>MU403095.1:0-156030 GCA_022695765.1 Annulohypoxylon moriforme | reverse complement strand
AAAATAAATTTGGCTGTTTTATAAACAATTTCTCACCACAAATGTAACCTTTATTGGTTGGTTTTTCCCCCCGGGGGGGTTTTTTTATGTCAAAAAAAAAAAAAAAAAAAAAAAAAAAAAAAAAAAACAGTCTCCTTTATCTCAAAACAAAAGTATTGTTCTAAAAGCAACGCAGCAGCTAGACAAGGGGCTCTCTTAGGATCAAAGAGATATGCTAGTTTTCAGTAACTCTGATAGGTAGTATCAGAATACAATCCTTTTGTTTCGAATTGACAGTTTATGCTCATATAAGGCTGGTAGTTTATTGGTTTTCCAATTCATCACATCGCAAACTGTTCAAAGCATCTAATTATGGATACTTACAATATGGCTTCCCTCTCGACCTTACCAATTGAAATGATCCGGGAGATCGGGGATCACCTAGACTCCCCACGGGAGCTTCTTGAGTTTTCGCTCATTTGTAAATGTACCAATTCGGCCTTTACCTTGACAGATTTAGCCATCAAGGACGCAGAGCGTTTGACGGCAGTCCGTAAATATATGAGACAAATCTTTGCCGAAATGAGGTCTCAACGCGATATTGACCGATGTTCGGTTGACATTCACCGATGTCCGGTTGACATTCATCAACCTCTGCTCCTCTGGGCAATTAAGACAGGCAAGGATGCTGATTACCTCAAACAGTGCCTAGAAGTTTATCAAAAGAGCAATCCAGATTGTCTCTTCGGTAGATGGTATGATTGGGATGCCGAACGGTTATTTCGTAAACATGGGCTTCCTCGCTTTCCTGAGCCAATGACTTTAGCTGGTAAAGTTGGAAATATGCTTGCTGTACAAAAGCTCCACGAATCCCTCGTTGAAACAGGACGCACACCTACGGATATATTCATAAATGCGGAAGGCGGATTCAAGGCCGCCTGCAAAGCAGGGCACGAAGATGTCGCATGCTTTATGCTATCTAACGGAATAGTAGATGCGACAGAAATAGATCCGTGGTACGTTGTTAAACAGGGCCGCCCCCAAATCCTCTCGTTTCTATTGGGCCAACCATTCTTTAGAGGAGAATATGGCGAGGAAATAAAGATGGAAGCGCTCCTAACGGCCCTCGACTCCGAAATCCGCAACCTCGATATTATCCTCCCCCTTTTTAATGCGATTTCCCTATCTGACTCCGAGAAAACAAAGTTTCTCAAAGAACAGATTATAGAGGAGGTGTTGGACCCTGTATGGAGTTCATCGCCTGAACTTCAAGATAGGTGTGCAAATTATGCTCCGAAAGCGATATATCTATTAGGGATATTGGAGAAGTTGAGTAGCCCGCCAATTGAAGCAGGCGATATCGTTCGAGAAGCCGCCAAACGTGACTGCCTTCTGGACGTTATCAAATACGTTTTATCTAGGCCTTTTTATACAATAGGGAAATCCGAGAACGAGCGATCACAGGTCATGCAAGATGCGTTGAGCGTCGCCATCCGCTTCCATGCTGAGGAGACCGTCGACTTCTTACTTAGTCGAGGTTGTCCATGCTCTACAATCCATTTCTACCAGGCAATCCAGTCTGGGGAATTACAAATGATGGACAAAGTGATCAACTCCGGCGTCTCGGTAAATTCTTCGTTCGATTTTGGGCGCGAGGCGTTGGATTTAAAAATTAAACAGCGTGAATTTCATCCATACGTAGTGGGGGATAAAATCTTCAAAACTCCTTTACAGGTAGCATTAAGCACGTACGAAAGAAAGACTATCAAGAGCTTTTACATGATGTTTAGGTTGCTATCCCTCGGGGCTGATTATCTGAACTTTCCAGGAGAGGACAGGGCCTACTTGTATAAATGTCTTTGTAAGAAGCGATTCTACAAGTATCTTCACCAGCGAAATGTTGAAGATGAGTTAGAGGAAAAACCGAGCAGGCTTGATTTCTCTAACTTAGCACCTATCATGGAGCGGCATGAAAGCCGTGAGGAGAACGAAATGACACACGCGATGTGCCGGTTAATCCTAGGCGATAACTACCCGGAAAAGCTTTATGCGCATGTGGAGAAATGCATAGTAGATGAAGACCGCACATACTGCACTCATAGTTATAGACATCTTAATGAAATGGAAGGCGGTTATTGGAGTAGCACTTCATGGCCCTGCGAAGATGAGGCTTGGTATCAGGTTCCAGATTTCGATGCCGAGAGCACTGACCCTAGTAGCAGTGATCATGAGCATTGGTACGAGGCTTAAGAAGAATAACTTCTGTAAATTCTTATCTTCTATAGAGCTTTCCAGCCCCCCGAGGGTGTCTTATAGCTTGAAAGTGGTAAGTTTTGAACGATGTACCTATATCTAGGTAGGTACTTAGGTATCTAGGAAAGTTATTTCCTATGAATATCCCATAAAAGAAACTCAAAAATTACCTAGGTAAATACTAGGTACCTACCTACCTAGTACATAGTACATAATACATATCAACTATTTTCCTTCCACATGAACCACCTTAAAGTAAATTAATCTATACACGTTTGAGTGGAATAGATTCATATACCAAGTGAACTTGATAGTAACAATACTAGGTAGTCATCGAAGTATTCACGTGGTTTCAAGTATCGTATAAATCCAAAAGCAGCTGAGGGTGCTCAGGTAAATGTGCAGGCACACACAAGGCATAGATTTCTAAATGCCTAATATTCTAACAATAATATGACTTCTCATCCAAAATTTATTCTCTGGCTACATAAACACTTCAGGTTCTAGGTATATTTCTCTAGATTACTACAACCTGAGTACGAGTTTTGTTATTGAACGAAATCCATCAAAATTTAGATCACACAACACATTGTATCCCCCTTCTATATCAATTCTTTTGTTAATCATCCGTAGGCAAAGATCTTGTTAGGAACTTTGACATTGTTGAAAAACAGTCCCCTATTTTAAGCATGAGATCTAGTATTATATAAAACCAAGGTCGCCGGAGTTATTTTAGTTTATTCTTCGCGAAACATCCGCTGTACAAGAAATAACAGGGACTTTACTCTCCAGTTAGGAAACTTACGCTTAACAATCACAGTAACATGGATTCTCACAACGGTTCGCAGGAGGCTTCTCTCTTGAATTTGCCAATTGAACAAATTCGAAATATTGTCCATTCCTTGGACGACCCGCAATCACTCGTTAACTTCGTCTGTACTTGTAAGGGTGTGAATAACGCTCTTGACTTAGCTGAATGGTTAAAAGTGGACCTCGTACGCCAACGATTACATGAACCCACTAACGATCTTGATGAGCTGCATAGACCTCTTCTTCTCTGGGCTATTGAAACGGGAAGAGACATTGGCTATATTCAGACCTGCATCGAATTCTATCAAAGGAATTTGCCGGGGGGCATTGAAGGGCGGTATTATCCTCGGCACCAGAGGCTATACCGTAGGTTTCCTTCGCCGATGTACGCTGCAACGAAAGCAGGGAGACTCGATGTCATTAAAGCACTTCTAGCATCTGGTGTTGGCCTCGAGGCTGGGCCTCAAGATAGTAGTGCCGATTATTGGCTAGCAACTGGTCATTATTTTGAACAGGAAGCTGTGAAGGACATGTATAGAGTCGCTTGTGAGACACAGCGTGAGGATATCGCAATGTTTTTTATTTCTCAAGGGCTCGGCCGGAACTACTGGGATTTATGGCTTGCTGCCCGGGCCGGTTTCTTCCAAGTTGTTGATACGTTACTGGAAAATATGCAATCAATCCATGGCGATGATGCTGATATCACACTTGCGGCAACCCTAAGACACGCCGTAGAGCATCCAGTCGCAAACCAGGAGATCATTCTGCCTATTATGCATGCCAGGACTCACCCAGCATTCAACGCCGTTAGATTCCTTGAAGTTTTTATTCTTTCTACGTTGGCTAAGATTGGATGGCCCGATTTTGTTTATTATTCCTCTTCCGAAGATTCTGAAGATGTGAGTTCCGAGTATGAGATAGGTTTGAACTCAGAAACTGCGAAAGAAGCACGGACGTGGAGAGAAGGAGCTATTCAGGCGGTTCATCTGTGTAATATCTATGCCATGATAGCGGATGAACCATTCGATGTAACCGAATTCGCCACGCATGCTGTCCGGGAAGACGAAGGACTCGACGTCCTCAAAACCGTACTCTCGGGCCATCATCCCTGGGTGATAGGAAACTCCGAAAGTAAGCGATCGGAGACGCTAAATGAGCTACTTAGAATAGCCGTTGAACATGGTGCAATTGAGAATGCCCGGTTTCTTGCTACCACCTTCGGGTTGAAGTATTCTGCTGTCTGCTTGGATCTTGCAATGCAGGAAGGGGATTGCGAGTTGATTGATGAAATAATGCAATCAGGTCTCTCCCCCAACTGCGCCATGCCAGGGGACAGAGGTCCAAATCCATTAAGCGTTGCACTGGGATATGGCAGGAGCGGTTTCGAAATGGCGTGTAGATTGTTGCACTATGGGGCTAGCACGAGGAAGATCGGTCGTACATACAGGGAAGAGCTATACTCGGCACTTTGGAAGATGCCTAAAGAGTATAGGGAGGCACTTCGCGACCTCAACTCACCTGATGGCCCTCAGGTCAGATTAAGTCGAGATGTATTTGCCCTGTTGCTCGACATAGATATGGATTCCTTACCTGTCCCCGAGTACATCCTGGTGGTGCATACAATGACGAGCCTGATCCTTGGTAGTTACTGGGAAGACTTCCAGATTTGGATTCTGACTATGTACGGTGTGTATAATTATTAGGTCATCTGAATTTGATACAGTGGCATCACCCGTCTAAGAAGTAAATGTGTAATGTATATAGAATAAATCAAATTGTAGTACCCTCCATCAAAATGTGCGAGCAGTGTGATTTTGGTACATGTAGAAAAATGCATGTGACTCCTTTTTAGAGATAAGTTGATGATAATAATATACTAAGCGATGCACTATGGCCTATCGCGAAACAATTCGACATTTCGGATGAACGTGGAGACGACCTAACTTCTAAATGCCCATACGACGTCTAGCCGCTCTATGATTGATGCGTGTATTTCACGAGATCGTCTCAAGCCCCGTTGGGTTCCCAGCCAGGAGGCATAAGTTGCTCGCCACCCGGCACAAAGCCAGGCGCCACTGCGTCATACGTCAGCTTTGCTTCATCGAGCATTCCCCCCACGGACAAGCACAGAAACAAAAAGAAAATCGGAGTTTCTTACCGGTAGTCCCGACCAAAGTCCACGCCCCGTGCGAAAGCGCGCTCTGCCACGTCCCCTTCGGAATCGCGATCTGTGGCGCCTGGTCGTTGAACACGTCGGGTCCTAGCAGCTTCTTGATGGTTGGCTTGCCGTCGTTATCGGATAGCGACAGGGTTAGAGGGGCGCCGGCATAATAATGCCAGACCTCGACGGCATCGACGTTGTGCCAGTACGAGTCACCGGCACTGCCCTCGAGAAGGTAGTAGATCTCCGTGCTGGCGGACCGCGTGGTCTGGGTACCGTTTGCCGCGGTCCGGATGACGGTCTCCGGGTCCTCGAAGGTTTGTACGTAGTACCCTTTCTCCTCATTGGGAATAAGGTTGAGCTGGGCGATTATTTCGGCTGCGCTGCGCTCGTTGATGGGGATGGTGGATTTGGGGTAGGTGGTTGTGGCGTCTGCGTGTGCGCTGATTGAGGTTGCGATCAGCACGCCCAGAGGGCCGAGGAATGCGGAATTGAAGCGCATGGCGTTTGCTGTCTCGGGTTACTCGGAGTTTGGTGGTAGGTGAGCAAGTGAGATGAGTTTAAAATGCAACCATTAAGAATTGGGAACGCGATAAGTTTAATTGAGATTTGAAGTAGGATTAATATGCCATCTTAAGAGCTAATTATTCCGAGAGTCGGTAATTGCGCCGTTCATAATAAAAACAATGGCAGCGGTGATGCTGACACATTTGTCCCAAAGTAGCGGCGTCAGGGATCGCTAATGCGAATTTCGGATACGAGTGAATATTTCGGTCCCTTACATGATATGTTAAAGAAGCAAACTCAACTCTGTAACATGTGAATTCGGGAATAGACTGCCGAATGAGATTCGTGACCATACATGATACTAGGTATCGAAGATATCTTGTCGATATCTATGATAATTGCGGGTTACTTTGCCAAGACATTTCATATATATTTTCATGAGAAATCGCCTACCTGCGACAATAGTATACATGTTACTCAATCAGCTAACCCGAACTTCATATGTGCTGAGTTTTAGCCGCCCTCCATAATCTCCATGGGAGCTTCCAGCTGCTTTTTACCATAAAAGGGTCGAAGTTTTGGGCTTCTAGCCTGGTTAAGTAGTCGCCGACCGGGACACTTTCTAATAGGACGCCGAATCCCCGACGCAAGTCTCTTTTAGTGTCATCGTCACCAACGGACACCAACGGATATTCGTGTTGCTCCTCACCATGATGTTCATATTCGTGACCGGGATTCTGTCCCGCCTGGAGGTTTTTCAACATCTCCCTTGCGGTAATAAGATGATCATGAGCCCGAGTGGCAACTTTGAAGACGGCGTCTTGGAAACCGTCCGCCTGAGGACCATTGCGATATACATCCTCCTCTTTCAACCCGGTTTCCGCCATGACATCTAGAGGCAATAATAAGACGGGGTTCCTGCCGCTACCTACACTAGCCCCCTCAGGCGACTTCACGGGTGGCGAAGGCGCAGCCAAGACCGGGATGCCCCTGAGAACGGCCACTATACCGCATGCCTTGCCAATGTGGCTGGCTAGGTGATCCATATGCATAGATTGGATAGGGAGCGCCGCCAAATTCGAATACATAAGGGTCGAATATGTGTTTTCTGCGTACTCCTCCAACGAAGCTAAGCTGGTAAATGGCCGATTATCCATATACTTCTCCCGAGTATTGATCACACGCAACAGCCAAAACTTGATGGAGCTAGGCGCGCCGCCTCTCTCAGTAAGCTCCTTGATGACCTTATATAATAAGATCATGATGGGCTCTTTAGGTGGGCTGCCGGCAAATGTTTTGTTCACGGCATCTCGCCAAAACTGCATTCGCAATTGGCCGATCGTCGGGTTTGACACGAGCTCTGGCAATCGCACCAACTCAAGATTGAATGCTCGTAATGCATCATATATATCTTGCCGCGACTTAGGCAGCAGATTTCGGATCAAATAAGAATCATAGTCAGACTGCCTATTTCAATTAGCGTCATGCAATCATATTGTTATATTCAGGGATGAAAATGTAGAGGTCCTAAATCATACCTGAGCTGCGCAATACAATATTGCCGCGCCTTTTCTATTTCAACATCAGTGACGTAACATCTTCGCGAGGATCGCAGAAGGTCTCTAGGCCAGCTAAGGCCTCGTCGTGCTCGAATTGCACGATACATATGAAATTGAGATTCTCTTTTATAAACGATCCATGGCGATAATGCGTTCAATGCGAAGAAATGAGAGTTTCGAAATTGAAATTCTCTAAATCGGACTTCTGCAATTGGTGGCTTTCCGATGGCAAGGATGAGCTAGGTAAAGTAAAAATGATATCACGCTTAGCGGGATGTGGGGCCATGACAAGGGTAGTCCGACCTTTCCACTTTTAGCTTTAATTGAGACGCGGTCACATGACGACCCGCGTTAAGGAAATCGCGTCTGGTTCTATTAATTACTAATTAGGAAATATCAACGCGACGTGCTTTGCCGTCCAAATGTCCAAGCATCGAGGTTTCCTATTCTTGGGTCTGGTCTGATTTTTTTTGTATGACTAGATTTCTTTTTTGCTGATTCATTGTTTGTTACCTAGTTAACTCTCAACTTCGAGCAGGATTCTTCACCAATCAATCTTTTCGCTTGCCTATCAAAGAAGAGATTATTCTTGCCATTCACACGCCTGTTCTACTTGTTCAAATTCTTTCTTTTCACGTACAAAATTGACATACGGTATATGCTCTGCTTGCTATCTGCAAGTGCTTCGATGAGTTCGCCATGAGTTTAGAAGAATCCGGGGAACCCCCTTTCAAGAAAAGGAGGTTCTTTGTGGACCCCGAGGAAGAAAATGATCCTATCCCTCACTGTTTACAAAGACAGCCGCCTCTTGCAGAGAAGACGATTGATAATGTCACTAACCAAGCATCCATCGCGAATGCTGCTGGCACGTTCCCTACAAAGTCCTCCAGTTCGGATGGCAATGCAGGCTTTGACGAAAATACATTTCAAAGCATTGTTGGTGACCAGGTCGACTCCGAGGCCCTGAGCATCATCAGTAATAATTGCGGAAACAATCTCGAGCGAGCTGTCAACATGTACTTCGACGGCACTTGGAAAAAATGTCGCACTCCGAAACCCCCGAATAAAACTGTCTCTCTCTTCCTCCCTCGAACACCTCCAACAATCCCGACCAATAACTCCAAGGAACCCCAATCTCTGGCAGTACGACCCCAACGGCCGCAATCCTCATTGAGTAGTCGTTATATAGGCGCTTTTGGTGTGGAAGGATGGGCTACTCGGAGTGGGACGAACCTTCTCAAACATGGAGATAGTGTCAAGATCGAGCGTCAAAAGATTGTGCCGCCAGGTTCATCTATCAAGAGCAAGGCAGGCACGTTGATGCAAACCCCTAGGGTAAACTCGGCCGCAGCCAGGAGGATTGATGTGATTGTACGCTTCACCGATTCTCG
Source organism: Annulohypoxylon moriforme (assembly GCA_022695765.1). Lineage (NCBI taxonomy): Eukaryota > Fungi > Ascomycota > Sordariomycetes > Xylariales > Hypoxylaceae > Annulohypoxylon > Annulohypoxylon moriforme. The sequence continues at coordinate 147,370 of MU403095.1, read as the reverse complement.
AGGGACCGAGATTGGCAGGCTAGCGAAGGACACTGCAAATTGGGTATCCTCACTTATGGATCAAAATGTCTGCAAATTCGAAGGTAGCTGCGTGTACGCGCCCGAGCGGCTGAGGACGAACGATACCATATTCCTGCAGTTACGATGCTTCCTAATGACTTCTGCTTTCCAAAACGCGGGTTACCAATTATCGGACAATCGTTCAACTGGCCTCTTCGAAGAAAAGGAAACGAGCGAGGAACGTGATCTACGTCTGCGTCAAGTGTCACTTGTGCGATTGTTCCAAGAGATCAATCTTGACCCGTCAAGAGGCAACGCGACCGCAACTAGAAGTGCGAGACAAGGCCTCCTTTCCGCTGCCGAAACGGCCGACAAGAAGAGTAACGATGCGAGGTCTAGTAACCAAGGCACACCAAGTTCATCACCGCCAGCAGAAGATGCCGAAGATGGGCAAGAACTTGAGCAAGATCAACTAGATGCCCTTTATCGAAAAGCTCAATCCTTCGATTTTAATACCCCTGAAGCTGAGCCAGCAGAGACTTTTAACATGACTCTCCGTCCCTACCAAAAGCAGTCGCTACATTGGATGTTGGCTAAAGAGAAAGACCGGAAGAACGAGGTTCGTGAAGCCTCGATGCATCCACTCTGGGAACAATATACTTGGCCAACGAAGGATGTCGACGATCAGGAACTACCTCAAGCTGATGGCCAGCCCAATTTCTACATGAATCCATACTCCGGTGAGATGTCCTTAGACTTCCCTGTACAAGAACAGCACTGCTTAGGTGGTATCCTTGCCGATGAGATGGGTCTTGGTAAGACAATTCAAATGTTGAGTCTGATTCATTCTCATAAATCTGAGGCCGCAATGCGAGGCAGCGATAAATCCCTTAACCCTACGAATGGCCTACGAAAGACATTTTTAAGATCTGGCATCCTCCCTGCACCTAAGACAACTCTTGTTATTGCTCCCATGTCATTGCTTGCCCAGTGGCAGAGTGAAGCGGAGAACGCGTCGAAGGAAGGGACGCTGAAGTCTATCGTTTACTATGGCACTGAGAAGACAGACAATCTCCAAGCTTTGTGCTGTGAGGATAATATTGCATCTGCCCCTGACGTCGTAATCACGAGTTATGGCGTGGTACTATCTGAATTTACTCAGATTGCTTCTAAGAATAGTCTATATAAAGACCTACATAATGGTCTTTTCTCATTAGACTTCTTCCGTATTATTCTTGACGAAGCTCATACTATCAAAAATCGTCAATCGAAGACCGCCAAGGCTTGTTATGACCTTTCAGCTACCCACCGATGGGTTCTTACCGGCACTCCCATTGTAAATCGCCTAGAGGATCTGTTCAGTTTGGTTAGGTTTCTTAGGGTGGAACCTTGGAACAACTTTTCCTTCTGGAGAACTTTTATCACCGTTCCTTTCGAGTCTAAGGACTTCGTACGTGCTCTTGACGTGGTGCAAACCGTATTGGAGCCCTTGGTGATGAGGCGAACTAAAGACATGAAGACTCCTGAAGGTCAACCGTAAGTTATTATTATGTACCTACTCAAAACGAGAGAAGCGATGCTAATTCTATTTAGTCTTGTTCCTTTACCCCCGAAATCGATGGAAATTGTCGAGGTTGAACTATCCGAAGCCGAGCGTGCTGTATACGACCACATCTTCACCAGGGCTAAGCGTACGCTCTCTGCCAATGTTGAGAAGGGTACAGTCATGAAGGCATATACTACCATCTTCGCTCAGATCCTGCGTCTACGTCAGACATGTTGTCACCCAATATTGGTGAGAAACCAGGAGGTAGTTGCCGAAGAGGAGATGGCCGGAGCAGAAGCAGACGCTGCCGCAGGCCTTGGCGATGACATGGATCTTCAGTCTTTAATCGAAAAGTTTACTGCGACTACTGGTGATGAGAAGGATGCTAATGCTTTCGGCGCACACGTTCTCCAGCAAATTAAGGATGAAGCTGTAAACGAGTGCCCCATCTGTTCGGAAGAGCCGATGATTGACCAAACAGTTACTGGCTGCTGGCATTCTGCTTGCAAGAAATGCCTACTGGACTTTATCAAGCACGGCACAGATCGTCATCAAGTACCAAAGTGTTTCAATTGCCGTGAGCCTATAAACGGTCGCGACTTATTTGAAGTGGTTCGACACGATGATCCGGACGCATTTCAAACGACACCAAAAATCAGCTTGCAAAGACTGGGCACTAATGAGTCTTCATCTAAAGTCGTTGCTCTAATGAGGCACCTACGAGAGTTGCGCAGGGAACATCCCCGCATTAAATCGGTGGTATTCAGTCAGTTCACGTCCTTCATGTCGCTCATTGAACCCGCACTTGCAAAGGCGAACATGCGATTCCTTCGTCTTGACGGTTCTACCAACCAGAAGACTCGCTCTGCGATCTTAAACGAGTTCAGAGAGTCGAACAAGTTCACGATCCTGTTGATCAGTTTGCGAGCTGGCGGCGTGGGACTGAACCTGACACAGGCAAAGCGAGTCTTTATGATGGATCCCTGGTGGAGTTTTGCCGTCGAAGCGCAGGCCATCGATCGCGTGCATAGAATGGGCCAGGAAGACGAGGTAAAAGTGTATCGGTTTATTGTGAAGGAAAGTGTCGAAGAGCGGATGTTGAGAGTTCAGGATAGGAAGAAGTTTATGTAAGCACCCCTACCCCTATTCATTTTTTCTTACTCCTCAACGCTATGACCTTCGGTAACTAATTATTACTGTTTTTAGTGCCACGTCATTAGGCATGATGTCAGATGAAGAGAAGAAACTCCAAAGGGTTGAAGATATCAAAGAATTGCTGAGCTAAACCGGTACATAAGCTGAGCCAGATGAATTGGATTGCGTTTATGATAATATAGAGAGGCATGACTGGTATACCCCACGGTGGAACAATAATGGTTTTGCATTAGAGGGCATTTCTTGGTCGGCACTAGGCTTAACTTTAGAGCATGATGGGCGTCGGATCATCAGCATTGGCTTCTCGGCCTTGAGTTTAAAACAATGGTTTAGCTGGGCAGTTCAACGACATATATTCGACATAGCTACCCAAAAATCGGCCACCAAATTCCGTCCGCGTTGGAGCTGAGCTCTTGGTAAGCCGTGACTATCTACTTATATTAAAATATATATATTGAAAGATTTTAAACGAGAGTCTAGAACAGTACGTTAAGTTTCCAGCCGCACGCGACCCCTCGAGCTATTATGAAAGCAACTAGAGCTGCTACATAAAGGCACCCGGCGAATATGATCAAGCCGTAGTAAGAACCCTCGTTAGCTTTCAGAATTACACCGGCAATAGGTATTCCTGTCAAAGCACCGAAACTCGCGATGAAGAACGCGGTACCATTTCTCTTGCCGTAGTTTTCGGTGTTGCAGACTTGTCCGATACACACCGGCGTGAGACTGATGGCCGCGCCGGACCAGAACCCGAAAAGGGGCGCGAACGCTGTGATGCTGGCCGTGTTTGTCTCGGATGTCATCCAGAGTGCTAGGATCATCGCGGAACAAGTCAACGCGGTTGCGCACATGACGTTGAATGTTCCGAATCGGTCTGCGACGTATCCAGGCAGCGCACGGCCTGGAACCGCACCGACGTTCAGCAAAACGTTCAGAAGATAGGCTTTCTGCGGTTCCATTCCGGCGTGTATCGCGAATATAGAGATGTACGTATACGGAATAAAAACTGCGAATTCGATGAGAAAGACGGCAAGTGTCGTAGTCGCGAATTTCGGATCCGAGAGTGCTTTGAGGTCAATGGTGGCGCCGGCTTTCTTATTTGGCGGCAATCTCTTCCGGAGAAGGCAGCAGGCTCCTACACAACACGCCGCGCTGACGAATCCCACGATACGCATCGCCCAGCCGAAACCGAGACGCGGGGCGGTGTATAGGATGATAAGAGGGAAGGCGATGCCCCCGATGCCGCCGGCTGTGCAGGCTATGCCGGTTGCGAGGGCTCGCCGCTTTTGGAACCAGTGGCCGACGGCGGAGATGCTGGGGTTGAAGAGGAGAGATGCGGATATGCCTCCGAGGATTCCGAAGGAGAGGAGATATTGGTAGTACTCTAGATGTCTTGTTAGTACTGATTAAGGTCCCAAGTTTACGGGATAGTTAGCACGACGTACCTTTCGAAAAGCTGAAGAAGAACATCGAGGCAACGATGCCGATACTCCCCGGGATCACGAGGAAGTGCACGTCGTGAGCGTCGAAGACGGGACCGGTCTGCACGCCGAAGAAGTAGAGCGAGAAGCCGTAGGTGCTGAAGATCCAACCGATGGTCGATTCCGGGAAATCGGGGAGCTCGTTCTCGGATACCCAGGCTTGGAGGACGGCCAGGGTGTTGAGAAGGCCCATGGAGGGCAGCATGGCGAACCAGGCTCCGAGCACGACGAGCCAGGCGTCTAACCCGCCTTCGGGGTATGGAGTGGCTTCATCGTCTGTGATGGTTTCTTCTGTTTGTTATATTGTTAATATCATAGACATCATGACACTTCGGTTTATTGTCAATTGACATACCTGCCGTCATTGTCTGGTCTCTCACATCTAATTTCTGCATCTTGTCGACGGTATCCTCCCAAAGAAAACCTTCAAAATCTGGTACGAGTGCCGGACATTATATTAGACTACGCAAATTCGCCGAAATTTTGATGATATATTGGACCTTTAAAAATAGGGGGGCCATGACACCACTCGGGTTGGGAGCATCCGGGGCGCTTTGTAATCAGCCACAAGCGACTCCCGCATCCCGAGTCCCGTCATCGCCCCGTACGGTGGCGCGCCTTCCAACTACGCGCATCCATGACTTTAAAATTACTACTTTGGACGGGAAGTCATGACGTCTAATGTGGAAATATAACCCACGGTCCTAGAATCGAGGCTCTTAGAGGCTGAGCCTTCCCCGGCTCCGTCCTGTGTTCGTGGTGTCATTGTGGGTGAGACGAGAATGGCAAAGATATCCGGGGTACTTCCGGGATTATTTTACTGGTATCGGGTAATGTCCGGAGATCTGCAAACTTTACTGCCCCTTTTGATACATGCAGTCATCCGAGGGCGTAGGGTCGAGATGAATAATACCAATAATGTACGGGGAATAATTAGCCCTGGACCAATCATACCTTGCGAAATGAAGACTGGAGGAAGGAAACGATGCTTGGCTGGTCTAGACTTTTGAGATCGGGTAGGGCACGCTGAGCTGTGGCTGGATTGGGCGCCCTAATCGAGGTTGAGCTAAGCTTGAATATCCCCTGCCTTGCCTATGCGAGTAACTCATACGTAATATAGTGGGTAATGAAGGCCAAATGTGGAATATAGGGGATAACCCAGATGACTGTGCAACACAGTTGAGTTAGCACAGGGGACATCTTTCAAATCCAATTAATTCCCTAGAGCAAATGCGATGATGTATTCAAACAGAAACAGAAACAGAAATAATTCATCCACCAACCGCAAAATCGCACAACATACAAAATCTAAAGGTCCACTCCAAGATATACAGATTCTATATCTAACCCGTCTTCTGCGCTCTCTCCGCCCGTAAGAACAACCCAATTTTTTCTTCGCAGATCTCCTCTTAATGTTTTTCAAATCTACCTATCCCTGTCCCCTGTAACCCACCCTGCCCGTTTAAAGAAGAAAAGAAAAAATAAAACAATCTAAACTAAATCGTCGTCGAACTCGTAGATTCGTAGCTGTGCGCTCGTACACAGCGTTCTCTTACATATATCGTAAGTCGTGTATCAATATATCGTAGAAGATATCGTGAAATAGCTTATAACGTAGCTATTGGATCGCTATAAGCAGCTCGTATCATGTCGTGTAGTGTAATGTAATGTAGTGTTGTCGTATCGTATCGTAGGTACGTCAAATGACCAGATCATATCGCGACGCCGGAACCAGAAACCTACCCGTCGCTCAGGAGCCCAAAGACCTAATTTCATGGGTCCCTTCCTACCCACCTACTTACCAATACTCTACCTAGGCAGGTAAACATCGCAAGTAGGTAAGAAGACAGGCTTAACCCTCCATCAGCTCCTTCAGCCGAGGCAAGAAGTCACCGAATCGCGAGCCCATCACGCGGGTAAGGTACTCCGACACCAGCGTCCTCGACAGTCAGGTGCGCTTCGGCGGCGGCGGCGTCTTCCTACTACTACTACTCGCCAACACCGGTTCCGCCTCGCTCACGTCCTCCGCGTCGCCCCTCCTATCAATCGACAGCTTCTCGTACTCGCGAAGCAGGTAGTCCAAGGTCCGTTTGGAACTGTCGTCACCACCGGCTTTGTCGTCCGGGGGAGTCACGATGGGAGCGAGCCATTGCGCTTGCACGTATTGCGTCATGAGCGGCTCGTCGTCTTCGCCGCTGCTGCTGTTGCCACTGCCGCTGCCGGACGTGCCGGAGGCCGAGTTGCTGAAGATGTGGGTGCGGAGGAGGTCGAGGTCGTTTGCTTTCATGCGGTCGCGGAGCAGGCGGTAGAGGAGTACTGCGATGTGGAAGTTGCGGGATTGGTCGTACAACCCCTTCGCGCAGAGAATTAGGGTCGACCGAAGCGATTCCGGGTTCGGGTGTGGGTGGTAGGTGGGGATGGGGAGGGCGGCTTGTGGGGAGTCGAGTTTGAGGAGGATGGAGTCGCCGAGGAACATGAGCCAGTGCATTAGGAGGGGGTCGTAGGATTCGTAGCTGTGCCGGAGGTAGTAAAGTCGGAGGAGGGTCTCGAGACGCACTTCCGAGTGCGTGATTACGTTTTGCCAGGTTAGGTCTAGGGGTGTGCCGCATTGGGCGAGGAGACGGACGAGGGAGATCATGGTGCCGTAGTATTCTATACTGTGAGTTGTGGGCAAGTGGGTTAGTTCGAGGTAACGTCAAGAGAGAGGAAGCATCTAGGTACTTACTGTATTTTGATATGATCCGGTAGCACGACCTTCGTCGGCATCAGAGGCTCCGGAAGGTTGGCGAACCAGTTATCCAGCCTAGACTTGCATTCCAGGGCTTTCTCGGCACTCATATGAGGGGGCCCGTTGTCCTCGAAAATTTCGGAGGCCATCTCGCTCATCAGTTTCCGCAGCTCGAAATTCGCTTTCATAGTGCAGCCTAGATTCGTCGGGTATATATTATTGCTGAGAGGATAGCGTATCCATACCTCACCGTACCACTTGGGGTCAAGCATTGGGTCCGGTAAGGGGTATTCCGGAGCATGTTCGAGGAGAGGGGGCCGGGCGAAGTAGAAACGTTGCCATCTTCATGTATTCAGTTAGTAAGGAGAAAAAGATTGTTGTATGTCATGGGACACTTACGCTTGCCAACAAAATAGTCCCCATGCAGTGAATGCTCTCGCCCTTCGCATTTCCCCATCTCGAGTACCGCAGGTTGCCGTGAACAAGTTCAGGTTGGTTGCCATGGCCATGGCTTGGAGCAAGTATGACGTGCCAACCTTATCCATGGCTGTGGTTGTCGCTACGATACTGAGAACGATAGACGCTTGTATTGTTGTTAGTTTTCCGGGCACAACTCCGCTTTCGATTTCCCAAAGTCTCTTTGCTTCGGCTAAGAATTGGTAACCGAGGGTTTGGGGAACCCAAAATTTATTTCGGTCTGGAAGTTCACGGCTCATGGCCTATATGGAATCAGTTATCTGTAAATTTTTATGTGGTGGGGTTCGATTGAAGGGAACTTACGCATGCAGCAGCACAAACGGCGTTGACTAGCAGAGTAGAACAGAAACGTGTCCGACCTGCCGCCATATCTTGGAGGAAATAATCCATATGAAATGCGGCAGTCCATGGATGTTGATAGTATAGGTAGGCGTGGAGGAGCCTTCTTAATATGTTATCGTCCTTTATCACAGGCGTCCATTCCGAGATCTTTAGGTTCGAGAAATTTGGCTCGACGAGCTGAGCTGCATGATATGGTTTGAGATACCTATCATCACCATATCCTTCACGATGCGTATCAAGCGCAGAGCCATGAGTAGGATGGGCATGAAAAGTAGTTTCGTAGATGAAAGAGCGTAGATACAAGTTATCTGAAACCATGATCGTGGCAGGCATATCGGATATATAAGGGAATTCGTATCTGCGACGGGCTTCTGGGGCCAAAGAGAGTTGCATCAGGAGATCGCCATCCTTCGCCTGACGTAAGATAGATCCGACATCATTGCCGGACCTGATCCTCTTGAGGATTTCGAGAGACTCGGTCTCAGACTTAGATTTGAGGATATCGAATAGTTCCTCGTATGGAGTGATGCGGTCCTGAAGTTCGTTATGTTTTCGTTTTAATGCCTGTGAATGTGTTTCTGTCGGGGCCGTGGCATATTTGCACTCAGTATCATGCCTAACACAGAGGCTGCACTTTGGGCGCTCAGCATTACACTACGAAAGACAATATGCTCAGTTAGTAAGTGTAACTCAATATGAAGTTCATGGTTAATCGTTTTCCGGTGCCAAAAATGAGTATTTCCTGTTTGGGATGGGTATATCGAGTTTCTTTTCTTACTTTTGACTTTCTTCTTCGACATGCTTCACACGCCGCGGTGACCTGTCTCCTTCCTTTTGTGGCCGTGCCTGCACCAGCACCTTGGCCCGAACCACTCGCTGGAGCGGGTGCTATTGGGAGAAGACGCCGTTTATTAGGACCTGAATTGTTTCCTTCACGGTCCATGATTGGGGTATCCCGGTCTCCCCGAGGCGATGTTGTACAAGTGACACCCTCGGGGCCGTGGCTTTGGGTGACGTGATATATGTAAATATTTCCAAAGTTCCAAGGATACCAAACGCCTAAACGCCGCCAAACCCCAAGGTGGGCGTAGAGTGCGTAGGTGGGCGTTTGCGGAGTTTTTTCCGGTCACCAGCCAGAGCCTTACATAGCACTCTACGGCGCTCTAGGTACGCATATGTACCCGCCCGCCCGGGTTTAGCAGGCTAGATACTTAGCTGATACTTCTTAACTGCACGATCAGTCGGTAAGCTGTCAGTCTAACCGGTCTGGGGTTAAACCACGGAGAAATTTCCACAAATAATATTCTTTTGTTCAGTATAGCTATCTTGGCATCGTGAAGCAAATTCATCGCTGAAGATTCTATTAAGCCACCTGTTTAGTTACACGGGTATCTGTGCCACTCATATGAAACATCCAACATGAAGGAATTCAGGTAAAAGAGATAAACAAATTGGAATATCCACGATAATGGTTTATAGGAAAAGAGGTATCCATGATCTAGGTATCTTAATAACCTCGGCCCATCTCTCTTTACCTAGTACCTAGTATCTTCGAGTCACGATGTTTTATCTCTCTATCTGTGTAGATACCTTTCTAGGAGGTAATCCTCCTTGTCCATTATGATTAGGTATGTATATCTGCGCTTATTGCCGTTTACCCGCCACAGGCGCTTCCAGATGTTTGTTTATTTTCGGTAGGCTTGGGGTCTAGTAAGGCAGACTTATGCATAAGCAGTTAGACTGATTGAACGGTGTAGAATCTGCGTCCTTATTTGATCTGATATGCATATGGAAGTTACATGGTAGCAGCCATTGAGTTTGATCATCGGGATGACCTATCATACGAGTTAGTTACCGAAACATTGAATTTCATTCACGAGAGTTACTTTTACAGTATTGAGAACTGTTCGAAATGAAGCTGAGCACGATATGTTTTGTTGTTGAAGGAAAAAGAAGACGACAGGAAATAAGAAGTTCAATGTTAGTTGATATGCGAGAAGGTCTTGGCACGCCACGTGGGGTTACACACGCGTAAAGTGTTGCCTACTAGTAGATACCTACTATGCAGATAGAGAGTGAGAATTTAGGGCCAACTCTTACAGGGGACCGGCATATACTATCGGAGCTCCTGAGCTCCTCTTATGATTTTGAACTATCGAGATTCAAGTCTCTAGGTATGTTTAGGAATTTATCTATTTATATTTGGATTTGTAAAGGCTTACACATGAAGATTGAATTTCTTTTCATTTCTTTCACTTTCTGACCATTCGTCGATGAAATGACCTTTATAGAAACACATAATGATGTTCTTCACCTGTTTGGCCTTAAGCAGTGTAGATGAACAGGGGTTACTAGGCCTCTCTGAAAACCCATCTCCAAAAAATAGGGGCTTAAAGTCGTTTCTTTACAGGAACATCATCTCACGAATGTCGTAATATTACCCAATCATAGATTATGACTACGATCATTGCTTATGAGTTGAAGCGATACTGAAGTCTTTTTCATTGTTTCTCTTTTTTCTCCCCCTTTCTGCGTATATGCGCGCGCGCCTTTCATAGGATACAAAAATGGAACCCATGATATCAGCTGCTATGATGATCGTTATGTTTACGAACCTACCATATAAGTTTGACTTGATAATACTGATAGCTAACTCAAAGAGATCAACCTAAAAATCCCACCAGCCCGCAAGTTCTGGTATGGCGGGAGTTTACTGAGGCAAACCTATATGAAGACAGTCAAAATAGCTACTTCCATTGGAGTAAGTCGAAGCAAATTACTTACAACAGACTGTATGCCGGGTTAGGCCATTTTAGATTGATTGTTAGGGGCTAGTAAAAGGAAGCGATGTGTTAGAATATAGGACCTAGGCCCTGTATTCGGTACACTAAAGCAACTTCTAGAGCCAAAGATTACTACCTGAAACAGCTCTGGTAGCTATTTTCTTACGCCCGTAATATTTATTTCAATACTTGCTTTTAGGGCTCCATACTGGAAAAAGTACGCTATAATCTCTCATATTAGCAGTCAATCATAATAGTTATAGTTGACTCAACACTCCCTAATCCAGATAGTTTAGCTGATTTTAGTGAATCTCAATTAAACACTACAGCAGCTTCTAGTTACCTACTATAATCAATTATAATAACCACTATCTTACACTAACTAAGGCACTTATTATAATCATTATAGGCCGCTTTTAGCACCCAACCTCCCCGTAATGTAGGCGTCTACAACACTGGGCTAATGCACACAAACCACCTGTTTTAGTTGTCAGCTAAATACGACGCAGCAACGCTTCCACTGTATCTTACATATCATTTTCTACTGAATATGAAAAGGAATACAACCTCCCATTAATAGTTATATAACTCTGGTATGCAGCGAGCCTATAACGAGATACCTTTAGACGATGATGAATGTATCAAGGTCTGGAGATCTGGAGTCCTTAGAAAGTGCGTTAAAATCTCTAACTTCACCAAATATACTAAATTGACTATACATCGTTGTTCTATCATATCATACAAGAAAGGTAGAAACATATGAGAAGGCGCCATCGTTTGTCGTCATCTATTGAAGAGCATCTCGATACGATAACTCCTTATAGACGTTATTTACAACTCGATACGCCACCCCTAGACTTTAAAGTGAGTTTATAAGGGGACATGAGAGACTTGGATCTCTAAACTTATCACTAGGAAAGTCATCAACATCTGAATAGAGTAGATTATCCTATCTTTGAAAGCGAACATCTCATCCATTCAAAAGTAGGAACGGATTACATAACACTGTACCTAGGTAGGCAATTGAACATCGGGTACTTCAACATTAACAAATAGATATCAAGCTCTTCGCTCCAAGCCATACTCGTTGCTAGAGTTAAGACCGAGCCCCTTTTACCCAGATACCAGCTGCTGCGGGTTTAGGAAGGCAAAGAAAAAGCCGAACTTGCCCAGAAGATCAGGGGAAAATCTAGAGTTCCCTTCTAGAAGTCTTGAATGCCCATCGCCAAGCAGGTCCGTCACCTTAAGTATTGGTTCCCAAGAGTTGAAGAATATTGCCAGCTTCCTAAGTTGGCTAATCGATTCGCTGACCGAGTGTCGTACGAGGAGTTTCCTGAATCGGATCGCTGTCATCCCTAAGCGGACACGGGATTGGTCGGACACCCCCGGCCTCGTCAGCCCGACGGAACCCGTATTCGAGGCAGATCGACAGGGAAGATTCCAAGCGGACCTTGGCGTTGGAGAGGTTGCACAACTGCGGAATCCGGTGATACCTGACTGGTTGGGCAACTTGGAATCTCCGGACGCCTCGTCGCGGAGGCTGAAGGATCGTCGACTACGAAGTCCGGGCGGGAGGATACCCGCAACGCCAACTTATCTTCGAATGAGATCGCGAGTGGGAATTCGGCCCTTTATTATTGTGTTACCTGTGCAAATCTGCTACGTCAATGGCGATAACAATCTGGTCACGATCTGGCCCGTGGGAGATTCCATTGATACAAGCGCGCATGTGTATGGCGTGCGTGCGCATACGATATGCTTAGCCAATCTTCCCCATTCAAGCCCCCAACTTTCTCCCCTCCACATCCCCGACCGCCCTGCCGCGACGTCCGTGTTTCCTACCAAGGCGAAGGGTCACGCAGTAAACAGAGCCGCCAAGAGCCTCCATCGGCGCGGGGATACCTGATTGTGGCTCCTGCCTCTCTCGGCAATTGATAGGAGGAACGGCAGAGAGGCCAACCTTATTAATCCTCCAGCATCATATACTATATAACCAAAACCCCTTCGCCGATTGGCCAAATTATGGCATAAGCGTAGTCTGGGCGGAACAGGGCTCATCTATATAACCTGTCTATCCTCTTCGAACCGTGCTAATCAGATGGTGGGCGCGAGTCTCCCGCCAAGGTCTGGGCGCAGGCAATTTGCCGGGGTATAGAACCAGAATTCTACTGATGCCGCGGGCGCTCTACAAATTAAAGTCGACCACCTACCGCTTTGGGTAGATTGAGATGCTACGACAGTATCTACGCTCATGATGCCATTGCCCAGGGCGAAAGCTACCCTCGTCGCTATACGATCGAGCAGTATTGGGGTCACGGCTTCTCGACCCGAGCCGCCTTATCGTCGGGAACTTGGTCTGCGTCCGTAGCATGAATACTTAAGGATCACCCGGAAGCGCCTGGCTTCTTAGCTAGTTTCCCTCTCTTCCGTCCCTCACGCCCGAAAACAGAGATCACGAGGATCTGCAATTGTAAAGTCGACCCCGGGACTAAACACCACGCAAAATGAGGTACTCTCTGAACGCAGTTGCCCTCGCGGCTCTCTCCAGCTATGCGGTAGCCAAGGAGATGGCGCCAGATGAGGCGTTAGCCGCGGAGCTCTTCGACAGCGGTATTCGACACGAGACCATCATGGCGACCAAGGAGGTAAGCGCATCTCAGAAGCGGAACAACCTCACAATAATGCTAATAAGTCATTTAGTCATACTGGGCTGGCCGCAGAGCACAAGGCCTCTTCGACTCCTCCCAATACAAGAGCATGGACGCGGCCGTCGCCTCAGTCCCCTGCGTCAACGGCGTCGCGGAACTCGCAGCTGGCGACCCGCTCTACACCTTCAAGTGCAGCAAGCTTGACCTATACGACTTCCAATCGCACAACGACCTCGGCAGCAACGGTGGCGAGGGTTCCGGATCATGGGGATGGACGAGCCCCGACGGCCGTGAATTTGTCGCGATCGCGCAATCCGACGGCGCGGCCTTCGCGGAGATCAGTTCCGAGGGTAAGCTCGTGTACCTAGGTCGCCTGCCCCAGTACCCGACCGCCGAGCCGTCGCTATGGCGCGAGATCAAGGGTCTCAAGAGCTTGATCGTAATCGGATCCGAAGCCGTGAACCACGGCATCCAAGTCTTCGACATGGCGAAGCTTCTAGACGTCGACCCAGCCAGCCCCGTGACATTCAACAACGAAGACGACATCTCCTACTTCAACGGCCTACCCACCGGTCGCTCGCACACCGTACAGACAAACGAGGAATTAAACTACGCCGTAGCCTCGGGCGCGCAGCCACGAAACTCAAGCTGCGCCTCAGGTCTAATCTTCATCGACCTATCGGACCTCTCGAACCTAACATCCCCGGGATGCGCCGCGGCCGACGGCTACGTGCACGACGCGCAGTGTCTGATCTACCGCGGGCCCGACGAGAAGTACGTGGGCGAGGACATCTGCTACGGGTACAACGAGGACACGCTGACGATCTACAACGTGACGGACAAGGCGAAGCCGTCGGTCATTTCGCGGACTTCGTACGAGGGCGCGAGTTACACACACCAGGGATGGGTGCTCGATACCCAATGGCAGCAGTACCTCGTCCTTGACGATGAGTATGATGAGTATGACCATGCTGGTCTGGGGGCCCCGGGATATCCGATTACGTATATCTGGGACATCTCGTCGCTGGAGGCGCCGAAGCAGACGGGTTACTACCAGGCTTCGCGTAAGGGTATCGATCATAACCAGTTTGTGAACGGGGACTTCGTGTACCAGAGCAACTACGGAGGTGGTCTGCATATCCTGGACATCTCGTCCATTCCCTCGGACCCGACCGGTAAGAGCGTTAGCGAGGTCGCTTATTTCGATATCTACCCCGAGGACGATGAGGAGGAGGGAGGCGGCCAGGTTGAGTTCCAGGGTACTTGGAGCCACTACCCTTACTTCAAGAGTGGGTATATCATGATCAACACGATCGAGCGTGGTGCTTATGTCGTTAAGCTATCTTCCTAGAGGGGTTCTGTTGATAAAGAAAGAGGAGACGAAGAGATGGATATCTAAATTAGTCTTAGCAGGGTAGACATAATTTCATGAAATTTTTAGAAATGAAGTCTGTATTCTTTTATTTTAAAGATGATGCATTATATAGGTACAGTATGGAGATTAGGTACCTAGCTGGAGATATTGAAGGGGGTCATCACCTGCTAAGCGATGTATGCTTGTTTAGAGTATTGCTGTGTGCTAATGTACAAAGGACAGACTAAAGAGATGTACTTCTTGCCTGTATACTGTGTTCCTTGGGTGACAGAGTTTAGAGCTCCTCGCGCAACAACGTCGTTATTTTCTGCTCGCCATTCTGACAGGCTTCTCCCCACTGGAACCATTGTGACAAACACAGATATCAATTTCTTCTGTACTTTCTTGGCAAAACTCGACGGGGTCGGATGAAGGATTAAGTCTGTTGAATGCTTCTGATCGATAACCTCAACTGCGTCAGTAAATCTAAAATGCTTCTTTTTCTTGATTATGGGGTTTTGGTTAATAATGTTGTCAAATCCGAGGTCATATTCTCCTCCCAGAGCCTGTCCTTCCGCCCTAGGAAAGGTGCTACCGTTGTCAGTACCTTCCATAAGAACTGCTAAGGAAAAGGTCCAGATCTTGCCGGGGACACCTGGTCGAACAGCTGATGATCCTCTGGGAAATGGAACTAAGATGACTAGGGCCTTGCGAAGGCACGGTAGAATGAATCGTTATGCGAATCGTACCTGCCTTGCCTAAACAGTTTTTAACCGGTGTAGAGTAGTCCAACCGAAAGATGAAATTACCTATAAATAAAAGGTCGATGAAAAAGTCTCTGCGCCATTAAGACGGGCCAAGAGATGGTATGGAAAAGCAACTTTACGCTTAACAATCTTCTCTAGAAGAGTTGATCACTTTATTGACCGGAACCCCACTCTGGCCGCGTAGCTTTTCTCCCGTCTCCAGGGCCGTGGGATACAACTCGTTATACGAGACCTCCTTATATCCGACTATTCGGAACTGCCAATGAAGATGGGCAAGCCATCAACATGCTCTGTATGAAAGATGCCCTGGTTAATCCGCTCGAATAGCTGAGTTGGTTAAAACCGATTACTGAGCTGAGTTAGAGGATGGAGAGAGCATGGCGGAGGCGCCCCAAGCACCCGAGATGACGTGGGCCATAAGATGCTCACCTGATTCTTCGCCCATGTGCGTAAGAAGCCTAGGAGACTCTAACAACACCAGCGACAATCAAGCCTACATTGCGAGGACTACAAAATCACCGGCCGTAAATAGCCTCAAATGGCGAGAAACCTAAACCCTCTATGCACTGCCCAATGGTGGGGATCGTGTCTCTCCTAAAATGAAGCTAGTAAGTTCTAGCTGAAAAGGGGCTTGGTTCGATCGTCAGTGGTTGGATCGTGTTTAAGTGAAGTCGCATTATCAACCTCGACCCCTATTCATTTAAGCAATATTGCTGAAAGGCAACATGGTAGTGAAGCTACCAGTTGCAAGGACTTGCGATGATTCTTGATGTTTGACTTAATTATCAAAAGGAAGAATGTAGACCACGTCGCAATCTGGAATGTTTGTGGTTCAACAGAGACGACAGTCGAATCGGAATGGTCGTTTGGTGGTGCACTTGCTGTAGTACGGTAATTGGAGCGAGCTCTGTCGAAAGTATAGGAACTGGAGGATCTGTCTATATTATAGTAGGTAGAGGAAGATAGCATTCAAACTCAACCCATTGAAGTGGTGTTTCCATGAGTTTGAAATGATGGATGAGGTGGAGGGTAAAGAGATATGGAAAAGGAGGAAAATATATAGAGGACAGAGATTAATTGAGGTAGATTGAGGTGGATGAGAGTACGCTAGGGTAATTAATTAGTCGAGTAGATTATTTCATGGTTCTTGGTCGACTCGTGAATAAGGGGCAGTGACTAGAGTAAGTGGGAAGGTGCGCTTATTGAGCGATATATTATCTTCTCGGAAACTTTGAGCATATAATTCGTGTCAAATAGGTTAATACAGGGTAATTCTATGTTAAAATACATCTCGTTTTCCAATTTAAAGGTACCAGAGATACATACCTGTGCACATGAAGAGGTCTTAAGGTACTTCGAGGGCGCTGCTACTTCCAACTACGTTAATATACGCCATCAACCGTGTCACGCCGAAGACATTGTCGTAGAGTAGAAGCTCGACTTAGGTTCCCCGTGGAATCTAAGCTTATCATGGCACTTGTGAATCTTGCTTTGGCGGTGACCCATCTCCGTCAATCTTCTCCCCTTTCTTCTGTAGAAGATAATCACCGCCGCGCCACGCCTTATAGACTCCATACAAGCCCTGGAACGGTCTGACATTCCGGAGAGCCATGGGCATCCTCGAATTTTCTATGGTTTTCTTCTTCGCATCTTCGTCGACCTTGACCTTGTCGTAGACGCTTGGTAAGTGGGACGCATGATACTTCTCGCGAACACCCTCGTATGCGGGCCGATTGTAAGTCTGCCAGAATTCTTCCTCGGTGTAGTAAGCTTGTGCATATAACGTCTTCTTACCGCCCAGCTCGTGCAGTTTCTGCTCAATCGCTCGGTTTAGTCGGACTAATTCCTTGTAGTCGTTTGGGCCGGGACCCCAGATGCCGAAGTTGAGCATGAACTCGGGACGCTTGGGATCTGCGAAATCGGCATGGAGACCATACGCTGAGTTGGGCGCGTCTCTTCTTGTGCGGATTGGACATAGCCAGATGGGGTAGATGCCTAGGGTCTGGTCTACCCACTGGTCGAATTCGTCGACGGCACCGTAGGGGACGCCGACATCTTGGATTATATAGGTATCCGATAGTCCGCTCTTATGTAGGGCGTGGTACATCACACGGGCGTGCATGTATGTGTCTAGAAGGCTGCGCGTGATTCGATTGAACGGTGTGAAGAAATAGTTGTAGGCATATCTAGCCACCCAGAACCCGCCACGGTCCCATCGAAACAGGTAGTCGAGTAAGGGAACATAGTCAATAACTGGTTGTTTCGATTTTTCGGCTCTTTTCTGGACATCAAGATAGAACCATGAGTCCCGGCGTCGTAGGTATCGTCGTAGTTTGGAACCTGAGGGGATGGAGTCGACTAAGCGACCGGAGCAAACAACAGCTGTCTTGGATGAAAAGGCGATCGCATCGACAAACTCTACAGCGGGGTTTGCCACTTCCTCCTGTATCTTGCTGCAGGCGCCCGAGACGCCACTCACGGGATAATGCGTCAACTCGATGAAGTCAGCGGCGTCTCTTAGCTGAACCTCAAGAAGCGTGACTATGCCGATCGTTCCGAAAGCCGACGCGGCACCCCAAAAGAGATCTGACTTTTCGGTTTTAGAAGCTTTGCAGATTTCACCATTCGGAAGAACAATTTCGATCCAATTGATGGTCGAATCGAATGGTCCGTGACGGCACGAGCTGCTCTCGCCAGCGGAGCCACTAAACCCGCCGCCGACAGTGATGCCGGGAAACTCCATGACAACCAGCGGCATTAGCCCATTTCCCACGGTCGCATTTACTAGCGCGTCCATTGGCACATTCGGCTCAACTAAAGCGACCTTCATATCCCTGTCAACTTCTAAGATGTGATTGAGCTTGCTGGTGTCTACCGTGTTATTGCGGTTCTTGTCAGCCACGCGAGTGCTATTCGTTGAGCCATGATAAACGCGAAAGGGCCGGCGTTGCGCGTAAAATTCCTGTAGCCTTCCAGAAATGGATGCTATTGCATCATTATGAGCTTCCATAATTGTCAATGAACGCGTCTGTTAGAGCAAGCTGAATCGTGATGATTGATTCGCGTCGGTACGATGTTGCAATTTGGAAAAACATTGAGCATAAGCCAAGCTGACTAATCAAGATGACAGTTGACAGCAGCTGGCGAGGGGCTCATTATTACCCCTATTGCCATCCTCATAGGGATTGAGTAGTATTCTACCACTAACAAAAGTATTTTGCATATTTTAAATCTTAAACATACCTACTAGATAAGTTTCTATCCCATGAGGAATGCATCTTATATATTCTACAGTGAAAGTGCCCAAGTCCCAAGAAATCGTACGACCTCATCTAACTGTCCCAAGTGATAATCAGCTTCAAGGAAAACCTACCGGCTGAATCCTCTAAAGGATGTGCGAAGATGTTTGAAGTTAATTGTTGTCTCGTTCATGAGCGAGATTATTCATGATGATAGTTTTTACCCTACGATATATTTTGAATCGTTCGTTGGATAGTGAACTGAACTGAATTCGGTGTCCTAGCTTGACCCTTTGTCATCCCTTGAAACACCAAGTTTCTTGTATCAGTTGCTTTCGGGTCGAGAATCTTGCCATTCATATGAATGGAAAAGACTCCCATATTTAATAATTATGGGTAATTAGACTGGTACAACTTACGACTTATCTAACATACGCCACTAACGTGTATGTATTCATGGAAATGCGATAATACTCATTATGCCTTTCCTCGGAAGAATGGAACTGCAACTAGGGGACACTCAATAAAAATAGGTACGTTGACTCACTGGGCACCTGAAGTTGTGCAGTTTAATGGCGAGAGTCGCCTCGTCATCTGCAAGGCCCAACATTATATACCCGGCTGTCCACCTCATTAACATTCCCCTGTATTACACTGCCGGTATCGTTCGGATTTCGGATCGTTTTACAATTCGGATCGTACTATCGTATCGTCGCATCGACCGCCCCTCGCATCGTCTATGGATACTTATTACGCGTAAGGCGGGTTACTCACAAGTTGTGGAAACCAAACACAGCCAAGACAGGCTCCAAATCCCAAAAAGGACCTTGGAGTTCACTCTGTCTTCTGGATCTTGATCACCACTTTCTTCCCCGACCGTCTTCTATCCCGCAAAAAGAGCTCCTTGAACCACTCGTAGAGTGTGTCATGCATCGCGACTACGATAGTCGCGAACACGATTGGGAGAGCGATGTACCAGCTATTGTGTGTTAGTATGTGAATTAATGCTATCGTTATTGGAAAAGTGATAAATAGACTCACAAGTATAAAAAGCTCTTTTCGTGTATGGCGGGGAAGTCAAGGAAATTCTGACCGAAGTAACTAGTCAAGAACATTGCTGGCAAAAAGGCAGCACTGATGACCGCGAGCGTTTTCATGTTTCCACTCTGCTTAGTCAAGACGGTGTTGAATATGAGCTGAACCATATTCTCCGCGGACTGCTTTACCAACGCTAAATCACGGTTGAATAAGGCACAGTGATCATACTAGAAAAATAGTGTTAGCTGCATTCATTGAAGGATGACAATGGGTTTAGGTTATATCCACTTACAACGTCGGAAAGGTAAGGGGCTGCCTCTGGTGCAATTGACATCCCATGATGACAATCAGAAACTTCCTTTGAAGTGACCTTTTGAGACAACTTTGCCCTGTCGCGTAGGGTCTTGATAAGCGTCTGGATCGGGTTGACGAGATTGAACAGCTTGTTGATCTCGGTGACGATGATGTAAATCTTCCGAGTATCCTTGACCTTTGGCCTATTAAGGATATCCAGCTCTAGATCAGAGAGCACGTCTCTGTAGCACATAGCAATCGGCAAGGTCATATCCATAATCGCGTCGAGTATAGCTTGCAAGACCATCGAAGCCTCACAATGTCGCCGAAGGACTGTAGTTGGAGTTGCCAATCTCAAAAGAATAGGCTCCTCTACATCGTTCGCTGACTGCTCGAAGAACGAGATTATGGTGTTATCCGCTGTTACGAACATGGATGATTGCTCGACTACTATTGCCAAGCCTCTGGATGCTAAAGGCGAGTGCTCCATCATATACTTTGTTCGAGGAGTATTGCGAGGAGCCCGATAGCCTTGTAGTGAGCAGAGCGTGCTCGGATTGAAGGCGTGGGAGCAGCCAGTAGGCTTACGCGCCGTGCTGTGATATTGCGGCGGTCTAATGCCTTTTTCGAGCATGGATAACGTGGTGTGTTGGGCTTCTTTCCTAGGAAATAATCGGCGGAACTTCTTTATAATTCCTTTTACTGAGCCGATGCTCTTCACACTCTTTGTGTCATCGCCGCCTTCGTCTTCTTGGCCAGAGTCATCTTCAGTCAGACGCACTAATTTCTGACAAGTGAGCATAATGAAGGCTTGGTCCTGATGCCTATAAGGGGGTTAGTCA
The DNA here is from genome assembly GCA_022695765.1 of Annulohypoxylon moriforme. Lineage (NCBI taxonomy): Eukaryota > Fungi > Ascomycota > Sordariomycetes > Xylariales > Hypoxylaceae > Annulohypoxylon > Annulohypoxylon moriforme. Next base: position 126,676 of record MU403095.1, on the reverse strand, counting down.
TTGTGTTTGTCTTCGTGGAGGACTGTGTGTACTTACCAGTCAACCTTTGCAAGGTTACTTGTGGTCATTGTGTCCTCAATATTCAGTGGATCGAGGTTCTTATATGACCCCAAAGCCTGGATAACATCCCAGGACAAGCCATTGACGTTGATCCACCGACAGGTAACCCAATCGGGCTTCGGTAGCTCAATGAAACTAAGAAGTTCGCTGTTGTTCAGCCTGTGGACCTCTAAGTTGTCCCGTGAGAAATCGACGACGGTGATACGACATTCAGCCTGGAGAGTAGGCGCAGTGCCCCATCCGCCATCGGGTTTTGAAGGATCAATACCGGGTTCAGCACCCGGTCGCCAATCTTGTTGGCCTTCAAAGTCCTCGAAGTCGCCGAAGGCCCTGAATGTACCGGTACCGGAGAGAGTTCGCTGCCGAGCTCTAGACGTAGGGGACCGGGAGAGGCGTGAGGGGGATTGTGGGAGGGCCGATGGATCGAAATCTACCGATTTCCTGGTCATATAATCCACGTAGGATGAATCGGAATGTATCGAGGGCTTATTGATGTGGGCGAGATCAGGAAAGGCCAATTTTGGCGACGACGTCACAGGGTTGGCATCCAAGGAGTTGCGAGCCATGGTGCTCTTATCGTGAGAGGATTTCTGCGACATGACTGCAACGTGGTTGAATCGGTGTGACAATGCGAAGAAATCCCATGTAAAATAGTGTTGAATGCTTTCAATGATAATTGAAAGGTTCAATTGGTAGAAGATTGCTTCCCGAATTGGTAGGCTCATTAATGAAAGTTTGCAAACCTGAACGAGAATGATGGAAGAAGAATCCTGAAAGTTTCCTGTGAATGCTGAACGGGTTGAAAGTATTTAGATCATGTAGGAAATCTCGTAGTGGGGCAAAGGTTCGAATTATCACCACCGTGGAACGCATAGGCCATATCAGCGCTGTCACCAGGTTCCTAGGCAACTGTAGATGACAGCCTGGAGGACTATCAGGTGCTGTCCAGGTGCTGTCCAAGTGCCCAATGCGTCCAATGCTTCAACGCACTGTAGAGCTCAGCTGTAGAGGACCATTGAGAGTTGACATCGATGGAGATATCCATAAGGTCCATTGTGTTATATTTTTACCGACAATTATGCATGCCAGTTAGTTAGTCAGCTAGGTAGGTAGGTAGGTAGGTAGGTGTATATATTTAAATTAGTTAAGTAGAAACTGAGCATAATACTTCTTATAAGGTATATATTAAGTAATTGAAAGATTAAAATGCTCGACGGCTCATTTTACGATCTTAAATGTGTAGGTTGGTTTTCGTGTACGAATCCTTATAAGAATTGAGAATTCATTTAGAGGCAGTAAACTACGAAAAGCTTAGGATATAAACTCTAAGATATTAGTAACTATAAACTATTTATAGGGTTAAATAAGGACTTACCTATATTATTGATTCCTCAAGTATTATGTTTGTTCAAGAACGACTTCAATTGCTTCATACGTAAAACAATAACCAATGAGGTTTAAGATTGTATGACCTATTAGGAAATCACTCAACTAACAGCCTAAAAGTTACTAGCGCGAGCGCTAGGGATAGCTTGAAGGGATGACGTATGGATGTATTTGTTATTCCTAAGAAGTACGGATTCTGATAGTCCTCATTCTTTCAACAATTGGAAAAATGAAAACTTATATGCCATCATGTCCAAATACGAAGCCCGTCGACTTGAAAACATCAAACGAAATGAGGCGCTTGTGAAAGATCTTGGGCTTCAGGATGGCTCCCTCGCGAAGATTGAGGTGGAAGGAAAGAGCGTGGGGCAGAAGCAACCCGCTGCGAAACGTCGCAAACTTCATACTGCGCAACCTACGCGAACGTCTGCCCGAATTGCAAGCGCATCTACACAACCAATTTACAATGACGACATCCAAAAAGACATATCTTCCTCTAAGCGCAAGTCTCGCAAGAATAAGGTGTTCAATCCCGATGGTGATGACTCATCAGCTTTCAGAAGCCCTAGTCCACAGCCGCCGCTTAGTAAAGATCTTGAGACCTTAATCGCGAGCTGGTCATCATGGAAACCCGAAGCCCCTCCTCCAACGCGCGACGAGGAAGGGAACTATCACTTTAAATCCCACCCCCAATTCACCCCCAACAAATCCCCAGAATCCATAATCCGCGAAGGTTCATTCGGCGGGACCTACTGGCGGCCCCTCTACTCCCGCCACCTCAGTACCACCATCACCGAAGACTGGAGGAAACTTCCCCCATCCTGGACCTCAGGGCTGGACGTGCAAAAGTACCTAACTAACGAAACCTACGACCCAGAGATCAACAAATACGGAGTATCCTGCGGGCAATCGATCGAGGAATGGGAAGCCGCGGGGTGGATCGCGCACGCGTATGACGTGCGCGGCTGGTTCCAGTGGTACTGCCGGTTCTGGCTGGGGCGGCGGTGCGCGGACGACGAGAGGCAGATCGGGAGGTGGAGGAAGTGCGTGGGGGAGACGGGGCGGTGGCGGAGGACGCTGCTGAAGAAGTATGTGAGGATGGGGATACGAAGCGTGACGGATGAGGGAGACGACGGGGGTGAGGGGGAGGAAGATGAGAAGGGCGATGTAAGTCCCGTTGTGCACCAGACGTGCCATCATTGGGCGTGGGAGGTGAGACAGGAGGCGCTGGATCGGTTTTGGGCGGAGGGGAAATGAACGCCACGGGGCGCGGGGCTTCGGGATCCCTTCACTGTTTGAAAGGAGCGTATTTATTGGCACAAACGGTTACGGTTTGCGACGGAATCGGTGAAAACTGGGATGGTTACATATCAAACTGTTTAAATTGTTTGGATTAAGGTATTATCGCAAATATAGTTGCTAGGACATGTACATGTATGGTTTTCACCCATCATAGCCGTATGTCAGGAAACTACTCACAGGCCACCCGTTGGCTACAGTGTATTCTTTCAGCTCGGTAGTTCCGTGCAGCACCTCGTAATCGGTCATCACCCCGCAACCTATCGTCGAGTTGCTATCGCACTCACGATTCTTGCTCTTGCTAACTATCCCGGCAACGCGCTCTCCCACATCGCGGCCTTCGAACCAGGCCCCGTGCAGGAAGCCATAGTACTGCGCCGAGGTGGCTTCACCGGCGAACCAAAGTCGGTCTACGTTGGCGCGCAGATTCTGGTGTTTTTCCAGCGTCATGCCCACGGGCCAGTTGCTGTAGGAGCCGTAGGCCCACCTTTGCGAAATCGTCAGGTACAATGTTTTTTAAGGAATTTTGGGGGGGTTACACATGTGCGACTTACTCTTCTGTGCTCCATCGTGGGTACATGAAGGCAATTGGGTCAGGGATGTCTATGTCGGGGAACATCGAACGAATGACTGCCATGACTTCCGCCTTGGTCACTTCGTCCGATTGCTGCTCGACTCTGTACGATTTGTCGCCGACGACAGTCACGAAGATGATGTTGGATTCCTCGATGAAGCCGGGGGCCGAAAGCGACTGCCAGACGGGGTAATAGCCCCGCGTGTCATTATCGGCGTATAGGAAGAATTGAGTGTCTCGGTCCCAAAAGGTCTCATTGAATTGTAGGAAGATCTTAGTGTATGTGCCCATTTGGAATTGTTCGATTGCCTCACGCTTCCATCGTGGTAGTGGCGGGTCAAACTCGACCACTTCATTCTGCAAGACTCCGACAGAAAACGTTGCGATAGCGTCTACAGTTCGTCAAATTAGTAACAGCTCATCGGATGCGATCCTGATTGGGGTTCAAGAATAGTAAAGAGTGGGAAACTAACGTTGAGCTTCAATGCAACCGCCATCCTCAAGCTGGACAATGACGCCCTCCGGTCCGTACGAAATCGTCTTCACAACAGTCTCTAGCAAGAGCCTCGGGTCGTTCTCCTTCAGAAATTCATACGCTTCGCCGATGACCCATGTATTGAACCCTCTCTGGTCCCAGACGAAATTGTTCTCGTCGCTGAACTGGTAGAACGTCAGGTTGTACCCGGTAATACCGAATAACAACCCGCTCTGCTCAGGCGGCCAAGCGGTTTCCCAATCCCACTCCCACCACTCCAGGGCTTGAGCGTGCATATCCTTCTTAGGCTTCCAGCCAGCAAGACTTAAACCGGCACGCGTGCTCGTGTCCTGGAGGTTCTCCGTGAGAATGTACCCAGCGTCCTGCTCCATTGTGCCGTAGGCATCTTCGAATGAGTCGAATAGATCGCTATAATCGTTGGCGCCGGTCTCGTCGTACGTCAGGATGGAGCTATAGTTGGAGTAGGTGTTGTTCACGCCATACTTCTTCGCCAGCGTCCATACCGGGTTTTCCGGTCCGCCCTCGGAACCGAGTCCTTGCACCCAGTTCGCGCCGAGCTCGACCACGTAGGGAGTTCCGTCCGGTTTTGATCCGAAGTTTGTGTGCTTCACTAGATTTTAACATTGGAATTAGCTTGGTGGAGTCTTTCGCCTAGGTTTACAGCGCTTTAAATTAGAGTATTGTTGTTCAATTCGGAGGTTTAACGTTAATTGTTCTAAATAAGACATTAAATGATAATAATGAGAGTTTGAGCATACCGCGACCTCCGATATAGTCATTGCGCTCGACGATGAGGAAGTCCGAGACCGAGGCATTGGACAGCGCCTGAGCGGCCGTGATACCAGCAACTCCCGCGCCGAGAACTGCAACAGTGGTTTTACGGCATTCTGTCGCATTGTTGCCTCCACGCGCTACTACTCGAGCATCACACCCGAGAGGCGCGACAAGCGCGCAACACGCGGCGAGTAACCGCCGGTCCGTATATTTCATCGCGCTGTAATTACGTCCTCACAACCCAAAGACGTAAGTTGTTTTGTCGGACTGTACCAAGGGAGCTGCCAGTGAAGCGTGACACATCACATTTCCAACAAAGCAAAATGAGCGACAACAGCAACAATTTAAATGACAACATCCCGCCCTACATACCTCCCCTACATCCGATAAGTAAGATTACCGCAGCAGCGCGTGGCTAGCTGGGGGAAAGCTGACCTCACCCAAGAGCTCCAGGGCTGCGATACGATTTCCGATATCTCGGCCTGCATGATCAGCGCTGCGGTGCGATCCTTGGCTTTTTCGCGCGCGGGGCTAGGCGATTTCGAGAAGCTCGCCGGCGCGCTCAGGTACCGATTGCGCTAAACCTGGGTGCGCCTTACCTAGTAGCCCCAGTCCCAACTGATAAACCAATCTGGGTAGTTCTATGCGTGACGTTAGGCTCTTGTCGGCTTAGATAGCTTCGTCATCCGGACCTGGGGGGTTCTTATTATCTGATGTTGATGATTAGGTAATTGGAACTCGGGCTGGATAAGAGGTTGGATGGTTTATCGATTGATTCGCGGTAGATGCCTGGCTTTGGATTCAACTTGAACTTCATGGCTATGTACATATATTGCGCCAGAGATAAGCGTATTTGGGTTGGTGGCTCATTGACGATCTTAATCCATGTCTCAAAGGCTACATCCGAGGTATTGAGAACATGCACACTAAGTCAACAATTGCCTATGTGCTTAGTAGTCTAAGTTCGACTAATATTTCCCCGAATTGTACGAATTATACGAATTTTATCTTGACAACTCGTGGCTATGTCTAGGTATACTCTAGGCCAGACCCATCTTAACATGACGCCGAGAGCGGCAGTGGTGCCGAACAAGCAAATAGAAGAAATAGAAGGGAAATTTATTCAATGGATATCATAAAAAACAGCTAACGTTAATCTCCACTTGAAAGGCATAATTCCAACAATAATTTACCTCCCCGCATATACCATAAAAAGACCCTTCGAAACGATAACTCATAAGGAACGTGGAATAAGAATGTCGGCTAATTGTCTCCTTAACTTGATAGTAATAGTAGAAAGGGATTTCGTAGGTGGCTCCAATACCAAGACACTGTGGCGTCAGGTAACCAATTGCGAATACCGTGGGGGGTATCTTAGGTAACGTGAAAGGACAGCTCAGTTAATCTTCCGGCCTGAAGGGGTATATTGGTGTCTGTCATCTTCGCCATCATAGCTCTTCGCTTCCCAGGTCTCCGTGTTCTTCACATGTCTCTTCATCCGCACACGCCATTAGCTGCGGCGGCGGACCGTGAGGAAAACCTCCCGAGGACCTCCAGTAACTATTACGACCGTGCGCCATGGCCGTGTAATTCAAGCATCTGGGGTTGTAATGGTCTTCGGTATCCCCCATTGGCCACATGGCAATAAAACATACCTCGTCGGCTTTGCAGACGCCACAGTCCTTCCAATTCGACCAGCTCAAGGATTTCATCAGCGAGCTGATGATTTGCCTGGTAGCATGTATCGCTTCGGACTCGTCCGCATCTGTATTCTCGATGATAAGCTCCCGGACCTTGAAAAGAGCAGCGCAAATAGTAGCGGTCGTGTTCTCGAATGCCGCGTAGATGAGTTTGTCCTCGGAGGTTCGCGGTTGAACGGGCTGGAGAAAGAATTCGGTGCAGCGTTGCTGTGCGCCTGCGAGACCGTTATCGGCCTCGGCATAGTCGATATAAATGTTCAAAAGGCCGTTTATTTCAGCCTTAAGGAGGTCGATTGAACCCGTCTCGGCAATGAGTGGTAGGCGTTTATCGTATCGAGTGACGATCATGTCAGAGACTCCTTGCCAATCTATGGGAGTCTGCATGTGTGATATCGATCGGGCTATCGATTCGGCGACGTGTTCCCTTACAACATCCATCTCTTCATTGCTCGCCCCCAGTAATCGGGGTAGCTCAGGTCTCTTCGGATCCGGATTTGTGAGATTGATCGGGTAGAAGAATGCAGACACCACAGAGGAATAGTCGAGTATAACACGCGATGATCCGATGCCATGATAGCGCTGCGAGGCCGCCCTAGCCCACTCAAATCCTGAAATAGCGTTATCCTCTGAACCGGGCTGGTCCATGGACGGTCGCTTATTAGCGGACACAAGCCTCAGGCCGTCCGTGAAGTCGCAGTATATTATCTCGAAACCAGGTTCCATACGGATGAACCCATCGATCTTCCATTGCTGAGCTAGACTGCACAAGTTTTCGGCCCTTGACGACTCACCCCAAGGGGAATGACTCTTGTTACCGGCTAAGAGAATATCCTGCGTGTCTACCGTCCCTATATCGGTTTTACCAGCCGCCATGCCGTCTATATACAATACGTTGAGTGGTCGTACTGCTTGGTAGATATGCAGATGCCCTTCCCCTCTCGGACGAGGAGGGCGGTTATTAGGCGGAGGATGGTCGTCTTGCATTGCCATACCCATTGGAGGAGGGCCTGGTGGTGGGTTTCCATGTGTACCATTAGGGCCTGGAGGACCACCACGAGCGAAGCCTTCTGCATGCTCTATCTCGAATGCGAGCCATTCAAAACCGGTTGGTATTTCCTTGGTATGGGTTCCGTGGTACAAGAGGACGCCCTTTGGAATAACTGCGGGATAAAGTGACATACCATTATGGTGTAAGGACGATCCGAATTGGCGCATCGCATCGTGAACGGAATTGAATATCTGAAGTCCATTCTCGCGGGCGCTTTCGAGCGTGGGACCGAAGCTCTTCTGAGGTTCAGCCCTGCTAAAACCAATCGAGCTCACCGCTAGCGCCAGCGCTGCCAGCCGGTTCGGAGTAGAGAAGACCATCCTCGTCGGAAAATACTCAAGAGCACCTCGTTTCAAATTGACAGTAGAATGAGACAGACAAGTAAAGAAATGAACTCGAAGAGAATAGAACGTAAATAAGTTAAATAAGTGCTTCTAGCCTTACCTTACGATCATCGTCGACGTGGTTTACTAGCTTACCTCGCATTACGCGTCACTCGATACAAGGTACTTCTTTATCGGGTGTCTGTAAAGGATTCGATATCTTCACGATTAGGTAGTATCGAAAACTTCATTATTTATTCTATCCTTCCTCTTGCAAGTTGCTCGAGATAATGAATAGCATATTTCGATATGTAACACAATCTTAGTGATATTTAAATTTTGGCAATGTAATGAACTTAATTGCGTCAAATTTTACAGTTTCAGCCAAAGGATAGATTAGTCAGCGGAGTCCTAGTGATCAAATAAACTTTTAAGCGCATATTACTAATCTCTCAAAACCTCCTAATCGCAACTCAATATGATTACCTAAGTATTTCTCACATTTTATCACTTAATGTGCCAAATTCGATTTATATCTATAGGAGTACTTGTTCTATATTTCCGGGCCGCATGTTCCTAATAATAACAAGAAATCGAAACGAAAATCTAACTATACCTTAGTATTTACTTAAGTAGCTACTTGATTAGGTAAGTATTTTCCTTCTTCAGCTTATGTCATCTGAGGGACAGCCACCCCCAGTATTGCATATTCATACCGAAAGGCTTACGTACACCATCTCCAGCTGAGTCATCTTTTACGTAGGCAGTAAAATGTATTACAAAAATATTACTTATGTAATAAACTTCGAAGTATCCCCGCCTCAGCAACGTCGCCCATGGAAACGTACGATAGTCCATATGAGCCATTAAATTTGAAATATCGCGACTACCTAAGAAGGGGGAATAGCTAATACTATCTTAGTATACTTGCCAATCTTCTTATAGTTGCCTCAGTAACAATCAATACTAGTATCAAGGCTCGCTCCCTCTTTTTATCCCTGCTTACTAATCCAACAGCCCCTCCCCCTAAACTACCTGCGCTGCGATTCTGTTACAGCATATAAAGTTCGTGAGAGCGTTATTTCATTTTGCTCCTAGAATAAAATTTACCTCCATAGTATTGGTTCGATTTAAGATTCGAAATATTAACGCAGAAACCTTCTTGCCACGAAACTTAAATCTCACTCCATGTTTTCTTACAAAGTAAACACGGATATTTCATCCGATGCGCTCTCTATAAAGCTAAGTACTCCAGTAAATTCTCGAGAAAAACTAACTTCTTGGAAACCCTTTTTCAATCATACATCCTTAGGTTATGATAATTTCTTGATCATAGCTACACTTCAGCATCCATCAACCACTCTGACTATACCACTGACAATAAGTTCTAATTTCACGTTCGGCAACTAAGGTTCCTATTATATCAGAGAAGGAAACTCCATAACAAGGGCGATTCCCAATCATGGCAGTGGCTTCCGTCCCACATTCTAGAGATTTATCAAATATATGGCCCGACTTCGAAGGAGATCTGATCAAATTCATACACGGATCTAACTATATCGAAGTTACTGGCTCAGACTTCGACGTAACCAGAAAGCTCTGCCGTAGAGTATTCGGGGGAGAAGAAGAAGTCTCGGCACACGTGGAAGAAGGAAGTGCCGACTACGAGGAGGCACGAGCCGCTCTGTTGGCCCTCAAGAGGCCAAATTCCTTTGAGGATATTGTTCGTAGTCGGCAAGAAGTAATAAATCACGCCATAGCTCTCAAATTTGCGATCGACAGTGTGGTACTCAACGGCCAAGAAATAACAGAGGATTTCATAAAAGTGGTTCACCAGAAACTTAGCTTTGGGGAAGTACTTCACGAGGATGCTGGAAGCCCAGGCGAATACCGCACATGGGAGATAGCGGCGAGGCATGGAAAGGACATGAGATCCAAATCTATTTTTATCCGCGCATCCGTAGTGCCGGATTACATGAAAACATTTATTACCGACCTTAAGAACGACATGCTGAAAGCCGAGGATACGAAGTCGATCTACCCGTACGATATAGCGAATCGATATTGCCATCGCTTTGTATGCATCCATCCCTTCGGCGATGGAAACGGTCGCATGTGTCGAATATTGCTAAACGTCCTGTTGCTCAAGTATGCAGGACACATTAGCACTTTCGGCGGCACGGACAACGAAAGAAAGGAGTATTTGGACTTAACAAGACGCGCGAACAAGAGGTTTCATGAAGAGGACATGGAGGTCGAAGAGGAGAAAAAAGTAGGCCACCATGAACTAACGAGGTTCACTCTCAGAAATCTTGGATTGAAGTAATTATTGCTCCCATACTTAATAAGTACCTACCTATGCATAGAATGTATTCAGTATATCCTAGGTATTCAGGTATAAGGAATTTAGGAGATATCAAAACTAATAAAGAAATATCATGACGGCGGGCGAAATGAAATGGCCAATTGACGTAAAAACAGTAAAATACACAGTGTCAATGTGGCTTTTACTGTAATAACACTGCATTTTATCGCTAAGCCCCCTGTAAGAATCAGCGGACTTAGCGCTGCCAGGCGTTGTAGCAATTGATCGATTACATACATAAGGTAGGTAGGTAGACTACGAGGTACTTAGGTACTTTAAGCAACGTTTGGGCAACAGTTCAACAGCACTTCAACAACAGCTTAACAACGACTCAACCTTGGATTCTATATAATCAAACTTAGCTAGATAAGATTGAAGCACTTGAAACAAAGAATTCTTGCTGTATTAATTATAATTCTTCAAAGCTAGGCTTCATAAAGTTATTAACTTTAAAAGCCCTAAAGTTCAACTATAAGGTTGTTGAAAAGGCGAAGGTGTGCCATGCTATGAACCCCACTAATGTCACCTATAGCGCTTAACAGCGCTAACCCCCCTAATTCTTACAGGGGCTTTAGCAGTATAATACCGTGCGAGTACAGTGTAAGCCACTTTGGCACCGCGTATTTTAGTGTTTTGGCGGCACGACTTCCATATCGCGCACCCTAAATATGGGCTACATCATCATAGGAACTGATAGAAGTCTAATTCAGCGACTAGTAGCTACGGGCCTGGCAGGACACGTTCTTGTATGTATATCGAGTTTCTTAGGCAAGAGAATTCAGCTCTTTGCACAACAATGCCGTTGATTGCATGCTCCCCAATCCCTCACCATAGTATTATGCGAGAGTGACCCAAGAAAAACTATTAAAGTATTTCAGAATTAGAAGAGGGGGAAACTATAAGCAGTTTGGAGTATAGGTAGGTATTAATGATAGTTATATAGGAGTAAGTTTCCTACCAAATTTTCGTTATGCTGAAAGTAAAGAAAAAGCTTTCCCCTGACCCGGGGATCACCGTCCAGGGCTGGTCAACATGTCAACAATTGATTCCAGATCCCCTATCACATCTCTGAAGATGGCAGACTGAAGGTTTCTGTCCCGCAGCTCTTCCGTAGCTAGACCGAAATCGCAGTAAATTAATTTTTTGGTTGCATCCCGATAACGTTTCCCAAGCCAAGAGAGACGTGCCACCTTCCTGCGCACTTGTATGTGATCCTCCCACGGAATATCCTCCCAAAGGCCGATCTGGAGCAGTACTACCCCTAGACCATATAGGGTTAGATTTCGTATCCCGTGGTTCTCCATGGCATCTTCAATTGATGCCGGGGACAAAAAGTTGTATTGGTACTTTTCTTCATCTGGTGACGCAGAACTGGTGCCTTCGGTAGTGGGGGGAAACCCTCCTAGCTGTATCGAGATATGTAGAGTGCTAAGAGATGACGATAAATCATCATTTCCTTCGAGTAGGACATGCACCTGACCCAATGTCAATTCCTGAGGCCACCATGGTGTTGAATTATACTTCAGCATGGATTTCACTAGGATAATCCCTAGTTTAATACGATCCACGTCCGTAATAACATCGTATGCAGGAGTCTTAAGAAAGTCCAAAAGGGGAGTAGTCTCTCGTATGTTGAAGAGGTCGCATCGTGCCAATAATCCTTGTAGGCCTGGATAAAGGACAAGTTTCTGGTTCTTTCTGATATTGACATAACCTAGGGATTGAGGTGGTGATCCTGAGCACACTTTAGAGCGTACCATCAATTCCTTACATTTGACCCCGGTATTTGTTAGATCCTCACCTTCATCTTCATCACGTCCTATACGTATAGTACCTGATCCATTGGTTTCGGGCTTGGAAATTGTATCATGAAGGTGTCGTGTTTGTGGAATCCTGCTAGATTGGGGACTCAAGACGAGAGGTGAAAGGTAGGAATTGTCCTTGAAGCTTGCGCATATGGGTAACACAACCCGGTCATGTTGCTGTTGTGAGATTTCGTGTGGAGGGAGATTTCCACCACTGCTTTTAATCAAGAGCCTATGCTCAAAGAAAAGGTTTATATTAGGATCCGTCTCGTCTGTTGAACTGAGCATGAGCTTCGCATAGTGATCTGTGTTCATCGCTGTATTGCAGGACGACGATCCATTTAATAGAAGGTCATAAAGGAACGAAGACATATTTCGGATGATTTCATATGCAGATGGCAATGATAGACAATCTGTCTTCATATAACATTTCTGTAACTTGCCAACCGTCTCTCGGATTCTTCTCAGTTCTGCGTTTGACTCCTTCAGATTTTGAATTGACTCTATATAGTCATTTTTCTTGAAGGCGATTCGAATCGCATCTCGTGTAGATTTCGATAGAGAGACCTATAAATGTTAACATATATTGACCAGTTAGCCTCAGGAACGTACTACTGTTTCAGACTGAGAAAATGCAGAAATCTTTTGCAAAAGGTTCTCAATTGTTTCCCGAACTTCGTTCATCGTTTCTTCAAATGAGGCATATTTAGAACCTAGGTAAGACCTAAGTTTACTTTCAAGTTCTTTAGCCTGCCATTGTGGGTGATCTTGGTTGCTCATCATGGTTATAACTATTTTCTGGTCAAGAACTTCGAGGAGAAGTAGATGGAGTTCATCCCGAAACGAATCCCCTTGGATTCTAAGTTTTTTCCGGACTTGTTCAATTTCATTACTATAGTGGCGGAAGATTGTGAGTTTAGATGATAATAAAGTCAAGCCTTTCACAGCTGTTACGAAAATAGGGGCAATTCCAAGGGTAAGTGAGACTGGATCCGCCATAGTCTCAAAATTTTATTTAGGAGGGTGGGTTGTTTAGATAGGTAGATTATAGGAAACAGGAATTCATGGATAGTTATCGGGACTCAAAATCCTTAGGTCTTATGCTCGATCCTGCCTTATTACACAAAAAGCCTTACCAATGACGGAGTGTTATGCCTTGCATCCCACACCAGCCCAATCGTTACTTTATAGCCACTAATATGCCTTAAACTAAGGTTACATCACATTAAATAGAAATCCCATGGAAGCGAAAAGAAGCATATAATAACAGCGAGTATAGAAGAAAGAGATCATATTAATGCTCCAAATGACCATCCCTCTAATAACATTAATATCCCTCGCAATATTCCCCCATGGCGAGCAAAATGGATTTAGATCAAGGGGGCGTGGCTGCTCATCTGACCGAGAGGGTACAGCAATGGCGAATCGGCGTCTCTAAACAAAACAATAACGGGGGAATCATAGCCCATCTGTATAACTCTGGTCGCAATCTATACCAAGCTTTCATGCGAAATATTAGCTCCGAAAAGCTTGGTTCGAAATCTTCATATCGTCGATTAGAGAATGGATATACAAATTATCTTATATGGGCTGATGACTTCAAAGCTCAGGCTGGTGGGCTGGATATTCTCCTCCATAATTCTCAGAAGCTTCGCAAATTTACGATAAGAATATTAATCAAAATTTGCGTCATTCTTGAAAAATGTTTGTTCCCTTTCATTAAGGCCGTGCCGGTTGCTAATGACTTTACAGTATTCTCAGCGCACATGCCCATAGTTCTCTTCGGTCTAACTAAGGAGACATCGTGGATAGTTCGCGATAATGACAATGAAGAGCTCGCAACTCCCGAGTCTCTAGAGGACTTAACGGAGGAATTACTGGATGAAATTGAAAATCTGCTAGACCTTAGCCCAAGACTAGAAGAGCCTGTACCTGATACCTCTATAGAAGAGCATGCCGCCTCCAAACGTTCTGATCCCTGGAATCCGATCTATTTCTTTTCCAACCGAATTTTAGCGAAGTATCCTAAATGTGACTTCAATTTAGCTGTTGCTTTAGGCAGAGCCAATTGGGATGCTTTCCAAAGAATAACTGCGAGACGGGAGATAAAAAGTATCGAAAGAGGAGACAAGGCTGCTGATAATATAACAAACCTTTTCTATGGCTGTGGCTTGGGGACAAGTAAGCCATCTACTGACTCAAATGCCTTTATTATTGTATCCTGCTATGGAGATGGGGAGGAAAAATCCACAATACCTCTACTTCCACACAATATAGATGAAAGTCATCCATTCTCATGTATCGCATGTGGGAAGCAACTAGAGAACAGGGATGCGGGAACATGGAGGTAAGTTTACGCCAATTTCTAACCCCAAAACTGATACCCAGTTACTAAACTGAGATGATATATATAGGCAACATTTGCTAGCTGATCTCAGGCCATGGGTTTGTTGTCAGACTTTTTGTCCATGCGAACATACGCCATTCACAACTCAGGAGCAATGGCAGGATCATATGAGAAGGAGGATTTATGAGCGTCATCCAGAATGGGATCACAAAACCTGTCCTATTTGCTCCGAAGTACTGCATCCTTCGATTAACATAACGATTTCTCATGTAAGGCATCATTTAGAAGAAATCTCTCTTGCAATCTTGCCGTGTAGTCTTAACGACGACGGCGGCGGCAAAGGTGCCACAATACCAGCCGAAAACTCAATACCAGATCTCGGTAACATTGAGTTTATTGATCAACCAAAACAAAGAAATGCGACTCTTTCTCCATCCACCACGGGTGCTGCGGATGCTAACCCAGTACATCGTGGTAGAGAGGGTGGAGGGGGAGGAGGGGGATGTAAGATTTATTTTACTCATGACAAAAAGGCTCTCTGGTATTGTGTAAGTATTACCATCACGAATTCACATTTATTATGCGTTAAGACTCTAATACTTGCAGTGCCAATGTACGTCGGGTCCAATGACTGTCGATATTACTCCTACGTGCATATTCTGTCTTAACCATCAAAGGTGTTGATCGGGTTAATGACACCAAAGAAATTACGTATCTAGGCAGGTATGCACATAGTTAGGTATCTAACTGTTTATTTTATCTCACTAGAAACACGAAGAGCAATTACGTTTAAAAAGTAGGCACTTTATCATCTCAAAAAATACTTGTTTTGAGACACAAACCTTATCTCAATTTGACTATGGGGTGTACCATAATATGTTTAATTATTCAAAAAGCTAAGAATATTCCATTACATTACTCATGCTTCATCTCGTCACGACCCCAAAGCGTCATAGTCTGTCCTGGCGCACACTTAGTCGTAGCGGGCATCTGCATAACAACAGACCAGCTACCAGAGGCACACTGTTGGTACGAGGTACCGCCAATGCAGTTAAACATACCTTCAGAAGTACAAGATCCCGTAAGTCCCCCAGCGGAACCAGACGAAGGAGCGCCGCTGCCCGCCGGGCTCGCGGATCCGGCCGGCGAGGGGACGGGGCTACCGGCCGCAGCAGATGAAGGGGCCTGGAAGGCAGGGGCACTGCTCCCCGCCGGAATAACACTGGTCACGAAACCGGAAGGTGTGGGAGCACCAGCTGGCGAGCTAGCCGCCGAAGAGGCGCTGCTACTGCTGTTCGAAGCCGGGGCCGAGCCCGAGTTTCCGCTGTCACTTGACCCGCTACCGGTGTTAGCATTGATGTTTCCATTCGATCCGCTGGACCCGCCAGACGACTTCGCCCCCTTGGGAACACAGTTATCGCCCGTAACCTTTCCGAACTTGTTGTTCGTGCCTGGACGCACGACGTTAGATCCGGGGTCGGGGTACTCCGGGTCAGTACCGGGCGTGGTCTTGCATGAATTGATGGAGGCGAGGTTGGCTACGAAAAGCTCAGGGAAAGAGTTGTCTCGTGAAACAAGCTCGTATGTCTCATTGGCACTGGACCGCTTTTTGCTTCCTCCCGTAACTGTGATAGGGGCACAGTTTTGGTAGTACTCGGGCTGTCCCGCGAGCTTACTAATCCAAGTCCAGGTGAAAACGTACTTGCCAGGTTCTACGCCTTCAGGGATTTTCCAGTCGTAAGTATCGGCGCCTTGGCCAGACTTACTTGGGCAACCGCCTTCGATGGATTCGATTACTTGCCAAGATGTAGACACGCTGGGTTGCATGTCTTTGGTAATCGCTAGCTGGCATGAACCACCGCCGTGTACAGCCGAACCCTTGAAGGACAAGGTTTGGGTCTCTCCAACCGCCATCGTGTTGTCAAGCCCGGCAGCATTGTAAAAGGTTGCCGGGTCGCCCTTGAGCTTGCAAGGGTAGTTGGTGTTGGTTAGTGGGGAGTTGTCAAGGTCGGGACCACCGAATGGCTTGGGGTTTGCCATGATCATATGGCCTTCCACGGCCGTGGAGGCCAGGATGAAAATGCCTGTGATAGTTTTAAACATCTTGCTTTTTGGGAAGGGAATATACTTGTTCTCTCGAAAATGATCCTGAAAAGTACCAGACTAGCAGTGTATCGACGTATTATGAGACCGGCTCGTGTAAAAGTCGAATATGAAATATATTAGATGAGGTGAGAATGAATTGATTGATTGATATCTGAGACCGGGCCCGAAGCCTTTTATAGTGTGTAGGAGGCCTACATACAAAAGATGTGCGGGATTGTTCTCGAACATAACCTATACACAAAGGAGAATCAAGAGCTGTTATTGAATAGTCCAGAAGGACAAAAGACCACCACAGCATTGTTTCGATGAGAAATAACGAGAAACGAAGGACGAAACTGAAAGGCATTGTATAAGGGCATATTCCTTAGTCATTCTGTTTCTTGGATCCCGGCAGTGCCAGAAAATGGAAAATAATGAGATGTAGAAGGATTCCTTTTATCGCGAAGCCGCTGACGTAACCAAGCAACCGACGATATCTTGGAGACAGCTTGATTAGTTGTGTGATTCCTAGCTTGAACTCTGATGGTACAGAAATGACCCCTTTTAAACTTGGGATTCCTCAACGAAGGTTAAAAGACCCATGTGACCCCCTAGTTATCGATTTTGCTGAAGTATGGTGTGGAATGCACCTGTGTTTCCATGCGTTCAAGATAATTCAATTGTTTGTTCCAGGACAAAAACGGCGCATTGAGAAATGGAATTAATAAATTTCGTGATGACGCTTATGTAATCTGTTATATTTCCAAAAGCAGTATTACATATGAATTAAACGGGACTTCGGAATCGGTATTTCATTGGTACAACAACCCGATGTAACCCAATTTTTACGCATGATAACGTCATGGGAACCAGGTGGCGGGGGCTTTTGCATGCGGTCCCGTTTCAGGGGACTTGTTGAACTTAAACGGTATAGGTTCCGAGTTGTGCAACCATCCTTATCCCAACATATGTAGCTCCCTCCCATGTATCTTGGGTAGGTAGCTCTTCTTTCTTTACCTTTTCTTTCCCTTTTCCCAGCTAAGGCCTTGCGATCAGAGAGACGCGATCAATATGGTAAGTATGCCACCATATTTTGCCCTAAAATCCATTGCAAATTTCTTGCAAAACGTGTCGCAAATCTACATGGATTAAGCTTGTGATTACTCCTTCCGTACGGACTTAGCTGACAATGTCCACGATTATCTAGGCTAATGCGACGACGCCTCTCCTCGCCGACGACCGTCGCGATCCCGACGAAAACTCCAACTCCCTAAGCGATTCCGAAGAAGATGCTCTCCGCGGGCAATCTAGAGCTACACACCACGGCCGATCATGGCACAACCGGTTGCGGGAATCCCTTCTGTTCGCATGGGCACTCCTCGCAACGGCCGGTGTCCTAGTTCTCGCTGTTTGGGCGTCGCATCAACAACAGACCGCTTTCGATAAACCCGCCGGCAAACGTAATCTGATCTTCATGGTGTCCGATGGCATGGGACCTGCATCTCTGTCCTTGACTCGAAGTTTTAGACAATACACGGAAGGGCTCGATCATACTGATACCCTCACCCTCGACAAACACTTCTGGGGCAGCAGCAGGACACGAAGCAGTTCCTCCCTAGTAACTGACTCTGCTGCCGGAGCGACGGCTTTTAGCTGCGGGATGAAGAGTTATAACGGCGCTATTTCTATGTTACCCGATTCTACCCCTTGCGGGACCGTGCTCGAGGCCGCCAAGAAAGCTGGATACAAAACCGGACTTGTTGTCACAACGGATATTACCGACGCCACACCTGCCTGCTTTGCCAGCCACGTAGACATCCGCTCGCAAAACGATGATATTGCCGTACAAGAAGTTGGGAATGGGCCTCTTGGTCGCGTGGTGGACTTGATGTTTGGAGGTGGACGATGCCGTTTCTTGCCAAATGAGACTGATGGTGGATGCCGTGCAGACAATATTGACGTAGTAGAAATGGCGAAGAACGACTACGGCTGGAACTATATCGGCGATCGAGTAGCATTTGACGAATTCTGGGAGGGCAAGAAAGAAGTTCCACTGCCCATGCTAGGTCTCTTCGCCGATACGGATATTCCATTCGAGCTCGACAGGCAAAACATGAACGACATCTACCCAAGCCTGAGCGAGATGGCCAAGACGGCTCTGAGAGCACTTGAGAAGGCCACCGAGGGCAGCGACCAGGGATTTTTCTTGATGATTGAGGGTAGCCGGATCGATCATGCCGGACATGGAAACGATCCCGCTGCGCAAGTGCGAGAGGTCCTCGAATATGACCGGGCTTTCAAAGCTGTTGTAGACTTTCTAGAAGAAAGCAACACTCCGGGTGTCCTTGTCGCTACTTCTGATCATGAAACAGGTGGATTAGCTGTTGCACGACGTAAGTTTATCATTCCAACAATGATAAAGGTACTTGCTAACCACGTCTCCAGAGGTCAACGCCGATTACCCGCAATACTTATGGTACCCCGCCGTATTAGCGAACGCCTCGTCATCTTCGGAGTACCTCGCCCATCGCCTTCACGGCCACATATCAAAGACCTCGACCAATTCGGTCGACAATCTCAAGAAATACATCAACGAAGAACTCGTCATCCCCGGTCTCGGCATTCACGACGCTTCTGACGACGAGCTCACAGCACTAGCTACTAAGCCTGAGCAGGCTCAATATATATTTGCACACATGATCAGCATTCGCGCGCAGATCGGCTGGAGCACTCACGGTCACTCGGCTGTGGACGTCAACATCTACAGCTCCGGCGGTCCCGGTGCGGATGCTATTCGGGGTAATGTGGAGAACACCGATGTAGGGAAATACCTGAGGGAGTACCTCAACGTCGACGTCGACGCCATCACCAAGGAGCTGAACGAGAAGATGACTTCGAAGAGGAGGCTAGGAATGAGTGGCCAGGATATTGTTATGGATGGTGCCAATACGCCAGTTACCGAGGTCGAGGACCACTGGGTATCGCATGAGGCGATTCAGACTCAACGGATGAGCGTAGACGCGGCAGTATAATGTTTTGCTTGGCTTTAATGGGTTTGGGCTGTACTATTTCGATGTTAGAACTGCATTTTTGGATTCGTACTTTCATTAGGTTAGCATTCATGGCATGAGTAGAGGTGACAAATAAGACTTGATACCCACACACTAATACACCTATCCTGCGACCAATATAAAAATTCCATTCCTACCCAATTAGTAAATAGACGCGCTGCTAGACATTCAAACCCAATCCATCGAGAACATTGAAGGAGGTAAGGAAGTAGTCGTGTTCTAAATACAAGTTGATGGGAGAAGGAATCGTATCCTTCTAGGTCTAGAAGACAGCTACCTAGCAGGTTACTCAGCGATCGTTAGCAAGCAAGCAGAAACAGGGTGCACAGTTTTGTTTGTACTTACCAAGGATGAGGATTGCCTGTTAGATTTGGCCCAGTGTCTAAAACCATTTTGAATCTAATTGAATATTGATATTTCTTTATGCTGCTAGCTTTTTGAACTATGCCTGAGTAAACACTTGTTTATCTAACGTTATGTGCCACATACCCCTTTATTAGCAAATCTGAATGTATATCCTCTACCTCGACCTGTGAAGTCAGGCTTTATGTACCTACTAAGTATATATAGTAGGCAATTAGGTACCAGAGTCACTATATGGGAGGCTAATGAGGATTCTACGATAGGGACCTAGACGTACCTGGGCTGTCGTCAGGGACCATTGTACCGGTGAAGCTAAGTGCTATACTGAACAGGCTTCCACAACACCTACACCTCACGATAGTAGACGCGACTTTTTTTTTTTTATTCACAACTTCGCATCTCCTGCTGTCAACCACAAATCTTCCCTTTTCAACTTCACATTTTCGTTCCGCTCACCCTCGAGGAATACCATGAAGTGACGATTGCGCGTAGCTAATTCAGACTCGTCTCGCTCTCGAGTTCCGAGTTCGATTTCCTCCTTGTCTACAGAGCAATTAATTCAATCCTGTACTTCTATTCCTCAAGATCGCCTTGTTTTCTACATAAACGCAGGTAAGAGTCCAAGCATTGAACCACCCTCACACAATACCCAAGATCTGGATTCTCTAACACATTCATCTGACCAACAGATATTCAGCTGAGCTACACTCAGATTTAGCTAATACTACACATCCTCACATCCAGTTACATCAAGAACTCCGACATCATGTGTCAATTCGTCGTAATCGAGTATCGCTGCGAGCACACCGAGGTCACCGCGGGTCCCATCTGCCAGGCGATGTTCATCGAACTAGCCCGCCTCAACGTCGACCCTGCTGCTTGGACCATGGAAGGCCGCCGGCAGCTCCCGTTCAACCTACCTGATAGTGTATGTACTCGCTAATAATTATTTTTTGGCGCTTCCACCCCTTTGCCATTTATTGTTATATCCTCCCTCGCCCCAACCTATCTTCATATTTTACTATCCTCCGTATAGTCAAGCCAATTACTCTGGAGTCATTCCTGCGATCGCTCCATCACACATGTTCTATAACATACAGAATCCGCCATCATGTTACTAAATTGATTTATTGCTTCATTTTTTTTTCGTTTATTATTCCCGATCGGAAACTCCCCAACCATACACAAATACCAAAAAAATAACGACTAACACCACCCTTAGTGCTCTCCTACTGGCCAGAACACCGTTCGTGTGCTTTCAAGTCACTGGTGCGGTTGGGAATGCGAGAACACCTACTACACCAACCTAGCAGCCACCGCCGCCCAAGGCCGCCTCGTCGAACAGCAGCTCGCAGGCCTGAACCCCGGCACTCAGGGACGTAGCACCACTCACCCTACCCAGGCTCAGGGTAAGGACAGCATCCCTCGCTCTACCCAGGTACAGAACCAGACCACCACTATTCGTCCTACCCAGACCCAGGCTCAGACAGCTCGTCAGACCAAGACGCAGGACCAGGCCATCCGTCCCCCTCAGGGCCCTCGGCCTCAAGTTCAAGCTCAGGCCCCGAAGCAGACGCAGATGCAGGCTCAGACACAGGCTCAGGCTCCTCAGGATACTCTTATGACCCAAGCTCCTACCCACCAGGCCGTCCCCTTCACTTCCACCCAGGCCCAGGCCCCCGCTCCGTCTCAGCCCAAAGCCAACAAGAGCGAATTCCCCAAGGATAGTCTGCAGGAGATGATGGCCACCGCCGCAAAATACCACATCCGAGTCACCTGCCCTCCCCCCTGGGTGACTGCCCCGGCCGTTGCTCCCACCTCCGGTATGAGCACCAACAAGGTCAAGAGCAGTACTGGCAGCAACACTACCAACGCTACCAACGCTTCTAATGCTGCCACATGGGGCAGCGGAACCACTTCCGTCGGCAGTAAAGGTTCTACAACTGGTGGTAGTGCTCGAAGTGCTTACACCGGACCCGGCAACGGCCTACTAGACGCTGTTCGCAACCGTGATCATGATCGTGAACGTGAGCGTGAGCGCGAGCGCGAACGAGAACGTGCCAGTATCAACACCGGTGGTCTTAGTCTTGCCGGTAATGCCAGTGGTTCTGGTCGTGTCGGCGCTAACACCAGCGTCGGCGCCAATGCCAACGCGGCATCGAACCACGTCTCGGACGCATACCGCCAGCAGTGGAACTTCGACTTCAACGCCGCCACCGCATCTTCCACCACCAACGCCGACGCAAAGCGCATCTCCCAGCCCCAGTCTCACGCTAATGTCAACCCCCAGCAGGGCCGCACGCGTATCCGCAAGCCCCGCACCCGCACCCAGCGCCGGGGCGCCCCCGTCGCGGCCGCTGGCGCAAAACAAGTGAAGACTTCCGAAGAGAACATCGGCAAACTGGCAGGTCTTGATCTCCCCGGAAACGGACCCGACGACCATCGCGTGCATTGGACAATGCCTGCTCCCAGTACCGAGGAGTTCGAGAAGGAGGAGGACGACGAAGATTCCTCCGAGAGCTACGATCCCGATTCCTCGTTTGATGACGAGGACGAGGACGATGACGATGGAAAAGTCACGATTACCATGAGCGCGGAAAACATGGCCGACGGCGACGTGTTTAACTAAGAGCACACAGCATGGGATCCCAAGGACGAATGCAGTCTAAGGCAGGTTGCTAGTACGAGCTGTTTATTGATTGATGGGAAAGAACCTGCTTTGATAAGCTAGGAATACGCGGATTGAGACCGCTACTCACAACAGGTGGTAGCCTGATAATACATTGCTAAATTATCTGACTCTCTTAAGTAATGTGACCCGCAAACCTAAGCACGACTAAAGATATAACCATGTTCGTAATAGTCCAAATCCCCTAGTCGCTATCGGAGAAGTCTATTTCGTGAAGCTCGTCCGGGTCCATGTAGTAATTTATCTCGATTCGACCTTGGAGCGTTTTCGCAAAGTCCTGTTGTAACTTCAAATACTCGGGCTCCCTGAATTTGAGCTCTCCCGATTGGTTCAGGATATCCATCCTGATATCCCTACAATTCTGCGTATCAAGGTCGACGGCAAGTTTATGTAGTCCGTCAAGGCTGAAGATAGAGATACAATTAATGGAAAGAAGTTTTAGTTGGGAAAGTTTGCCCAGGGGCTCTAGTATAGAGTCGTCCATCACGTCGCCGCTAAAGGAGAATTCGGATAGCTTTGGTAAAGATAAAGCAAGGAGTCGTACTACATCAGGAGTAACGTATGACAACATAAGGTTCAGGGATGTCAGGCTCTTCAGATTGCAGATCGAATCCAATAATCCGAATCCACGGTTCAGGATGAGACCATTTCCGTCGCTATCGTCGAAGCCAAGGGTCAAAGATTCAAGGCGATCTTGCGAGCCAAGTATAACCCAGTCTGAAGTGTCCGCTTCTTCGGATGCATATCCAATATCTATCATGGATAGCGACGTGAGGTGGATGTCGGGCGATTGTAATACTCCCTTGACTATGTGTAAGGCATCTGTGATGTGTACTCTTAGGTCTTTAAGGGATTTACAATTGCCAATCCAAGCAATAATCTTTTTGATTATCACCATGTCGCCGAAGTCATCTCCATTCGGAGGGCCGTAGAAAATACCGCTCTCGAGATAAAGTGTCTCGAGAGCAGTACAGCTTGACAAATGGGGGAGAGCTTTCTTAGCTTGCAGGCTTATGCTTCTAAGTGAAAGGCTTCGTAGGGATTTCGAATGGGTACTCAGCGCCGTTAGAGCATTCGGTCCAATTTCATTCTTACTAATAATTTCGAAACTTTGAAGACTATTAGGACGGAGCGTCAAGAAGAAAGTAGCTAAATCGGTATCCGCGTCTGGTGTACTATCTGCTGTCTGTCAATATATTATGTGCAGACCTAAAGGTCTTAGTTAAGCATGAAAAGGGTTATGATGAAAGACTTTGTAACATACTACCGGAGACCAATTAGCTTTTTGAGAAACAACAAAATACTGTAGATAATTCGATGGACGTACCAGTAGTAGCAGATCAGATCCATAAAGTTAGGACAATGCTGAGATATGGCGGTGGCAGCATCAAGACCAAGTACCGATCCGTCTCTGATACGCAACGATTTGAGGCCACGAAGTTGCGCAATCCAACCAGGCAATACATCGTGGGGAATATAAGTTCCCTCTAAATGCTCCAAAGCTACCGCTGCACCTGTAGAGTCGGCCGAGCTCTTTAAATATCTAATGATGGAATCGGCGCATTTAATCATTACAGTTATGGTGGCCAGGCGTCCATTTCGTAATAGATGGAATGGTGCCATAGGGCCCTGGAAAAAGAAATTTCTAACATGTTGATCTCGGATAATATCTGAAAGGCAATCTTCGAGGTTGCCAATTGATAGGGCTCGAACGTAAATGCAGTACGGATAAGCAGTTTCGCCGATACTGGAAAGAATGAGGGATCTCCATAATCGTGCCCATTCGAGTCTATTGTAATCGTCACCGGTGTCGATGGAAGATAAATCTTGAATGCTTTATAAGACCAAGTTGTTAGCTCATGTATGTACTAGGTTGGTATGTACCATGCGTATAGCAGAGGGTGGTGATTTACCTATACATCTGCTCTAAAGCAATGGAAGCAACTCTTTTACTGACGAGAGAACAGTTGAAAAGAGTGCCAAAATCACGACGCGCAGCTAGCTCTTGGCATAACAAGAGAATTATCTCTTGTGGTAGAGATATAGAGTTCATTTTCGGAGTATTTGGAAATTGGAAATAATCCCAAGTAGCAATAAAGATGAATAAGACGTGTAGTATTTTATTGACGAGTTGTAGGAGCGACGTGTACGTAGTTCTGTTAATTCTGTTTGATGTCGAAGGTTTTAAGCTTCGGAGTTGTTAATCTAGATTCACGGTAACCGCAGCCTGCAGCTTAAGCTGTCTTGCAGCATCGATGTTACAGTTACCTTCTAAGCTAAGGTTATTCTCGGGATTTGAGATTACGGTGTACACGACACTGTGCAGTACTTTCTTCTAAGCTGTACGACTATGGTAAGCTCGAGTATAAAAGCTTATTCAAAACTTACGTCAGCTTTTATATGCACTGTATTTTGAGATAATACCTGTACCCCGCGACGCGTTAATAGGTAAGCTTAACGCGACGTTGATTGGTATCCCACTTTACACTATTCAACACCCCCTGCAACATCTCAACTCTGAACCGAAAATAATTCATGGGATATAGGATATATCACCAATCATGCCACTCCGGATTAGAAGTTCGAGATTAATTATCTGAAATCCAATTTATCGGAGTCCAGTCTACCTCAGCAATTCCCCGAAAGAAATGGTAGGAGGCTTGGCGGTTTCTAGGTAGTCATAGTAATGGCTGTCCTGAACTTTACATTGAGCGAAGAAGGTGTCAATGCTCTGAGAGATGCATTGACATGCCTTGGTAAATTTAGTGAAGAGGTTTCCCTCGAGGCTAAGAAGGATACGGTACAGTTGCCCTTCTAGTTCAATCGAAATCTAATGCTAAGTCTTTCTCGTAGCTGGTATTCACTACTCTAAATCTCTCCAAGTCGGCGTATGCATCCTTCTCTTTTCAAGCCAGCCGTTTCTTCTCCAAATACCATTTTGAAGGTGTGCCTCAGAACCGGGAAAAATTCTTTTGCAAGTTGTATAATCGGGTAAGCGACTTACTCATCCATGCCTTTTCTTGTCTCCTACTCTTACCTAAGTATTTCTAGGCCCTGCTATCTCTATTCAGAGCTAGGAGTGGCGATAGTGGACATGACAGAGAGAAGGACACAATCATTGAACATTGCGATGTTGCCATAGTAGATGAACCTGGCAAAAAAAGCCGGTTCATCGCCAAGATCGTTTTCCGGAATGGTAAGTAGTTCATAGGCTACCCTGATACTGGCTAATGGGATGCAGGAATCACAACTAAATACCGCCTCCCCTTTGAGGTTGTTCCACCAGTCCGCGCCAAGTTTGACAGGGGCCAAGCAATCAACCGTTGGTCCATTCCATCTCGAACATTGCGACAGCTTATGGATCATTTTGGCCCTGGAATAGAATATCTCGATATTCATTCAGACGACGAGGATACAGTTAGCTTCACATGTTTCACCGAGAAGGTCAAGAATGGCGAAGAGGTCTTGAAAAAGCCGCTTCACACATCAATCGCAGTCGAACGAGATGAGTTTGAGGATTTCGTCGTCGAGGAGGATAAGCTGCACATCGTCATTAGTGTCAAAGACTTTAGAGCGATTATTCAGCACGCAGGATTCATCGGTTGCCCAATTTCGGCGTACTATTCGATTCCGGCCAAGCCAATGCAATTTAAGTATGACGGCGACGGGATCAAGTGCGAATTCCTTCTAATGACAGTGGGCGAGAGAGGGGCACCCGGACAGAAGACCAAGAAAACCCGCGGTGGTGCTAAAGGTCCGAAGCCGCCACAGCTTGAGGCTTCTACCAGCAGAGCTACGTCGCACGCGCCCACACCAGCGCCTCCCATGCCTCCTAAGTCACAGGCGCCACGAGTCGATCCAGTTCCCTCTCTGAGACCACCCATCACTCGTCCTTCCCAACGACCACCGCCAGCTACGATGCAATCCGAGTCTCTCTTTGTGCCTCAGGACGATGAACATCAGTGGGACCCCGTGAATGTCGGCGAAGACGAAGATGAGGAAGAAAATACTCGTCTCGAGTGGGATGTTAGTGGAGATTTCGTGGGTATCCCTTTTGCTTCGGTTGTATGTATCAATGTGATTAACGTGACTGCAGAATCAGGATCAGCCAGCCACAAGTAGGAGGACCATGATGGGAGACCAAAACAACCGGGAGTCTAGAATCGATGACGCGGCTGAACCCCTCCCTTTCCACCTCGAACCGACGCAACGACTCTCGCAAGTCCGTAAGTTTGGCTTCTTTGACGACTAGAGGGCTATATAGACACTTCAGTGCTCAGGGCTCTTCTGGCTCTCTAGATGAGGGGTTCAGAATTTTGCTGTCGAGGATAATAGTTCAGAGGTAAAGTCCTTCTGTCGTAATATTGATCCAACTTGTAGCACATCCAGCTCCAATAGCTGTAATCTTAGATCCCTCTGGCAAATTCTTCAGTGATGCAAGCACGTTCCATCGCCCTTTGACATCTCCGTATTTCTCGGTTTGTGGTCCGCAATTTCCGTGCTCACCCCAACCCCAGGATAATACGTCGCCATCCTTAGTTAATGCTAGAACATGCTCACTTCCAGCAGCGATACTCTCCAGTTCTGGAAGTAGTAAGGGTGGGAGCTGGCCATGGTCGTCTCTACCCCATGCGATGAGTCGGCCGTTTCGCTGTAGGACACAGATACTCCCCCAACTTGCGCCTATCATAATCCAATTTGGTATCTCGATGGGTGCGGCGCTTTTCAACCCCCATTTATCGGCCCCGAGGACAATTATGCGACCATCTCCAGGCTCGCTAATGAGACAAGTCGTATATTGACAACACACGACATTGGATACTTTGAAGGGAATTCCACTGATTTTCCAAGGATGATGTATTATGCCTTTTGAATCAGCCGTATCAGCTAGTTCTCCTAGTTGGCCCTTTCGACCGTTACCCCAGCCGTAAACGTCCCCATTATCTAATAAAATGATGATATGTCTAAATCCAGCAGCAAGGCTTTGAACTTCGGTTCCTGGAGGTGGGAAATCACTAAGTAAAGTTGGCGTTTTTAAGGATAATGATTCCGAGTTTGCGGTCGTCGCTCCTACATCAGCTACCCCGCACGTATAAACTTGTGTCGCCTTGTTATTCCCATCCTTTAAAACAAGAACGGATGAGTCCCAGGTGCAAGCTATGTGAGAGACACGGCCAAGGTGTTTTGAGGTCGAAAGGATTAGCTCACGGAATTTGGATACACCCGTGTTCTCAACATCCTGTACTATCCCGCAGGCGCCGCTCGAGGGGTCCCCAGACCAATATGCTTTTCCGGTTTCCGTCAGAAGAATGGTATGATTGCCTCCCGCTGCGATCCGTACAACCTCGTCCTCAGGAGCTTCACCAACGAACTCGACTTGCTTAGGTACGGATACGTCCTCCTTGTGCCCTATGCCGAGCTGACCCGATCCGTTTGAACCGAGTGCAAAGAGGCCGTTCATACTTGACTTAATCACGCAGTCACGCTGCACAAGTCATGAAATCGTGTATGAGCGGCAATACAAATCGACAGTGCGACAGCTCTGATCATGTGTGTTCTCATTGGCGGGACCTAACCGGAGTGGCTGATAATCAAATCTCCATGCAAGCCACACGGGGCCGATAGTCGCCGTCCCGCCAAATCATTTACACCGTGTATCTGAGATTATACATTGTATTTACACTGTATTTTGCCGTAGAGCCCTTATCGTTAGCAGCTAATGTGCATTGGGACTCCCTATAATCACAACGACCTTAGGCGGTTCGTTACACGGTGTATAAATGATCTGGCAGGATGGCAGAAGTTACGGCTATCGATAAGCCACATTCTTCCCGGGATTGCATTGTTCCGCACCTAGCCGATAAGCTATCCGTCGGTGCAAGGTCCACTTAAATTTTCCATATCTTTTCAAGCGTGACCAAAATTTTCTTGTTTCTTCACTTTTAACTTTCCAAGGTTCCATGAGCAATTCGCTGTCTGAAGCTTGACCGCGCGCTCTGACTCATTTGATCCTGTGTCGGAGCCGCGAAAGGTATAAAGAATGTGAACTCCCTGCCGCCTTTGACTTCTTTTCTAGTCAATTTCCGTGGGAAGATTATTGTCGACCATGGCAGCAGAGAACAGCTCTAGTGTGCCTCTCGGCATGGAGAAATTCATCGTCGGCATCATTGGCATGGGCGATATGGGGAAGATGTACGCCCAGAAACTAAGCAATGCTGGCTGGAGGTAAGACGTATCCAACATGACTGCAATTGTTGTATTCGACGTCTAGCCTTTTCCAATTTACTTGGTAAGTCAACATTTCTAATCTAGCACGTTCCCCTCGCATATGATGACTTGAGTGCATTTGGCTCGAGCATTGCCCTTGGCTGCTGGGGTTGGCCATTCTGGCTCCTGGCAGTCGATCGCTTTCCATGATGTAACTTCTCAGCTACCTTAACTTTTCTTGTCTGAAGCTTCAATACACTATCATACTTGTTTGATATCAATCTACGTCGCAGTCTGCTAACATGCGATGTACAGGTTTTAATAATTACGCGAAGCATTTTCCCAAGGTGCTAACGACGTTCAATACTAGAGTAATAGCCTGTGACAGAGAAGAGCTATATGATGGTTTACGGAAGGAGTTTGCTAGCAGGGTACATTTATGTAGTTCTCCCTTCTCAGAAGGTACCTATGCTGAGAGGCGTCTAGAACAATATACAAATTCTCCGAAATGGCCATCTTGTATCCCGCGCGAGTGATTATATCATCTACAGTGTAGAAGCTGCAGCTATCGACCGCGTTGTCGCCGAGTATGGCCCTTGTATGACTTGATACACTGAAGTTAATTAGAGACGTAACTAAATATGAGCAGCAACCAAGCTCGGTGCCATCGTCGGTGGGCAAACGTCGTGTAAAGACCCCGAAATTAAGGCTTTCGAGGACCATCTCCCAGCAGACGTAGACATCGTCTCCTGCCATTCTCTCCATGGCCCAAAAGTCGATACGAGAGACCAACCCCTAGTAACTATCCCACAAGCACACCCAGCGATCCATCTACTTACCATTCCTAGGTCATAATCAAGCATCGCGCATCCCAATCCTCCTTCGACAAAGTCGAAGCCGTCCTAAAATGCCTCCATTCGAAACACGTATACCTAACAGCACACGAACACGACCGCATCACGGCGGACACGCAAGCAGTAACGCACGCGGCCTTCCTCAGCATGGGCAAGGCATGGCACTCGATGCGACAGTTCCCGTGGGAGAACACGCGCTACGTGGGCGGGATCGAGAACGTCAAGATCAACCTGACGATGCGCATCTACAGCCAGAAGTGGCACGTCTACGCCGGCCTCGCCATCCTCAACCCCGAGGCCCGCAAGCAGATCGACCAGTACGCGAAGAGCGTCACCGAGCTGTATAAACTTATGCTCGGCGGTCATCTGGACGAGCTGCGCGCGCGTGTGCTGGCGGCCAAGGAGAAGGTGTTTGGGAAGGGGGATGGCCCGAAGTGGGCTGATAAACCGCTGCTTAAGGATGAGGTGCTGGATCAGTTTAGTTTGGGGGCTCCAAGACCTGATAGCAAGCCCCTGCCGAATAATCACTTGAGTCTTCTTGCGATGGTGGATTGTTGGAGCGCTCTGGGCATTGTGCCGTATGATCATATGATCTGCAGCACGCCGCTGTTCCGCTTGTGGTTGGGTGTCACCGAACACCTATTCCGAGACCCGGGTCGTCTAGATGAAGCGCTCCGGATCGCGGTCGAGGATAATACATTCAGGAGCGATGACCTCGAGTTTACGTTCGCGGCAAGAGGCTGGGCCGAGTGTGTTGGGTTGGGACACTTCGAGACGTGGAGAGAGAGGTTCATGGTCACGCAGAAGTTCTTCGAGGAGAGGTTTCCTACAGCCGTGGAGGTGGGTAATAAGATGGTTAAGGCGGTACTGGAGAGTACAAAGAAATAGGCTGGTGTTCAGGGGCTAGGGGTAACAGGGTGAGTTGGCTACTTTGATTTACATTGTATGCGGTGTGGTTTTATAAGATTACTTGTGCTCGTAACATCGGTTTAAGGGGTACATATTCACTCTTAAGAGTTGCACATCTATATATGGACGTCACCTCGAAATACACTTCCAAATTCTTTAAAGAGGCTGCCGCGGGTTGAGATGAACTACCTACTAGGTACCTAGGTAGGTACGCAGCTGAGCATTATGAAGTTCTATGATCGTTATGATAGTCGAACTTCAAGGTAATAAGATCAGTTTATTTCCTAGATTCAGTTGCCTTTCATGCCATATGAGCTGATATTACGTTTAAATAACTCGGAATTTGATAAACATTCTCCGTGTTGTGTAGGTATATTTGCTCGTTTCGTGACTGATATATAGGCACATGATACAAAAATTCCGCAGTTGGTGGGAAACACCTTCCCTTCGCCTCGCTTATGAGGCAATTAGATTTAGGGGTAATGACCAAACTTACTCATGGTATAAATAGTATATATATCCCCTCGCAGAGATGTTCCGTCTCATCAATATCCAGCGCACTTCGATGGTTTCGATTGGGGAGATCAAAAGGTTGATCCCACACATGCACAAAACCTAGAATTGCAGAAAGCAAAGTTCGATGATGTGAGAGCAGCAATTCGAGACGACAAGATCATCTGGTCGACAACAACAGTAACCAAGCGTCGCTTGTACATGGTACGAACACGTATCTATACCGAATTGTGAACACAACGCTCGATGAAATCATTAACTTCGGCAATCGAATCAAATGGAACGTGAACGCTCTTGTAGCTGACGAAAATGTGGACATGCTACCCGATCTACCTAGCCCATGTCAACTTGAGGCGTTAAGGATCATGGGAGATGCAGAAAAAGGTCATGGCAAGATGCCAAATGTGATCAAGACCAAACTACACTTTATCCACGGACAGAGCTAACACCATTGCACACCCCTACGATCCAGCTACCAACAATTGGTAGCACCCCTCCATTTCGGTCGGGGGACCTCTGGGTTATGAGCCCGGAAATTGCGATTGTTTCTTTTCGACGACTTGAGTGGTCTCGCCAAGCTACCCAAGGTATTACCTTGAACGTTTTCGATCGATTTTGGTCTAAGCTAACAACACATTGCTAGGCGCTTCCGACAAGTAGTCATTATTGAACCGCCTGCCATCCTCTCCTTCGATGTCTTCGACGAATGGCCGTGAGTCACGCCCAGGCAGGCCAAGGCTCTTGCTTTGGCAGCTCTATGTGGTGGTTATGGCACTGTAGTCAATAGGCTCATTGCCCTGGGGAGGAACATATGGGATATGACGAGAGGCCCATAGCAATGTCTCACTTTGAACATGAAATCTGACTGCGAAGTCGTGCCCTGGAATCGACGGAGAATCATAGTGGAGAAATTGGAAGCCGTTCAGACCTATGGCGGCATTGATAGCTAGCCCTAGAGCAGAGTATATGGGCAATTAGCTCTTCTTGCATGTATATAACGCTCCTTAGGTAGGCAATATTGCTTAAGATACCTCACATAGTAACGTCGCGTTTACTTATACATTGTGTCCGCGGCATGACAAGGTGGAAGACCAGGTACTTGAAGCCAAGTTACACTGACTAACAATTGATTTCGCCGTTGCAGTCTCGCTCTGGTCGCAGCAGACGGTACTATTAAATTCACGCGCCGGCCGAGGTATCTGATGAGACTGAGGCGTGGTGCACCGATACCCTACTTGAGCGGCTCATTCAGTGATATCGCCCGCATCCTCGTATTAGAATCTAAACAGGTGAGAATCAGATGACGAGAATTGATATACATATTTGATTTGCGAAGACAAAGGTGAAGACAGAATTGATGATGATCATTCGATGGAGAAGAAACCTCGGCACATGTGTAAGCGCAGATACAGTTACGGCCATGTCACCGTCGTAACCGGGGTATACCGTTGTAACCCCGCCGCACACCGTGCCAAGTTTCTCCTACACCTTAAAACCCTCCGAATGCGAAAGTACCGTTCCTCATCTCAATTAGTTGAACCTTCAAAAACGTTTTAAAATAGAATTATATATACCAAGTTATAATGGAATTGTGTTATGCTATGAATATTTCGGGTAACGAATTTCAACGATTCTAACAGGGCACGAGATAGTCGTAATCTTCAGGGCCTAGGTTTTACCTATTTGGGAAGGCGGCGAGGAATCTGGGGTATTTAGAGTATTTTACTGAGGCGGATAAAAGTGGATCGGCTTTTACGGAGTTCTACGTCGGCTTCAGCCACCCCTTATGTTCCGACTAAATCCTGATAATACATCAAGTTGCACCAACTAATTACCTCTCCTTCTCTCCTTTTATCTTTTGTTTTTCTTGCTGTCAGCTTCACGCTTAATGTGAATTCATAGGTCGGTGGATGATAGGCCGCCCTTATCTGTTTCCCTTGTGAAAATCCTCAAGCGCAGAGAGGGAAGAATAAAACCACAATGGCAGACGAGAACGGTGCCTCGGAGCAAAAGCTCCCCGTCATTATCGTGGGCGGTGGCTTAGCCGGGTTGGTAGCGGCTTTCGAACTATCGGAACGCGGCGTGAAAACACTCATAGTAGACCAAGAAGGGGAGCAGAACCTCGGCGGACAGGCGTTCTGGTCCCTCGGCGGCATTTTCTGCGTCGACTCGACCGAGCAACGGCGCATGGGCATCAAGGATAGCCGGAAGCTAGCTTTGCGCGACTGGCTCGGTTCGGCACAGTTCGATCGGCTCGACGGCGAAGACGTTTGGCCGCGCAAGTGGGCCGAAGCTTTCGTCGATTTCGCTACGGATGGGATGGAGAAGTACCTCAAGGCCCGTGGTGCTGGGTTTAGTATGTATCCTCTACTTTCTTCCCATTCCCCACTCTGTCTCGGATGTTGGCATGATGCATTGCAGCGTGCCGATGGCCCTGTAATTAAGTGCAACCACACTTAGAAGACAAACAACGAATCAATGGCTAACCTTTACTGTAGTGTTCAATGTCGGCTGGGCTGAGCGTGGGGACGGGACAGCTGACGGTCACGGTAACTCAGTCCCACGCTTCCATATTACGTGGGGCGCCGGACCCGAGATCGTGCGCGTGTTTGCCGACCCCGTAAAAGAGGCAGCAAAGAAGGGAATCATCGAGTTCAAATTTAGGCATAGAGTTGACAAGCTATTAGTCGATGAAAATGGTAGGGCATCTGGAATTCGAGGAAAAATCCTCGAGGCGGATTCATCGCCTAGGGGAGTAAAAACAACAAGGACGGAAGTCGGTGATTTCGAACTACAAGGCGCAGCGATACTTGTATCTTCCGGAGGCATTGGAGGTAATGTGGAGGCTGTGAAAAAGGCTTGGCCTGTGGACCGTTTGGGTCCAAAAGTCCCAGAGAATTTCGTCATCGGCGTACCGGCGCATGTCGATGGCCGAATGGTGGGGATCGCTGAGGAGGCTGGCGCTCATTTCATCAATCGCGATAGGATGTGGCACTACACCGAAGGCTTGCAGAACTGGAATCCTATTTGGCCGGCCCACGGAATCCGTGTACTACCAGCGCCTTCTTCTCTATGGTTGGATGCAACTGGCAAGAGACTGCCTCCATGGCTCTATCCCGGATGCGATACTCTAGGAACACTTAGGTACATATGTAGCACGGGCTACGACTACACCTGGTTTATCCTCGACCAAACCATCATCGCACGCGAATTCGCTCTCTCAGGATCGGAACAGAACCCAGATTTAGTAGCGAAGAGCATTTGGCAAGTGCTCAAGAACCGACTTTTCAGCTCCAAGGGAACCGTACCCGTCCAGAACTTCCAAAAGCATGGCAAGGACTTTGTCGTCCGCGATAATCTAGAGGACTTAATTGAGGGAATGAATGAACTTGCTAAGACTGTCAATGGACCTCTACTCGACCCCAAGGCGATTAGGGAAACTGTCGAAACACGCGACGGGCAAATGGACAATGAATACTGCAAGGACTCCCAGGCAATGCTGATCCGCAATGGCCGAAATTACTGGGCTGACGCCCGAAGTCGTGTGGCGCCGCCACATCAACTCTTGGATCCGAAGCACGGGCCCCTCATCGCAGTGCGGATGAACCTACTAACGCGGAAGACACTCGGAGGACTTGAAACGAATCTCGAAAGCAATGTTCTGAAGGCCGATGGTGAGAAATTTCCAGGCCTGTACGCAGCGGGCGAGGCGGCTGGATTCGGAGGCGGTGGGGTCCACGGATATAACTCTCTTGAGGGAACGTTCCTCGGCGGTTGCATCTTTTCGGGTAGAGCTGCGGGACGAGCGATCGTGGATGAGCTGCTGGGTTCCTCATGAGGATAGGTTCCGAGCGAATGTGTGATGACGGGAAAATCTATGTATCTATATGCCATCGTTAGCTATCATGTTTCTTAGCAGGAGTTTATCATATTATTTTGGAAGTCGTATCCGGATCTTAATCCATCGAAAACTTGCCGAGTGCTAAGGAGGAGAAGTAAAGCTAAATCTTCAAAGATGGTACATTTCATGAGGCCGGACTAAGAGGCATGGAATCAACGGCATTTTTGTGCGAGGAGCTCTAAACTCTCTTGTTTAAGAAATTAGGTATGCATACAAGGACAAGCACATTGTCTGCTCTGTTCAGAACCAGCTGCCAACAGGTCTCCCAAGGGCCTCTAACGGCATCGCGCAAGCCGAACCCTAATCCCTAGCTACCAGCCCTCCTACAAGCCTGGCATTTGACAACACACACCGGTAGGTATATTTGTTTTAATAATGCGATACGGCTAATGTGCGTTCCTCGCCCTCCCTCCTCCCTTCGCTCCCTGCCTCCACCACTACACCTTCTGTCCTCGCCGCCATCTCCTATACATTCCGACCCATTTCAGCACATTGTCGACGGCGATAGCCAGGCCGCTCACCAACCCCATGATGGTAATTATTGTCAACTGGGGCCCTGGTGGATGCAAGGATGGCTGGGTATAATATATTGTCGTATTATTATATATTGTGGTGGTATTGTATATTGGCGTATGCCTATTAGTAGGTATGTTAATGTCGGTTACCTATACCACATATAGCTCTTCGTAGATGTCAAATCTTCGATTGATCGACTTACATACTTTTTATGATGGTGGTACATGCCGTCGTAGCCGGTGGTGTTGGACCAGGTGTTGGTATGGGTGCTGGGGTTACTGTCCATGTGGTGGACTTCTGTTCAGGAGAGTATTAAAAGTGGATCTGTGAATGGGGGCATTCTAAAAGCCTTGTTAGTTGCTTATGGGTACGGCATCCTGATGTCGTAACAACACACGAATCCTGGTGGTATGAACTTAGATAAGTATTATGGCTCTAAAGATGTGCTAAAAGTTTGGTCCAACAGGGCCAGGGTTCCAGGGTTGGTCTATGGAAGACAGACCGTAGGAAATCTGGGATACTTATGAGTAGCTAGTCTTAAAGCAAAGTGTAGACAAACATTGAAGAGATTCTACTTAGTTATATATTTTACTCTGTAGGTACTATGTATATAGGTAGGTATGTAGGTGAGAGAGTTTAAAACTCGCGCAGTAATGTCGTTACTTCCATGCTCTTTAATTTTGCCTCATCATAAGACTTACTAGTAAAACTTAGGTAAGGAAATCGAAATAAATAACAGCCTCAAAATACCTACGACAGGTCCACATGCTGGTCATACTTTGATAAGCTAGTTTATGTTATAAGTAGCCAGACCTTTCGGGGGGAAATAACGAGAAGACAATTTGAACTGAACAACAACACTTACCATATGGTAGCACCTCTACTGTCCTTTTCCCATTCTTTATCTTTACAAACATTCAGCCTATCGGCAGATTGTTTGTTCTTCATTATAATTATCTTTCTGTTCGGATCAGTCACAGCCAGACGAATCTCTCGATCAGACACCGTAATCGCAACAACCATATGCATCACGCGAAAGTTGCCTTAAGGAATTACTACTATTGTCAACAAACCTGAGTTGCCCTGAGCCCTCCTGAGCTGGTGCTGCTTTGACCTGAGCCAAGGGTGAGCCTCCGGCACAGACCCAAGTTCCTTATTTTTGGCCATATTGGCTAAAATTACCGCTTACAAAAAGTAAAACCACATACCTACATAGTGATTGTGGGGGTCCTTAATCTGGGCTTATAATTATGAAGGCCTGTAATTTCCAATCCATTAAAAAACATTGAAATGGTTCTCTGGCGAAGCTTTCATATAATACTAGTCCAAGTAAACGGGAAATTCAGCTGAGTGAAATAAAGGATACCTCAAGATCATTCTGGTAGTAGTTTATCGAGTTCACCAATACCTACCCTAGAAGGTGGTTTGTTTAATAGACCTTCAAAATCTCCCCCATGACACAGATACTTTAAAGTTGGGTCGTGAAAAGAAATGGCTTAAACGATGTCTCCTTGCAATTTTACGGAAGCAATCCTCAGATAATCCTCTATCAACTATTACATTACCCTTACTTGCAGTCATTACTCCTGCTTACCTGTCTCATACCCCTCGAATTCTGTCTCATGGACAATAAATAATCAGTAATGCCAGCAAAAGAATGCAATTTTCCATTATATTGTTATTACTTTGAAGATATTTTAATATAGCTCCTTAGATACATAAACATAGGATCAAATACCTTCATTTAGCTATATAATAAATGTCTTCTAAGAGATCATCGCTGCTCGGATTAACAGCGGTGGAATTACAACCGTAAAGCCATCATTAAGACATAATATAAAAGCCTAGCAAACTAGGCAAAAAGCACAAGTGAGAAGACTTCCGCTGTACACGTATTCCGACAAGCTATGATAAAGTGCAAAAGAGAATGCCGGGGAAAGTCAGGGAAATACTTCGTGGTAACCTTGGAAGGCAGAAATGCTAGGGCACCTTGAGCGCCGTTGTTTAAATTGTTGGACCTACACAACTCGAACCAACAATACAACACCTTCAGCGCTTGCACAGATAGTTCGTTGTCTTTAGTTTTAATATAAGTGGAATATCTCAATAATGTTAGATTCACCAATAAAACTTCTAAGTTTATTATATTTATTATGTTTCAATATTATTTTAATTATATATAATGCCTTTAGAGGAATAACTTTTATATAAACAACACATTTTCTATATAGGTATCAAAGCTAAGCTCCCATCTTCGTCGCGTTTTTTACAGTTATACGTCGGAAATACGAGTTTGATCTGGTATAACAAGGCGGCTGATGGCTGGTTTAGATCGCAAGGAGGTATTTCAATTTATAGTTTCTATTCTCAGCTCTGTTAGACATTTCACGACGGCCAGAAAAATCGAGCGGCCAGATGAGCCTTTTGCAAACATGCCCAAACGCGATAAAAAGTTGGTGAAAGAGAAAGAATAGCGTCGGCGCGTATCATCACGAGGGCTAATGGATGAGCCATCAGGCTCGGGCGGGTTAAAACAATTGAACTAACAAAGAGGGCTATGGAATATATAACACGTTCGCGATCAAGAAGATAGAGGGGCGGAAAATTATATAAGTCAGGGTCGCCTTGCTCGACATCTTAACATTCAAATCGGAATATCATCATCATCATCATCATCACAGTACTTCAACCGTCAACAACCATCCCTAACATCACCAGACTGTACACCTTTCTGAAGCCATTCCTTCTCAAGTCATCCTAGCCCAGCAACATACTCGACTATAAACTTAATACTGTCTCTTGAAGCCTTCGGGATCGAAAAAATCAGAATCTTCTTCACTAGCCAGGCTCCTAGCCAAGCCCAAGTACGTGTATACGGGCCCCATCAGGATCCCTCAAATTCCGCCCTTCTCTCTATTAAAGTGTCCCTCAGTCTTGCAGTGACTGACTTGACTTGCAGTCAAGCAAGCAATAAATATGTGTGCAGGCATCGAGACTTATTACACGTGTGGTTGCATTTTTTTCAAGCCAACACAGACCTGCCCCAGGCCTTGCGCTGAGGTCCACACCACAATCTCCTCAGTCAATCACCCCTGCTTTGAGCATATGACGCCACCGTAAAACGCGCGGGAGTACCGGACGGGGAGATAATTGGGATGGGATCCTTCTAGGACAAGCACTCTGTTCTTTTATAAGGCCGATGGATGTTCTAAGTCTCCCGCCGTAGGTCCACCCAAATTTGAATAGGCAGTGCAGTTGAGAACCTTGGAACTAGGAGGGGGGAGGGATTTTGTCCGGCTAGGAGAACGCTCAGTTAACTTATATCACTCATTATAATTTCGTGAGGGTTTGGAAACTCAGGACCTTCTTTGGTTTAGCTCCTCGTGGATCGAGACTACATGGGGATGGAGGGCAGAAAATCGTGCCGGTGCTTCACAGGCAGCAGGCTGCTAGTTAGTACCAGGCATGACTACATGCTCCTTTGCAAAGTCACCTTCAACTTAGATAGAACATAATAGCCACTCGTTTAGAATAACCACACTCATTCGTTTCTCCATTATTCGCACATATGGTCTTCGTAGTGCTCTACTATCTACTGCCTTTTCACCGCTTCTATGTTGAAGGCCGCGGGAGTTCAAGTGTGGAGTGTGCTAGATACCTATCTTGGTAGGTAGTATCACGGAATCAGCGAGAGTTGGCTGGTAGGTAGAGCTGTGTGTCGATATGGGGTCGAATGAAAAGCATGCACCCGAACCCCCGAACGTCATAATTCCTGCCGACGGCTTCAAACCTGCCTGCCTCCGTAATCACTCCCAGTCTGCTTAGCCACAAAACATTTGGCATCATAATAGGGCCTTGAACATTAGGTAGCCTTTCTGATGAGCATGACCAGATCTCCGAAGCACTCGTGATCGGGAAACTTAGTTTCGACATACTCGTTCTCGATCATGGCTTTTACTCTCGGACTATATATGGAGAACAGCGACAACGTTAGATTCTAAATAATTATATCACAGCGTGGGCTTAAAGGATATGATATCTAACTGCAAGGGAATAGGTCTGAGCTTACGTTACGGCGCAATAAGGATGAGGTCCTCGCTTCTTATCCCAGATAATCAAAGCTGGACGGCATATGTCAGCTACGATGTCGGCGACCGGAAGGTCAGCGTTGATGCACACGAGAACGCTGGACTCGTCCAGCTCTAGCCATGCTTGCGGATCGTTTAGGACGGTGAACCCGGCCGAGCGTAAAATATCCGTATCTCGTTGCGTATAGGCCGGATCCTGGACATACGGCTGGGTGGGCGACGCCGCGTCGAGCAAAAACCCGCGTCGAACTAGGGTTAAACGAAGGTCGGAGACAAGCGAGTGATGAAGAACCCGGCGTTTACTTACTTGCGACTGAAAGACGAGTTTTCCCGAAGCAACGGCAATAACCTTAGTTAAAGGGAAGGGTATTTCGATGTTAGATAGCACTTCTTGAAGTTGCGCGTAGTGTTCGGTTGTTTTCCAGTGTCGCTCGATGGCCCGGTATGTGTTTAGGTCCTCTTCCGGCGCTGCGGGCCGCTGCAGTTCTAAGGAACAACTCTTCAGATTTTTCTTTTGAATCCTAACGATAGAGCCAATCCTCATGGGGAGGTAAGCCGACTGGAGATCGAATATTGCTACGTCCGGATACTTGAAGCTAGTAAGATATTCGATAGCGCAGTAATGAATGACCCTTATCTCAAAATTTTAGGAAATACATAGAGTAGCTTTCGGACGGAGTTATCTTACCAGGCTGGATCGCTGCAAATCTCATTCTCCCTCGGAGGTCTGCGAATTGGAGGTGGGACAAATACTTCATAATCGACTCCATTAACCCCCCTCATCGTGATGTTTCCACCGTTGTTTCGGTCACCATTCTGAAAACGGTGTAGCTCTTTGCCAACTTGACGTATGTTATCTTTTGTGAAAATCGGGGTACCGGCATCATAGATGGACTGGATTTCACGAAAGAGTAAGTCCATTTGCACGAGTTTTTCCTTGTCAGCTGGTCTCGTTCTGGGTCCCATTATATATAGTATACCCAGGTTGTTTTCCTACCTAGGTGTATATAATACTATTGGATATATTTTAGATTACCTAGAAGTGGTAAGTGCTCGAGATTTATCTCGGGTTCTTATGTCGCGCCACGTTTTTATGGGAAAAGGTCTTTCAGGTCTGTTGGTAGCCCGTTTCCAGTTCTGCCTCGCAGATCGCCTTGAAAGCAGTGACCTCCAGGGCTGTTCACCTAACATACATAACCCCTATAACCCCTTGTACATAACCTAAACCACTAGCCTAAAATAGTAAAGATCAGACGTCGGGTGGGCTGAAGTGGCGTCTTAGATTCGAACTGCCGCTCTTTACCGCCTTCCGTTCTGCCACCTGATCCCACCCTCCTTGCGCCACCCTTTCCTGCAACCTGTTTTTTAAAACGCGATAACAACCCCGGTTCAAACAAGCATATCGCAAATTATTCCAATCTATGGCCTCTAACCATGTGACTTGACTTGCTAGAGCCAAGGCAAGAAAGGTTCACACATGACCGACGATAATTCGAGGCGCGCGTATATGCCATTCGCCCTTTATGAAAATTCCATGATGAATAACGAAGCCGAAGGCAACGCCGATCAACCAAGTAGTAACAGCGATTCATGTCTCGTCCATGACATCGGCGGCTGAAATACATATTAGT
This sequence comes from Annulohypoxylon moriforme, assembly GCA_022695765.1. Lineage (NCBI taxonomy): Eukaryota > Fungi > Ascomycota > Sordariomycetes > Xylariales > Hypoxylaceae > Annulohypoxylon > Annulohypoxylon moriforme. The sequence continues at coordinate 85,672 of MU403095.1, read as the reverse complement.
GAAGCGTAAGACGACGTAGGTGGTCAGGGCGTGTATTTAGAACTACCTGAGCATCCCCTGGATAACGCCTGATCAGGCCTAAGTAAAGCTGGTGCGAAGGGTGGGGGTCTGGAAAGGGCAACTTTCGGGTGATGTAACAAGCTGAATCTCCTATCATCACACCTATCCCTACACAGACCCTAGAGATAGCCGAGGACATCTATCAAACACTACAATCATACATGATGTCGGACGAGACTAGACGACGTGTGGAGGAGCTGGCGGCGGCAGCGAAAGCTATTCTGTTGGAACCGCAGATCAAGGGAGCACTCGAAGAATTGGGTGCACTTGATATTGGAGGTTCGTTCCTTCTTATCATCTCAGGCCTAATATAAAGGTTTCTATGGCAGATACAAATTCCAACTGATTCACTGTTTCAATTCAGATCTTCTTTTCTCCCTTCCTCCCTAGGCTCTTTTTCAATGGCTCTATCTACCACAATACAAACATTTCGCGGGGCCGCGGCCCCTCCCCCTCTGACTTCTAGCATGCAAATGTAAGTACATGTCACGAGGCGGAACTAAGGGACGAGAAAACAACGACGTTGTTGCACGAGGAGCTCTAAATTCTCTTGTCTATGGAACACGGTATACATACAAGATCAGACTCTTTGTCTGATGAGAGCTAGCCGCCAACGGCCCGTCAGGGCTCCAACAGCCTCCATGGGCTTCAACGGCTACCACATGGGCCGAACCCCGACACCTGGCTACGAGCTAACTCCAAGGCCTGAGACCTGACAGTACACATAATATTACTAAGGTGTGAATTAACCTTAGACACTTTGAATAACAATGGGAACAGAACAAATACAATAACGTGCCCCCCTGCCTCGAACATAATCACCACCATCACCACCATTACCACCGCCGCCCCCACTATCACCGTCACGCCCACCTAGTAAGTTAATTTTTCATCATAACAAAAATCTATATGCGTTAGATATAAATACTAATCAAGGAAAATACTTAGCCCGCCTCATGCGCCCCCCGAAGTTCTAAACTCGTTCTCCTGGGTCACGCCTAGGCAGGCCAAGGCAAGAGCCTTGGCAGCTCTGTGTGGTGGCTATGGTACTATACTCAATGGGCTTATTGCCCTGTAGAGGAATATATAAGATGCAAGGAGAGGCCTATATTAGCTAGTGGGTGCTGGTTGAGTGTAATGATAATAAAATTCACCCTACTGACTGCTAAACTATTGTCAGATCTTAGGCCTTGGGTCAGCTCGCAGCTAGGGATCAGGGTTTGGCCCATGTGGTAGCCGTTAGAGCCCTTAAGAGCCGTTGGCGGCTAGCCCTGATCAAACAAAGGGTCTGATCCTGTATATATACCATATTCCGTAGACGAGAGGGTTTAGAGATCCTCGTGTAACAACGTCATTGTTTTCTCGTCCCTTAGTTCCGCCTTGTAATATATATATATATATATATATATATATAGGAATGTTGCTTAATAGGCAGAGAGATACTTTCCTAAGGGCTTCTGACAACGTTGAACAGGCCGCCTAGCTACTAGGCCAGATACCAAACAACATGCAAAAATGACCAGGATTTCGAGTACCTAGGTAAATGGCATCACTAGGAATATGGGGTCTAGAATGAAATATGAATTGATTTTCCTTTCACTTTTAACCTAGAAAGTCACACGCCTGATCCATCTATTGAACGTAAAGTCGTAACGTAAGTCTAGTATCCTCTTGACCTGCTTACTCTATTCAGATACTCCTTGCCCTCGCTAAGTCTTTCAAGATTGATGTTTAGGATGTCTAATAAGCGGCGGTTATAGCTCGTCGAGTTACCGCTGACATGTGGCGTAATTATAATGTTTTTCGCATCCCATAGGGGATGGCCCTTTGGTAGGGGTTCGGGATCGGTAACGTCCAGGGCAGCACCTCGGATCCAGTTCTCGTTGAGAGCCGTTATTAAGTCGCCGGTGTTGATGACTGGACCACGTCCTATGTTGATGACGTACGTCCTTTTCCCCTTGAGAGCCTCGAGCTGCGGGGCAGAGATTAATCCCTGCGTTTGAGGCGTCAGGGGTACAGCAAGAACTAGGAGATCAAGATCCGAAGACAGGAACTCGATAACTTCCTCCGGTTTCGTTCCTGAGAACCATTTCGATGGTAGGACGCCATCAGGGTCCCCTAAGCCAGGTACAATGTAGGAATTGTCCCGACGCGACTCGGGAGTGGGTCTAGGCCTGTTGGTGTAGGCGTAGACATCCATCCCGAGGGCTTTAGCCACGCGCGCCACTTGCCTGCCGATACTGCCATACCCGAAGATTCCGCTACAGATCGCTCTCAGTGTGGGAACATACACGCTAACTTTTATAGTGAGTATATGAACTTACACTCGTTGGTTGACAGCATCTTGGGTGTCTGAGTCGTCAAAGCTATGTTCCCATTTATGCTCTTTTATGTTGTCGAGGAAACGCGGAACTGCGAGGAACTAAATAAGAACCATCTCAATATTTAGAATATGAGAAATGACTTACTGTGGTGTTGGAAGGCTAGGAAGGTAGTGATGATCCATTCTGCGATCTGGGGTCTGTCGCAAGTAGAGCGATGTCAGCATCCAACAAGGCTATCCTAGTGACAAGAGCCCTTTCCGCCAGCCAATTGAGAAGAGTATGACTTACGGGTGAACGCCATTTGCAGTACAAAAAGCAATGTCTGTGTCGGTGAACAGTGGGTTGTTTAAGACGTAGTTTGCGCCCGCACTTTGAAGCTGAACTAGCTTCAGCTTTGGCGCCGCCTCTTTGGTAGGGAATTTGGGTCCAGTGAGAAGAATGGTGACGGTCTTCCAGTCCTCATCCGAAATGTGGCTTGGTAACGAGCTCTCCCTCCAGGTGTCCCAATTGGCGTGAATGACCTCCAGACCGGGGAATGACTTATGCAACCCATCGATGTATCCAGCCGGCGGATCCCAGGGTACGAGCATTAGCAGCTTATGCCCTTTTAGATCCTTGTTCGACGCCATGTCTAAGACGGCGGTGCCTGACGGATTCTCCTGTAGGATGTTCCTCATATTTCGGAGCTGTAATTCGGGTTGAGGAGTTTTTACCTGACGTCGAACATTTGAATGGTGTCAATTGATTGTGATACGTATCAGATACCTGCGCTCCTACGCAATTCCCCGCCTCGATTTCACCGCTGCCGACTTAGGCAAGGTTGATGGCGTAATCGGAGTTAAGCGGGCACGCAAAGGGCGTAAGTGAAAGGTTACTTCGACGCCTTCTTGCTACAGATCCCACATTTCATCGCCAATTGAACATTAAATATTATTATATTTTTAATTTTTATACCAGCCAAGATGCCACGGGTGTGCACATGCCGTATGCTGGGTAAATAACCCCACTTTCTGGACGGTCGGAGAGTTGACTGGTTGAATTTTCAAAGCTTCCAATTATATAATCCATATTATGGAGATTACGTAACTATCCACTGGCTTATGTAAATGCTTAGTTGATCGAATTATCGTTTCAAGCAGAAGAGATTCTTCACCTTCCCTCAGAAAATTTTTGAAACCGAATCAATGTTATATTATGATTTTATTATGTTCACAATGAAGGAACTCGTTTCTATCAAATAAGATTCACTTGTCGAGTTGTAAGGGACAACGATAAAATGAGAAGAAATGCCTTATGTGCTAATAATACCTACACACAAGAGATAGTTCTGTTTATGGTGAGCCTGTCCCTGATTAGGTACCTAGGTAAGGACCTAGTAAATATATATTCATGAAACCCAGAGGTGCGCAATCAAGAAAGGCACCAAAAATTGAAATAGTTTTGACGATCTCATAGAGCAGCAAGTAAATGACATATCTAGTAGGAAACTAAATTAATGATGTATCACATTGAAAAAGAGAACCTTTATAGCATTATCTCGACGGGGGCTGATTGAAATGAAAAAAGCAGGCACCTTGATTAGAACCGTAACTTTTGTCTTCTACTAGGTAGGTAATACTAGTGTTAAAAAGGAAAATGCGATTCGTTCCAGGCAGTGGACCCATTAGCATAGCGTCGTGGGGGTTCTAAAATTAGGGGTGCCAGACCACAAAAACACTAAAAGCCCCTACATAAAAAGCATCACGCACCAAACCTTACACATAAATCATATAGGTAGGTACTATACTATTCGCAAACATTCAATTAATTCACCGTTTCATCTCAAAATTACTTATGTGATATATCATTTTGACCATTAATATTAACTATCAACTGTGTCATCGCAGCTATCCCTAGCAAGCGGCAAGCTATGAGGTGGGTATGTCTAAACCTCAAATCTCCCATCCATTTTTTGTTACCTTAAACCAAAGCCACGGTCTTCAAACTCCGTCCCAATTCATCGCGTTCCAATTCGTGCAATGCGTAGTATCCATTACCAAGGTATTCTTGGAAAGTATCAAAAGTCAAATCTAAATCTTCGCGTCCCAGAAGTTTTCCTCTCCCAATGCAAGCAAGAAGCGCTCAGGCGTAGCCCGTTCTTGGGGCTATCGCCTTGTGGGGTATAATTCGTTCTCAAAAAGCATCCTATACGACAAAGAAAAAGGTCGTAGCCATAGCTAGTATTACTTCCTCCAAGTTTTAAACATCCATCTCGTAACCATGCATCGTCTCCGACCCCGCGTCTCCTAGCGCGAGGCATCGTCGGTTAGTAATGCTGGTGGCGTTGGTGACATCGGCGGCGACAGCCCCTCATAAGCTGGACTTGCTGTTCGTCCAGACTCCGCGCTCCTTCGGCTCAGGCTCAAATCCTCAACACTCTCGTAGGGGATATCGCAAGAGTAAGAAGGTGGGCTTGGGGGAACGTCTTGGTAGATTGGCGGGGCTTCGTTATCCCAGCTGACACCTAGGCCTGCGCGTTCCGTAATTACAACACCGAAGTGCATGCGCAGGATGCGGGCCACACCAGTAGGCGTGATATGCTTAGGGTGAGCTGTGGGCGCGTATTCTTGAACCACGACCATCTCCACAACGAGCTGGTGCGTAACCTCTGTTCCATCCTCGCTCTTCAAGTCGCAAGCAGCTTTGGTGGAAGGAGGTAGTGCACACTGGATCTCCATTTCGATGCATCCAGATGGCGAGTAGTCTGACTTCCATCCGTTGTGCATGTCTGCGTGGGCAATGATGCGAGAGTCCGTGCGCTTAGACCCCTTTTTCGTGGGGAGACCAGTTTCCGGGTCCTTCGGGGCGTGCTTATCGCAGGCTGGTGCGACGGTCTCCATGTTCTCCTCGAGTTTCCAGGAGAGTCGCTTAAGCTTCCAGTACTCTACGCTCTTGGCATCAAGATTGTGCTTGACAATGCCATCTAGGCGAAGAGTGACAGTGTTGGTGCTGACGGGATGCATGACTTGGGAGAAGTGCACGCTGGCCGCGATATTGGTTGGCGGGAAGATGCGGATGCTGTGATGCGGTAGCTCTGGGACCTGCAGCGACCGTTTTACGTCAATGGTCTTAGAGAGCTTAATTGCAGGGCCAGACGTCCTAGGTGCGACTTCGGCAGAGAAGTCATAGCGGATAGCGACGACTGGGTTATCAGTCGATGCAGGTAGATGACCGTCTAACAAGACAGAAAAGGGGAATTCGTGGATGCCTGGATGTGGTGTAAGTCAGGTGCCGGTGTCGGAGGTGGGAAAGGGGGACTTACGTTTGGAGAGGATTGTGGGTTCACTGAGGAACGTCCAGGATTTTAGCTCTGTCGTTTGGTTTGAGCAATTTGGACAATGGCCTGCAAATGGCCTCTTCTGCACGACGTGAATCTCTAATTTGGCTGAGAAATTGTCAACTTCGAAGCCTTCTTCCTTGACATCCAGTAATAATTGCCCGGAAACCAATGCGCCTGTGCTGTTTTCCGGTTCGCCGTGCATTACTGCAGGGGGCGACTCAATTTTCCAGCTGAGCGACGCATTAGGGTTTTGAGGCTGCTCCTTGGGAGCCTTAGAACCGCCGAGATGCAAGCTTGGAAAACTCAGACGGTGATGCGTGTGAGACTCCTTCTCCTTCAGCTTTTCCTTTACTTCGGCCATCTTTACGGGAAGTGCGGTGTAAATCGGGGTTTGTGTGTTGTGATCTGTGACGTCCTCTAGTACCGAAGATGCGGCAGATGAGTGGCGAGTGGGCCGTTCTCTGGAGGCGGATCGTGAGTTAGGGTTACTCCTCCGCTGTACCGAGGCCTTGATATTGTGAATGCTGTCGTTGGAAGACCGGAAAAAATCTACTACCCGGTGTGGCATGTTGAACCGATGACTAAAGGTCTAAAAAGACCTTGTGGATCCTTCCTCCTTAATTCCTCTGTGTTCTTCTTGTCTTGTGACTTCCTTTTCTTGGACCCTTCTGGCCTGGCCTGGCGTAATATTAGCTTCGGGTTGGTGGTTGGCGAGGGAAAGGCGCAGCGGCTGCGATTTCGCTAATAACTAATAACTTCTAGCGTGTAGCTCGTAGCTAATGCATCCAAGCGGCGACCGGTTCTTCGTTGACGGTGGGAAAATCTGGGGAATAACGCCTAATTTCAGGGCAATGGCGTAATGCAACCCAATCCTACCACCAAAAAAATATATTGAGTCGGCTGATGTGATGCCCGGGATATTGGCTGAGTCGTATACAAACAGCTAATGCAACTAGCTGGTTAGATATGTGGCAGATTCGTATGGATGGAAGTAATAGTCCGGACTGATGACTCTTTCGACAACTTGGGAAATACGAATCGTCTAGTTGGCTCTTTATGGTTCTTCGATTCTTCGATGTTCCGATTTACGGAATACACCCCTTCGCCTCGATGCAGCTAATGTCGAGTTTGTTTGAGGGTGAATATTGTTTGTATCCCGATTCGGACTATTCGAGATTCGATCGTGGCTCTGATTGGCTATGACGAGATTCGCAGTTGTGTGCAACGGCCGTATTGCGATGGAACAATAATTAAAAAGGCGGCTCAAAAACTCGTTGGTAACGTGTTAAACGTCGATAAACTTCTTCGATACCCCAGAAAACCGTTTGGTTGTGAAGTTATTCAGCAATGTGATATATGTGATATATGTTGGGTGTCTTGGGTTGATCGCGGGGCAGATCGTGTAAGTGGTAGGTAGCGAAGTCAACTAGTGGCGAAGGTGAAGAGTATAAAGAACTTCCAAAAAAAAACTTCAACTTTCGTCGTCAACAGCTTGCGTCTCCTTATGCACATGCAATTATGTTGAACTAGCAATAAACTTTCCATCATAAACTCCGTAAGTTTTATGGGCAGTCGTGATGTTATGTAGCTGGCGCAATTAATAGGCTCCTTCACATCATGCTTTCTCCAGAGCTTTCCATCAAGTAATTATGTGTCATGGATTGAGACGGACTGGGGCCGGTTCCTTGTAGCTACAGCGCAAACTCGACGAAATTTCAGCGTTCAAGGCCCTCAAACTCCATCTGCTGGGTACCACAAATGCCACAAAGGTCACAAGAAGACAGGGGATGCCTAGGGTACCTGAGCACGTACTCAAGCGCCTGTAACTGATTTGTTACCTCTTTCCTTTGGCGGTTATTCCTTTTGTCTCGTTCCTGCGGCTTACACTTCATCTAGGGGCGCCGAATTTACGTAAGCGGGCCTGAAAACTAGGATTAGGGAATGTTCAGGTCCACTAAATTTAATATTTTTTAGAAGCATGATGCTTACTCGGTACATGAAGTACTTGTATTAAGGTATCTTGCTAAAATTCTTTCGGAGATGTACAAATTTGAACCTCTTTCTTTGAAGCATTGTTGGCGCAAGGAAATGACAATATCATCTATTTCGTGCATGCTTACTGACATGAAGGACAAAAGGAGGCCGCAATCAGCCCCGTGCGCCTTGCTGCAATTCCGGGCTTGTCAGGTTGTGTTGAATTGGAAAGTCACCGATAAGGCTAGCCATTAAGACGTAACAGCTGATGTGATATTGACAAAATAATGGACAATGCAGACAAACAATCGCAATGTACCGAAGACCCAAATATACTGATGATGACGCCTTGATCAGATGTGATGATACAACGTTGGCTATCAAAACACCGGACAAACTCATGAGCTCGGACCATCTAGACACTTGACTTATTCAAGACATGGAAAAATCTCTATAGATGCATTCGTGGACCGTGGCGGGTTCCTAAAGGCTACGCACGGGTTGGTCGTCTGGCCAAAAATTTCTATAGACCCACTTGAGCGAAGCCATCGTGAAAGAAGTAGATTGACTGAGAACCGTACGATGGCCATCTGGAACCACTAGAGGGCCATAGAAGAGCCACGATCCGCCGATTAGTGGGCTATGTTACTCGATCGTTACCCAATAAGATCCACCGCGGCGCATCCGATACCAAATTGGGACGGCGGGGCTAAGCGAAGGAAGTGGAAGTGCTCTAAAACGGGTTCTAGAATAGGAAGAGGACAAGGAAAGCGACGGCAAAGAAATAAAACCAAGATTCCGAATTCCTCATTCGTAGTTGACATTCGGTAACTTTGAAACGTGTACATGGATTTGTATAGAATAAGCTTGTGAAAAATACCGAATGCCGAGATGAAAGAAAATCGTAGCTCGTAGGGCTGCTTTAGCTGAGAGTCGACGAAGTTGATAATTGGAGGTGAAAATAAAAATAAAATGGGGTAAATTTGTACTGTGATAACTGTAATCGGATAGCTCAGCGAGCGAGCTGTATGGTAGCGCTGTAGGCTTTTCTTTAGGCGTCCTCTTAAGGCATCTCTTGCCGTTGGAAATTTTATTCTTTTTCCCTACTACAGTAACCCGGTGGGGCAAGCGGGGCTCGCCGAACCTGGAATTTGACCCACCTGAAGTCACAAGCTCAAAGACTTTCCTTGACCTTTAAAATATTTTCGCCAGACTTTTTTCCTTGACCGTCTCACCTCTCCACACCATATCCACCCTCACGATCTTTTTTTTGTTACTTTGTATCGGTGAAGGAATGGCCCCTTGATCCACCGTCTAAGTAGGCCGAAGCTTGCCGCTACTCCACTCAATTAGAAAAAAAAGGGAAAGAATTTTTCACCGGGCGAAATCCAAGGCAAAAGAATCAAGCAGATTGGAGGCGTTCAATATCGATGTACTTGGCATCGCGATCGTTGACATTTCACTTCCTCAAATGCATAGGTCTTCGCTATGGCAATCATCAAAGTCGATAATTAGGCCATCGGCTCTTGTACAAGTCTAGCACGCAATGTTAGGTGCAGCGTCGATCATGCTGACAGCATTTCCTTGTGGGACCGTCGTACGCTATTACTTGATCGATCGCCGATCTATGTAGGTACAATGCTACGTTCATGCAAGCATTGAGATGCAAATCTCTGGTCACCTATATTGACATTTTGAGAAAATGTATTCTCACTCAAGCAAAGCTGTCTCGTATCCTCGATTCCCTACTCACAAGTTAGCTCTTCAGTAAGGAGCTATAATGGGACGAAGGAACATTCGCTATGTCTTGGCCTCCGCGGGATAGCGGGCGGGACAACGGGAGCGCTATTCACCTCATGCATTCTACGTCGATCCGATGGGGGCCGAACTTTGAAGTTGCTATATTAAGCGACTTCGACATTCCTGAACTTATCCTGGATCTACTCAGACTTGTTGTCATCAACGTCGTATTTGCCACGCGGCACACCAAACTCGGATGGGCTACGGTCATGGGGATACTTGCAGCCGTCTAACCAAAACATGTTGCCGGCCTATTATCGGAACGTCAGGGCTTGTTCTCAGCTGTTATTAAGGGGCAAGTTCCACTTACACCATCTTAAACATACATAACCAAGATCATGGATCTGCTGGTGACCTTTCACATCACTATTGACTTGCCTGTTCCGACAATTCTCTTATTACCCTTGAATACATCATTATTAACATCCATTTCATTTATATCACCAAGATTTCCTTAGCAATGTGCTACCTTCAATGACAAATGCGTCTAGACCTGCGGATTAAACTTCTTGACATACCGAACGAAGTTCTGGGTAGACTCGTATGATTCACCAGAACTGTAAGATCAGAGGTGATGGCTGTGAATCGTTTATTCGTACCGATGGCTTTTTTCTTACCGTGCAAGCCGATGTTTCTGTGATGAGGAGGGTCATGTCGCAACTGCCAGGATCGCGGCTTGCAGAGTGCAGGTTATCCAAGTGCGTATCACTAGAGTCTAACGTGTTGCGGATGAAGTATACATCCTTCTGGCATTGATAGAGTGTCTACACAAAAATCATGTCTTTGGCTTCCTATAAGTCCATGTCTGCACGGAAAGCTCCAGTGTTGCCAATACTTGAGCTCATACATGATCAAGATAGCGATAGCGCCTAACTCCGACGTCAAACCAGGAGGAGCATCAGAGGTAGCTGTCGTACAATTCAGATACTGACAAGACTTGATACTCGCTGACCGCGTTTCAGACTCGCCATCCTCCTCCATGTTCGTGGAATATATGTCTGTTAAAGCCATAGACCAGGTCGACGTTCCCAATATTGTGGCGACTCCGTTGTCGTTAAGGGCAAGCACGTGGCACTTGCCGGCACTTTTCATGGAATGCTGCCAACGGCCGATATAAACTCCTTCAACATGGCCTAGGATGAGCAGAATCCTAGAAAATCTGCTGGTTTCCCAAACCGGGATTGACGGTTGATAGAAAGATCAACAAGGCTCGATTTCACAAGTCAGCTAAACAAGATTTATTAAGCAACGATTATAACTTATCAGCCAATTATGGCTTAATCAAGATCCGCGATATCGAGACGTGAGCTACTTTAGAATTCGACCTTCCGCAAGATGAGACTTCCGTCAATGGGTGTCAAGACTTAAAATGGGTGTGATCAGCGTTTCCAACAACCTGGGTCTCACGTATTAAGGTTTATCGTTAGTAAGATCTAAGTCGGATCGGTGTTCCATTTATGTCTGTAACCCTTCATAAGCTGCCGCACTAGAATTTGAACGTGGGTCATAGATCGGATATCATTGCCGGCCGAATATTCGTTAACTATGCCTTAGATTCTACTTTCACGTAGGGGTAGCTCCCCAATTTTCTCCACACGATCACCTCTTCCCCATTTTCTATCCCCACGAATTCCCCGCTTCGTGGGTTCCTAGTCTGCTCGGGGACCCCATATCCCCCGGAACACACTAACCCTAGCTCGGTTGTTGCCCCCGGGGGGCTTGTTGCCAACCTGCTTGGCCTGTCGATCTCTGCAGCATGTGGAGAGGCTTACCTACATTACTTCCCGGAGGAGAAGTACGTAAAAAAGGGCCCAGTTGCCATGGGGTCCAGGTATGGTTCCTATCAATATTAATGGCTTCTATGCAGGAACACTTTTATCCCGGAATGTACCTCGAGGCCAGGCCGCTGTATCTGCCCTACGACAAACAAAAGCGACCTATGCCAGATTATGAGATGACATAAGGTTGGAATGGAAAGGAGATGGTTTCTTATACGAGTGCCGGCGATGTATGTCTCAGGTTAGTTTTAATATATAATATGCGCCGAATCAGGCATTTTTATGACGATTAACATATTTTTTACTTATTGTTCTGAATTCAGCATCTTGACAAACAATTTATCATATGACCAATTATAAAATATGGAAATATTATTCATAACATCTTGATGATGTTGACGATTAAATAGATGGAAGCTAACCTTACGCACATACACTAGATAATAACACTACTCGAGGTAGCCAATTCCAAAGTTTAGGTATTTCCTTGCTTCGGATCATATCCCATGAAAGTATCCCCGAAACCCGGTCTAGTATAGGGGTTACTAGTAGTGGCCTTGTTTGAAGTCTTTTCTAAAAAAATTTCTATAGTCTTGTTTGAGGCATGCTTCGAAGGCATTGACAGCTGCTTGTCGGAATGGTCGACGTGATATGTCGAGTTAGGTGGGTATTTTTTCGACTTCTTGCTATTAACATAGCGGAGGTTCGCTAATCCGTCTTTCCTCCTTGGCATATTTACGTTAATTTACGCTTTTTTTTTTCAACTGAAAAACCTAAGCTATGTGAATGGCTACCCGATATCATTAACTACTGGGTACCTAGGAGTGTTGAGAGATTGCTGATAAGAGAAATAGCTTCAATGAATCTTTCCCCACTCGTAGAGATATTTTACCTAGGTACTTGAAGTCAAAGTTATATTGAATTGGTAGAAACTCTTAATGGGGTTTATTTCTACTGGCACAAGCTATCGTCTTCTGGAGGTTTGACCCAAGACCTCTACGTCTCCCGTCATTCATATCGTATGCAAACATCACGCAATGTGATATTTCTGACTAGGTAGTCTAGATAATATTACACAAGTCGCAGAATTCTACATAACTTTGGTACATGATTGGGGGATGGAATCAGGGGGATGGGAATTTGTAGTAGTTAAAGAGGTAATGGTCATAAATAATCGTACTGTTAACCACAAGTATGAAATGGATTGTCTGATATGCCAATGATATAGGAAGTGCATCTATGTATCCCCTGTTCTACCTATTTGAGTAATTTACACCTGTTAAAGGAGATGGTGGATGTCTGCCGTGAAACATAGGGGATAGTTCCCTTTCACAGTGCGGTACAGTAATATTAACACATGGTACCTAGGTAGGTTATCTATCTACCACTATTGATAACCCTTTATAAAAGTAGGTGTATGAAAGGAATTAGTAAATTTCACTTGATTAGGGGAGCTAGATTCATCCATATTTGAGCGTCCTCAGCTGCGATGAAAAGGGGTAAAAGGGGTAAAAGAGATCACGGTAAAACGATTATCCAGCACGGGATATTATGTAAGCATGTCATCATTAGTAACTGAGCATCTCCGACGCCAAGTGTAAAAATGATCGCCCCCCTCATTCATTTTTCTGAGTCCTTTTCTCAGCTGAGGCTGTAAGGGCTATAATAATCAACGATCAATTATCACTCCGTAATTTCAAATCAGTAAACGTCTGAGGTCAATGTTTACGACATTTATTGGTATGGCTCCGGGGGTTACTGATTCCAGCGCTCCCACACCTCCGGAAACTCCGAAATTCCCTAAAAGACAAAAGCGGAGCCAAGTGGCCAGAGCCTGTGATTGGTGTCGTGTACACCGGATCAAGTGTGATAATCACGTCCCGTGTCTGAATTGTAAGAAAAGAGGCGGCCAGTGCAATCAAGGGGAGCTAGAGATCCGCACTCTTCCTCATGCTTTTCGAAAGATTGAGAATTTAGAATCACGCATCAAAGAATTAGAACAGGAGCTTGAAAACGAGCGTAGGAATACAAAGTCAATTACCGGGACTGGACTACTTCATAATAGGCAATCGAGTCTGGCCTCTTCGGGATCCTCTGGCCTCGGAACCAATGGAGTGCTAAGTCCTCCGAGCGACGATGAAAAAACTCCGGAGAGAATAAGATCAGGGGATGGGGTACGCATTCGCACAGCACGACGACAGGAAACGTGGTATGGACCCTCGTCGCTATTCTATTTCATCAGGCGTGTAAATACGTTCCTGAATGATTCCTTTCAGCAAACCCAACCGATCAATCGCATGCTTCCTGACTCAAATAAGCTATTTGACGGGCCAACCCAAGTCTCAGACAACGAACAAAGCCATCGTCAGACGAGCACACCAGGAGAACGAGTTACAGAAAACGACTACTTAACTCCGACGCAAGAAGAATACTTCATTAGTCTCTTTTGGCAATCGTTCCACACGACTCTCCCAATTATAGACGAGGTTTCCTTCAAGGAGCACTACCAATCTCTATGGACGACTTCAGGTGGAGAGAGAAAGCCATCGGCGCTAGTCGATATAGTCATTGCGCTATGTATGCAGTACGGTATGGCACAGCAACTGAATGCCGGACAAGCGAACAGAATCTCGCCAAGCCCGAAATCCGACAATGGTGAAAATAATACATCCATAGCTGGACGGTGGCATTATCAGCGATGCCAGAGGTTACTGACGAATGAGCTAGAAAGCCCCACCGTATTTACGCTGCAGTGTCACATCTTGTGCACCGTATACCTATGTGCTGGCTCATTTCCAAACATGGCGGATAGTACTTGCGTCTTAGCTGTTCGTACAGCCTATATGCTTGGTCTCCATCTAGATCCGCCCGAAGAGACGTCGCAGAAGGAGAGAGAATTAAGGAAGCGTTTATGGTGGACACTGTATATCTTGGAGAGCAAAATCAGCATGAAACTAGGCCGACCATTTCTGCTAGATCACTCCGATACTACCTGCAGTCTGCCGCGAGACGACCGAGAAAGCGTGACTTTATCTGGTTCCGTATTCACCCCGCTCGGACAGGACGCCACCTGGTTGACCTTTCATGTCGAGAACATCAAGCTCTTCTTAGCGGTCCGAGCAGCGTACACTGCCTTTTATAAGAAACAACTGAACACCACTCGTAATTCCAATGACCAAACCCCACGGAGCGAATCGGAGATCATCGAATCCCATGCTGAGTACCTGGGCCCATATATTGACCGCATAGAAGAGTGGGTAAAGGAGGTTCCCGACCCTCTTCAAACGAAACGCCAGGATCAAGGCACCCCTTTTTCTACGGACTTCACCACTCTAGAAATCGAGCCGTTTGCATCTCTCTGGCTACAACGGCAGCGCCTATTACTAGAGCTTATGTATCATAATCTATGCATCAACCTCTTCCGCCCCTTCATCCGCTTTATTCCGACTACCAAGGCGACACCGGCAGCCAATAAGGCCGCTGCAGATTGTGCCGCTCATGCCATAACTTTAACGCGCATCTTGTATCAAGTAATGTCATCAACGACTATACTTACAGGTTGGCACGAATCCTTCCAGTGGCAATGGAATGCGACAATGTCGCTTATCGGCTTCGCGATTGCGTATCCCCAACATGATTCAGCACCAGAGGCAAGGAATGCTATCGATTTGTCTATTGCCGTGTTCGAAATTTTCGAGAGGAGTCTCCCGTCTGCTACCAGCGCGGCTACCATCGCACGCGGTCTCGGCGCACAGGCTGATTTGCTTGCTAAGAAAATAAATGGCCAGCAGGACTCAACGTTAAAGACAGTTAGCCCACCGTCGACTACTGGAAGTTGGGAACCATTAACGGATGGAAATATAATGGGTAGCAATCCTATGGCATCACAGGTAGCGACTGGCATATGGAATAATGACGACGGGACCTCGGTGCCACTGCAGGGTTTTTGGGCGGACTCGATCGATATGGCATTATCTGTCGATACACAGGATTTTGGGATATTGTATTGGCCTAACATGAATGGTCAAATATCGTCTCAATGGGCGTTTCCCCAGGTCTGAATTCAACATAAGGCCATATATCCTGTATCACACTTGGTAATCGTGGATTGAAACTGTCACTACCTATGGACGGATTGGTATAAAACCTCAACGAAAAGCCGAATCTACGCATCCTTGGGCAGAATTGCTGTACTTATTTCGAGGCGAAATATTCAATTGCTGGACTTCCTCAAGTTAATTCTATATACAACTTTGATGATGCGCCTTACACAGACAATACATGATGGACCGCATACATAGGTACTGTATGTAATATGACGCAGAAACAGAATAACTTAAAACCATGGCCAATCCGAAGGAACATCCGTCAAGGCCCATGATGTCACTAATATCAGCGCTGTGCGATCATGTTCGTTATCGCCATCATCGACGAACTCGTGGTACTCGCTACCACCGTCTTCCAACTTTGCCCGGTTTAGGTTCGATAGTAGGACTAACGCTTCAACATCGCATTAGCCCCGTCGCGCGTCGCAACACTGTCACGCAAAACAGAAAGTCAAGGTATCACACTTACAGTCGGTCGTCGAGCATCTTGAGACAGGGCACTTTATGGCGACGTCCGGGTTTGATGATACGGACTAGCTCCAGGTACGCGGCCCGAATTAGGCACGGTAGAAACCATAGGTGTAGTCACCGAGTCGAATCGGTCTCTCAGATGGAGGTATGTAGGCGTCTCCTAAGGCGATCCTGGCTGCTTCTTCCTGCTCGGCTTGGCGGTCATGTTGGCGGTCGAGATGGCTGAGGAATCGCTGAAGCCGGGGAGACAGTTTTCGTCGATGCTGAAGGCATAGTTCGCGGTAGATGTCTTTGTTTGCTGTGGCGTCTTTGTATTCGCGCCGTGGAGGGGATACGGTCTCGGGCTCGGTGGGGTTCGCGTCTGTTGGCTGGTTTTGTTCGGGTTCTATCTGTGCGACGTCTCCATCGTTGTTGGACGTTTGGAGTTCTTGAGAGACGCTGGGTTCGCCCTCCGGGATGCCACTGTGGTTGGGAGTGTCCTCGGGCTCCTGCACTTCGTTTATGTACCCATCAGCTGAAGCTTCCAGGACGCCTCCACGATCACGCTCGTCGCTCGACATTGTGTGAGTTGTCGGCCGGTCGGTATAAGATACAGTAAGATAGGTCGGACGAAGACGAATGGAGAAAAAGTGGTAGGAAATGAGAGGCTTGCGCAACTAGATTCTCACAAGGTGGAAAGTCGAGGTGCTTGAACGGCAAGCGATGCCTGTCTTATTTATTCTAAGATCCATACTAGTATTCTGGCTAGTTAATCCGGAGGTTTCTCTCTTTTGCCATTTACTTCAGTCTAGTGGAGTTTGAAGAGAGTAGACTCAATATCGAATTAACGTTAATGTCTGTCCAACTGTATTCACGACCAAATGGTAGCTCGAGGGCTAAATTAGTATTCTAGAGATGCTCATTTAACACTAAGTAGCTAAAGCTTCAGGGAGATTATAGTTATGAAAGTTTTCGCGGAAAATCATAACAGACGATAGTTGAAATTAAGGTGATGATAGTTTAGAAGAACGTGCATCTTAGAAGATGGCTTTTAGCTAGCGCTTAGCTAATTTATAGAAAGATTGAGAGGTTAATGTAGTTGAACCTACGTCTCTCTTTATTCTAGCCTCTAGTATCATTTGCTCGTTTCTGAGACACGAGATCGTAGAGTGCAAGTTGTATGTTGGAGTACATACAATGTAGCAACAGATCGTTCCAACTTATTCCCTCTTATGTCCAACTTCAATGAAAGATATCAATTATCCGCATTGCCGCGCGAAACAAATGTTGCCAGCTACCCCAAATTTGATGATAAGAAGTTGTGACGTAGGCATGCAGGTACGATAATGTAAGATAATGTGGGGTGCTGTTATCTCCGGGATGTTGGAGTTCGGTAGGTTCGGTGTGTCCCAAAGGAGAAACCGGAGCAACCGGAGTATGTAAGGGAGGGTTTGACTGATGCTACTGATGATGAATTTATATCCCAACTTTCTCCCGCATTAGCAATTCGGCCAAACAGACAACTTCTTTCAAAAGCAATGTCGCTTTACCATTCATTTACTTTTTACCGGATTACAAAATACCGGCGATTATGCATCAGTAAGCATGAAGCATGAGTAAGGTGCAACAGGTTGAGACAGTGGCGGACTTCGGGTCCTACCAAGACTTGAGCGACATATATATAGACCGAAGGACTTGAACACAATGGAATGTAATTAGCTCATCGACAGAAGAAAACAAACAATTGAGAAGTTGTACAGAATATCCAATTTTACCCCTCAGCTAAAAAAAACCAGCCTTACTATTGTTACGTCGACATCTTCCAAAACTCGCACAAGTACGAAATGGCTTCGTTCACCGTTTACAAGGGATCCAAAAATGGCGTCGCCGTAAAGAGTACTGCTACCACGCCACAACTCACCGGTGATAAAGTATTAATGAGAATTACGGCGTCCGGACTTTGTGGGACAGATCTGCACTATGTTCGTGACACGTCCTACCTACCCACTAGGGCTAGCCCAAGCCACGAAACTTCTTGTTTGCTGACGAAAAGCCACAGCTGAACCAAGACATCGTACTAGGTCATGAGGGTGTCGGCGTCGTAGAGGAAGTCGGGCCGGACGCCAAGTACCTGAAGAAAGGCGATCGCGTGGGGTTCGGCTACGAGCATGACAGCTGCGGCCACTGCCACGAATGCCTCACGGGGAATGAAACGTACTGCAAGGACCGCGCCATTTACGGTACGGCGAAGGTAGATCAGGGCAGCTTTGCCTCGTACGCAGTTGTGCGCGAGTCCTTCTTGCACGAGATTCCGGAGGGTATGAGCGATATTGACGCCGCGCCCCTGCAATGTGCCGGCGCCACGGTGTTTGCTGCTCTGAGAGCTCATGATACACAGCCCACTGAGACTGTAGGAAGTAAGTTTCTAGAAATCTTATCTTCTTTTCTCGTCGCATGTGAGTCAGAATTGTTTCGCTGACCCAATACGTCGCAGTCATCGGACTTGGTGGTCTTGGACACATGGCGATCCAATTCGCAGCTAAGATGGGAAACCGTGTCGTGGTCCTGTCTGGCTCTGACAGGAAACGCGAAGAAGCCATGAGGCTTGGCGCCCACGAGTTCGTCGCGACTAAGGGTAAGAGCATGCTTGAAGTTTCCGCCCCTCTAAACCGATTGCTGGTTACCACATCGGCGCAACCGAACTGGGAGCAACTGTTGCCGATCATGGCTCCCGGATCCGCGGTCTACCTCATGTCGGTCTCGAGTGGGAATTTGGAGGTGCCGTACATGCCTTTGGTTTACCAGGGTATCGCGGTGCAAGGTTCCCTCGTGGCGTCGAGGATCTTGCATAGGCAGATGCTCGCATTTGCGGCGCTGCATGGCATCAAGCCGATCACGGAAGTGTTCCCCATGACGGAAGAGGGTATCAAGGAGGCGGTTGGGAAGCTGGAGCGCGGGGATATTCATATGAGGGCTGTATTGACGGCTGTATAATGAGATGGATATACAATAGAAATTTCGGATGAACATTTATGTATAAAAAAGGGGATAGATTGGGGAGAGCAAAAGTCTTTGGAGCATAGCGAGATCACATTCCTTACTGGGGGGAGGGGGGTATCGGATAGGTACTAGATAATCCAATGAATAAAATTGACAGATGAGTCCGGCTAGGTTTGTCGAAGTTAGGGTAAAGAATGTCATCCTAGAGTTTGTCCCTTGTTAAAATGAATCTAGGACTTTTTGTAGTGACTCAGATTCTGAATTCACCTTCCTCAGACACATGGACAACCTTAATTCGGATTGGAAACCGGGGTGGCTGAGGCTCTTTATCCGAGCCATTATCGATAAGGATTTGCGGGGAGCTTTTTCGCTAGCGTGGCTTCTCAGACCCCACCTGTGTCGTTGATTGGCAGCTCATAGATCTAGGTTATGACGGTGCTGTTGCGCTTGCCCCGACAACTTCCCGATAGTTGACCGTGTTACTCATAGAGAAACTTACGATTTATGACTCGAACTTTTAATTCTATACCCTTCCATCATAACCTCAGGATCTGGAAATATACCTAAGCCTCTTCATCCCATCCTATTCTCATCCAATTATTTAATGCCAGTACCAAAGCAAATTTACCTACGTACGCCATACCGACATATTGTCTCAATGATCACCCGAATACACCGGCAGTTCTACTCCACTTGAGAGTCTCCGTCTTATATCTGTAAAACATGACTAGCAAAAGTGCCAAACAGCTACCGCATGAGCGGCGAAAAGGAGAAGCCGTATGAAGATCCACTAATCCCCCAATCCACTTCTATTCCGGTTCTAATTCCAATCTGGCAATTAGGCATTAAGCGACTTTGCCGAATTCGTTGAGAAGCAGCAAGCCCTACGTTATCCTAGCTCTAAGCCAACAACGTCGTCGGCAGTGACAGCGACAACTGAGGCCGAACACCATGAAGAGCTTGACATACTCGACTCCCTGAACCTTGGCGAATCTAAGCCCCACGTACGCTTACGAGACCTTCTATTAGCCCCTGAGGACGATGCGACAGCTCAGCAGAAACTCGGTGAACATATCGATGAACGACTTTTGGAAGGCCACGGTGAGGCAGTCTTTGACTTGGGATTTGAGAACAATGGGGAATCAATGCGCCTCACCCGCGAAGAATGGGACATTGCCCTGAATCGGTTGAAAGAGACGGCTAAGAAAGTGCGCGGCGACTGCGATATTCTACTGACCGAGAATGTTGGTGGTGATGCCGAGGCCGAATCAACAAAGTTGGGAAACACAAGTAAATCTACAGATTGTACTGGCAAAATCCTAGTACGGCAGGCTCCTTTAACAATCGAGAATGTTATCGAAACTAGGATAGCTGTCGTTGGGAATGGTGAGCCATACACCGATTCAGGTACGAAATATGATTATACTAAATTTGGAACGCAGTGGATGCCGGTAAAAGCTCTATGTTGGGTGTCTTAGTCAAGGGCGACCTCGACGATGGGCGCGGGAAAGCTAGAGTCAACCTTTTCCGTCACAAACATGAGATGGAAACCGGCCGGACTAGTTCTGTAGGAATGGAAATCATGGGGTTCGATACCGTCGGGAACGTAGTAGCGTCCGACACTCCAGGCAGTAAGTCATCCTTCAGTATACCTGCCAAAGTACCTATGTAGGTATGTATACTCTCGTCGTATTCTTTTGCTTATAGACATGCAGGAAAGCTTTCATGGGAAGAGATCGGCAAGCGTAGCGCCAAAGTAATGGTACGTATGAAAACATGTCCTGTCGGAGTTTCAAGGGTTACTTCCTTAAGCGACCTCCAAGATTCCCTGATGTAAACAGAAGCTAACGTTATAATAGTGAGTCAATCAATCCCAGTCTGTCGGCCAAATATACGGAAGCAATGCCAAGTATATTCTAGAAAGAAATGGGGAAAATGCTGACACGACACGTTTTGATATAGCACATTTACGGACTTGGCAGGTCACGAAAGATACTTGCGAACGACCGTATTCGGCCTTTTATCTAGCAGCCCCAACTACTGCTTACTCATGGTCGCTGCGAATAATGGGCTCATTGGCATGAGTAAAGAGCATCTCGGCATCGCCTTGGCCTTGAATGTTCCAATCATGGTGGTAATCACCAAAATTGATATCTGCCCTCCAAATATCTTGGAGCAAACAATACAGCAGATTATGAAAATCCTCAAGTCCCCAGCGGCGCGGAAAATGCCTATCTTCATCAACAACCGCGAGGAATGTATAAACACCGCAACTCAGTTCGTTAGTCAACGAATATGCCCGATATTTCAGGTTTCCAATGTAACTGGCAAGAACCTCGACCTCGTCCGTACATTTCTCAACATACTTCCGCATCACGGTCGCTACGATTCGGATGCCCCGTTTGAGTTCCATGTTAATGACACTTTCTCCGTCCCTTTTGTCGGCACGGTTGTAAGCGGAATAGTCAAATCTGGGGTAATTCACACTGGCGATAGCGTTCTAATCGGCCCTGATTCGCTGGGTCAGTTTGCCCAAACTAGCATACGCTCCATTGAGCGAAAACGAATCGGCGTCCCCGCAGCGTCCGCGGGCCAATCAGCTAGTTTCGCATTGAAGAAAGTGCGTCGAAAAGATGTACGGAAAGGAATGGTCGTCCTGCCAAAGATTGAAGGACAGCCGCTCCCCAAAGTTTATCGTGAATTCGTCGCGGAGGTTTTGATCCTGTCACATGCAACCACCATTAAGACCAAATATCAAGCTATGCTTCACGTTGGTCCAGTCTCACAAACCTGCGCGATAATTGACGTTGATCGCCCATTTATACGGACTGGTGACCGCGCCACGGTGGCATTCCGATTCGTTCAGCGTCCAGAATATCTAGCCCCCGGTGACAGACTCTTATTTCGTGAAGGGCGGACTAAAGGTCTGGGCATTGTCAAATCAGTTGGTTATGACCCTAAGAAGCCACTGATGCCGCGTCAGCCAGATGCTGAAGCGGCACAAGACTCTGAGGCCGGTGGCTCGACAGAAAGAAGCATCCAGCCCTCGACCAGGGTTAAGGTCGGAGCCTAGTACATACCTACTTTCTACATAGTATGAAGCCAAGGAAGACTGTAGATATGGGATGGGGCACTACCTAAGCAAGGTTGTATTATGGCGTTGTAGAATGGGGGGGGTGCATCCGACGACGATAACCATCCCTTGCAGCGCTGGTCCTTGCCGTCGCATTTGCAGGAGAAATTTAGTGGAATGATTCATAGTGAATAATTCATACCGGAGTTAGGCGTTTCCAGGTCTATGGGGCCTCTTCATACATACCCCATCCGAGCGCTTTTTATACATTTATTCATTTTTTAGCATCTTACCGTGTAATTTACTCACTCTTTCGTCTGTAGGATTGAGGCTCATCATCGGCTTCGGTTTCCGCGGTGGTCCTCGGTCATTCGGTAAAAATGAGAAATTTTCATTCCATTTTGAGATTTGATATTCATAAATCCACAAAATGTATGGTATCTCAGCCCCAGAGTTGATCCTGATGAGATCTTGGATTTTTGGCATACGGGTCCTTGTTGACATTCAAACTGGTTCTGATGAAATGCACAAAGCGACCCCTGCTGCAAGATCAGTGCATGCTATAGCGCGAAACAAATCTCTAAAAGGTTACCTAAATGGGAATAAAAAAAGTTTTGACGTCGTCACCTCGGAGACATTGAGGTTAAGGCGGCTCAACGATGCCCCGGTCCTGTCTTGATGTAATAACCGGGGGAGATCCGGGGGTCTCGGGTTCTTGGAAGACCCCGTAGTTCCCGTCGACGGCTAATGGCGCCAGGGCTTAGATAGCGTTCGGGAACGTCTGCCGGTCGAGGACTTTACTCTTTACGGTGTAAATGAATGGCGGTCATCGATCATCACGGAAGCTGACGCACGTTGGCAGTTTTGCGGCAAAGCAGATATGCTTAAAATTTCCGAGCCTAGGAAGAGACACTAAACTCGTACGAAGAAATGTGTCGTACGGTAGATTTCTTAGTGAAACACAATTCCTGTGTCGAGACTAACTACCCCAGCTAAGATCTTGTCGGGGGGGTCGAGAGTATTTACAAAATCCGTATAGCGTCCCTTGCGCTAACTAGCGGGTGATCTGCCGGGACTTCTGACATGCAGACCGGCCTGGCCATGTAACTTCTTTAGCAAATAGGACGCTGCTATTGGCTGGAGGCTTTTCTTATTGTTAAGGTTGCTTCGGGCGCGGCAAACCGTATGCGACTACGCCCCATCGGAGGGTCGGCCTGCTAATCGTTGTATCTGTATAGCACGGACGCATGGTGTATACCCAGCAAGCGGAAGGATAACCCAAAACTATGCTCTTCGGAGAGTTCTTATGCTTGTCTGATCAAGGTTGAGGCCGTCGAATAACGAATACGGTATATGCATGGGACGATATGTTGTTTCGTAGGATCAAGTGCCGCACGGCAGGACTTGGCTATACGACGAGTAATAGAAATATGATATAAGTAGACATATATAAAGTCTGGTCATATCCCGGGTTAAGAGCTGAACATCAGCACTTCGAGTTACACAAACCACTACCCCTGATACAACTTAACTGAAGAGAAACTGCAACATTATACACTCCATCATGGCGCCTCCTCTTCCCGTCGTCACTCCTATCAGTGCGACACTAGCTGGTGTTGCTCTTGTAAGTCAACAATGCTTCAAAGATAACTAGTTCATTCTAATACTATAATTAGGTATCCCTATATCTTATAGGAAGTGTCATCTATAGACTCTTCCTACACCCCCTTCGCAAGTTCCCCGGACCTCTTCTCTGGCGCATATCCTATCTCCCGAAAGTATACTATCTTCTCAAAGGCAACCTACCTTTTAAAGTAACGGAGCTTCAAGAAAAGTATGGAAAATTTGTCCGACTCGCTCCTAATGAGCTTGCGTGCAACGATCCCCAAGCTTGGAAGGACATCTATGGCCATCGGTCAGGCGGCCTACAAGAAATGGCAAAGTACAAGGGTAAGTCTCTCCTAATTTGATGTTATACAAGCCACATTCGTATTATTCCCACTTTCCCAATGAGTCTTTACGTCTGGAAATGTTGGTTGGCATTCTGGATAGATTTCTCATGGATCCCCCACCCCCCCCTTTTTTACAAATCAAGGGATGATGCAAGGGCTAAGACTGGATAAATTTGCAGGTTTTTACTTCGTGCAATCACACATGCCCAATTCTATCATTGAGTCGGAACGCCAGGAACACACTCTCATCCGGCGTCAACTTTCCCATGGGTTCTCAGAGAAGTCTTTGCGAGAACAAGAGGGCATTATCGGTGATTACGTCAACCTATTGATCCAGAGGTTACACGAGAACTGCCAACATGGTACCACCGCGCTCAACATGCGCGAATGGTTCAACTGGACGACCTTCGACATCATCGGCGACCTAGGCTTCGGATCCTCATTCGGCTGCCTCCAGCACTCGGCCTACCACCCATGGGTCCAGATAATCGGCAGCGCGCTCCGCGAATCAGCCGCTTTCCGCGCGCTCGGTCTCCTCGAGCTAAGGCCAATCGCCGATCTGATGTACAAGCTAGGTCTAACGAAGAAGAACGAAGAGAACATGGACCTGGTCCGGAACAAGGTACAGGAGCGCATGAAGCTCGACGTCGAGCGACCGGATTTCATCGAGGGTCTTATCAAGAAGAAGAACGAATGGCAGATGGACAACGAGAGGTTGGCCGTTAACGCGAACGTTGTTATTATTGCTGGTTCTGAGACTACCGCTACCTTGTTGAGCGGCGTTTCGTTCTTACTTACTACGAACCCCGATAAGTTGGCCAAGTTGACCCAGGAGGTCAGGTCGACCTTTAACAGTGAGGAGGAGATTACTCTGCTTTCGGTTAACAACTTGTCTTAGTGAGTTCTTCCCCGTCTTGATTGGTTGGTTGCGCTGTTTGCTAACGTCGATCTCTTCGCAAAGTATGCTGGCTTGCCTGAACGAGGCCTTCCGGATGTACCCTCCCGTTGCTGCCGACTTACCTCGGGTTGTACCCAAGGGAGGTGCTACTATTGGTGGAAAATACGTTGCTGAGAACGTAAGCTACTCATTTCTTCTTCATAACAACAAACCCACGACCCATTTTCCCTTATACCTTTGATACTGACAAAACCTGACTTAATAGTCCATTGTCTCTGTCTGGCAATGGTCTATCAACCACAACCCTGAGCTCTGGACTGATCCCACCAAGTACGTACCTGAGCGGTGGATGGGTGACCCGAAGTACCAGAACGACGCATTCGACGCCATGCAACCGTTCAGCTTCGGACCACGAAATTGTATTGGAAGGAAGTAAGTTTCGACCACTAATATCTTTAGCGTGCGCAGCACGAGGAAAAAAATGAGTGCTTGCTGACTCGTGACAATTTAGCCTAGCATATGCGGAAATGCGCCTCATCTTGGCCAAGATTATTTACAATTTCGACATGACCATCTCTAACGATAGCTTGAGGTGGCTGGACGACCAGAAATCCTATGTCCTGTGGGAAAAGCCGTCATTGAACATCTACATGTCGCCTGTCGCGAGGAAAGTAGATTGAACAAGTGTATTTCTCGATATTAACGAGCTATTTGGAATATGGCCGATGTATCTAGGATAATGGGCACTTGGATACATGGGCAGGCAGGTGACTAGGCATGGTTTGGGCATGGTTCATTCTTCACTCTTTACTGAGTTTCCTAGGAGGCGGGCAGGAGCATCAAGGGCTGTATTCTTAAATTGTCTATTGGACATCCTATGCTTCTGAGTCGATAATGATTCGACTTTATGGTGCCCTAGACGAGCCGGCTAGAGCCACTTTTGGACCTTTATGGTAGATAGCATGTACTTTTTTGATATGTGGCACATACCGACACACGAACTATGCATAAATAAATATATTCCTTTGTTCATGATTACCTATGTTAATGAAACTGATTGTTTAATTCATCTGATAGATGATTTTTATAGTTAAGATCTGGCTGACTTAAGTTCAACAACAGCTCGGCAACAGCTTGGCAACAGCCCAACAGCGGCTCAACAATGGATGAACAATAGCTGAGCAACAGCTCAACTACAGTCGCACACTTGGACTTCGTAACAAGTAAATACCCACTCATCTCTTGTCTAACTACTAAGCTCCTCGACGTATAGCTAGTCAAGCTTATCTCACGTTTTGATCGGTTGAAATCACACTGTAGATAATCAGCAGGCACCTAATCTTAGAAGCGTTGTAGCGCCTGATAGCGTTGAATCCTACAGGGATTTAGCGATAAAATACAGTATTAGTACAGTGTGTATGGCCATACACACCGTGAATGATATTTTAACAGTTTGGTGGTTTAGATGAGTATAATAGACTATGAATAACCTTTTTAGGCAGTCTTTATTATACCAATTCAACTTTGGCGCAATTATTTTATGCGGAAGCGTAGTTGGATTGTGGAAGACTTCCGGTAGTACCGCATTTACAAAAAGGGGTAACTTACTAGTCACTCACAGGCAAGCCAACAAGGAAGCATATTGAGAATCGAGCTGACTTGTAAGAGAATCATTCAGTTAGTCATGGTAAAGTTGATTATTCATGACTTCACCGCTAATTACGTAGTTCTGTACCTAAGATCATAATTAGTAAGGAAGCGTTATGATAGGAGCCTGCCCAGCATTTTCCCAGATCAAGGTGTATAAGGAATCGCTTAGACCTTGTTTCCGTTGACCTTAATTGCGCGTGATCGCGTGAATTATCATATGAACTGCTCTTAATATTATGGTAGCCTACCTAAGAGAAAGCCGAAATATCAGCTTAATCAGCCGCCTCGTAGAAACTGCATCCCCATTTAAGATATGGAATTCAATATTGTGTCAGAAGTTTATCTGAAAACGATAAAATCTGGCCTGGCTTTCCCCATTTAGCTTTTATGGATGTAGTATTGGATCAAGTAATCTGTTTTCCGGGGTTCTGTAAACAATTTCCCTATCCTGCTATCTCTCCTGAAGTAGGATTGGTGGGCTCGTAAAAGGAGGTAAACACGCTAGCACCCACGACCTTCTTTCTTGAAATTTTCAATTTATAAAAGACATAATGCCGTTCTCATAACACAAATACTATATGATGTTAGCTATTGTCTCATAAAGGCGTCCTTCTATATAAAAACATTAAAGCTTGCTACCTACTGCCGCGAATCAGCCAAGATGATCGCTCTTAATCTTCCAAGTTTTCTCATCGCGCTTGGCTTGACAACTGTGCAAGCAATTCAATTCTGGCATAACACGGGAACGAAGGCCGGCTGGGATACCTTTACCCACGAACACAAGGGTACAGTCGACGAAGTGACTGACATCGTCTACAAGGGTACCACAGCTCTTCGAATGACTCAAATCCACGATTCATCTTACAACGGACGGTACCACTCAGAATCAGTCAAGTACAACGCCTATCAAAAAGGCAACACGGGATTCTACGGTTTCGCCTTCAGGCTCCAGGATAACTGGCAGTTCAACCCCGCTCAGGAGTTCAACCTTGCGCAGTTCATCGCCGATTTTTCCGATCTGAAATGTGGAGAGGATTATATGCCCAGTTCTATGGTGTGGATTGTGGGAGACCAGCTGCAGACGCGCGTAAAGTACGGTGACGTGTGTCCTACCACCAACCAGAAGATCAAGTCCTTCACGAACCTTAAGAAGGTCACGGCAGGGGCTTGGCACCGTGTCGAGATTCAGGCTAGTTGGAAGAGTGACAACACTGGATACTTCAAGTTGTGGTATGATGGAGAGAAGGTCGTTGAAGCCTACAATCTTCCGACGACGGTAGGGGATGGGCGATATTTTCAGTTCAGAGTGGGGTTATATGCTAATGGTTGGCATGATCACGGTTATGAAGGAACCCAAGGGACTCGACAAGTTTGGTATGATCAGATTGCTTCGGGCTCTACTTTCCAAGATGCAGACCCAAATGGTTGGACTGCGAGCCCTTGAGATACCTAGGTATCAAACATTTTCAAAATATTTATAGGGAAATATAACACCTACTTGTATATAATATCGAGGGATATATTAAGTGACTAAAAATACAAGATTTCTAGACATGGTTATTTAGGTACTTTATAACTAGACTACTTACCTAGGTACCAACCTAGGTAGGTAAATAGGCGCTCAGGAATCCTCGGTTAGTAGTGCTCCACCATCTTCTAACTCAGAGTCCCAATCCACAGAGTTTTCTGAGTTTATACTTAAGTCATAGGTATAGTCAGTTGAATATATTTCTGACGGTGGCCATGGTAAGTCGTCCCAGTACGGACAGAGTTGTTCTCGACCCCGCCAAAGCGATTCGAAGTCTTCTCGTGTATACCCCTCCTTGTAATTGGCTCTCCGGCAGTCATGACCTGCGCGAAAGTCGGCAATGTTATAACCACAAATTTGTAAGGCTGAGTCCCAGATGTCTCCTACCGTTCCACAACGTATGTAGGCGTAGCTAGAAACAGAATATCCAAACCGATCTTTAGCTCTCGGATGGGCACCCATTTCAAGAAGAAATTTGAGGATTTCAAAGCCCTCTGCGATATGGGAGGGAGAACGGCAAAATTTAATACAAGCGTGTAAGCAAGTGCCAAAAACAGGGGAGCAGGCGTGTATGTCGGCCCCAAGATCAAGTATCGCACGAACTCTTTCTTTAAGATGCTGAATGTGTAAAGCTGTCTGCAACGTCAGAGGGAGTATGCATCCATTTGAAAAAGTCTTAATTGAGGTGAAATAAGCTGTTGTCTCCGAGGTCCATGCTAAGCGAATGAAATCCTATTAATGCAAGCACTTGGTCAGTAACTATATTCATGTACGCCTACACAATATCCCTTGAAATGGAATTAACCGGACTTCCCGAAGCGGAGATCTGCTGTAAGAAGCTTCTACTGTAAATAAAATTATTTGGATCCATAGTTGGATCGGCGCCTGCTTCCAAAAGCAATTGTTGATATTAATATGCCTTAAGTTTACTTAGGAATATTATATTGACTTTTTTTTTCCTTAAGAAAGGAAATTCTAAAAAAAATAATAAAATTACTTAAATAAGTAGTTCGTTTATGCGTAGTTTTTAATTATATTAATTAAGTATATTTTTTTAATAAACGGGTATAATATATAATAAACTTTTAAAATATGGATATTAATTAATTAAATTTTTTATTTTTTATCTTTTAAATTATTACGAAATTTTTATAATTAAATTAATTATTACTTAACAAAAGAAATAATTATTATAATGTAAAAAGGTTTATTTTAAAACTTTTTTTTAAAGTTTTTAAATAATATAAGTTATATTTTAATTAAGCGTTTTTTTATTAAATTAAAATTATTTAAATAAAGTAAAAAAAAAGATTAATTATTTAACTTTTACGTATTTTTAATTAATTTTATTAATATTTTCCTAACATTTATTAAGTAAATTACATATATTAAACCCTTTATTTAAAAATATCTTTATTAAAATTAAACTATTTTTTAATTTATTATAATTTTATTAATATTATTTTTATTATTTTATAATTAAGATTAATATATTTACTTTAATTATTTAATTAAATTAAATTTAATTATATTTTATTTAAAAGTATATTTTATATAAAATCTTATTTAAATTATTAATTTTTATAATTTATAAATGTTTTAAGTAATAAAGGCTTTTATTAAATAATTCTTTATTATAATTAAATAAACATTATAAATTTTAACTTTTAATAATATAATATTAAGTCCTTATAAAAAAGTATAATTAAGTTTATTTTAATTATATAATTAATATGAAAAAATTAATTTTAATTATAAAATTATATAAGTTATATTAATAAAATTATAATAAATTAAAAAATGGTTAAAATATAATTTATAAGTTAATTAAAAAAGACATTACGGGATAAAAATATTTATTCCTAATTAATTAACTTTAAGGAAAAAAATAAAAAGGTAACTTAAATAATAAAATATTATTAACTTTATTATTAAATTTTAAATAAATTTTTATTAATTAAATTTTTTATTTTATTCTTTTATTATATAATTATTATTTTTAAATAATAAATTATATATTTTTTTATTAATTTAAATAATTTATAAAAAATTATTTAATTATTTTAATAATTTTTTTTAATATAATAATATTTTTTTTATTCTTTTTATACTCATTTATATAAATATATTATAAATATATATTAATTTTATTTAATAATTTTGTTTTTTTTTTCCCTATTTAATAAATTTAAATAAATATTTTTATTCATTTAATTACTTAAGTATTTATTAAAGAAAATTCCCGTTTTTTTAATAATTTATTCCCCATTCTATTTATATATAATATATTAAAATAAACCATTATATTCCTTATGATATTAAAAAAAATTAAATAAACCTTTATTTAAATAATATTAATAGTTTTGTTTTAATACTTACATTAAAATAATTAATAAAAAGGATTAAAATTATTCCGGAATATATTATAAAATTAATCTTAATAAATTTAATTAAGGATAAAAAGAAAATTATTTTAAAAACAATTATTAAAACTCTTATTCTTAATAATCTATTAAATTATAATAAACTTATATATTAAACTTATTATATATATTATATGTTACTTATTAATACTTATATTAATAATATTTTTAACTTAAATTTTATAAAAGAGATTAAGAATTATAATAATAAATATAATAAAAACTTAAATAATAAAGTTTAAAATAAACCTTATTTATAATATACTTTTTTATTTATTTAAGGTTTTATTAATATTATTTATTAATTAATTATAAGAATAAATAAAAAGTATATTAAAAAATATTTATATAATTATATAAATAATATATAAATTTATTTAATACTTAATATTACTTAAATCCTTAATTATTTAAGTTAATTTATATATAATAATTTATATCTTAATAATATTATATAAAAAATAAGGTTAAAAATTTATATAATTATTATTTAAAATGCTTAAATTATATTAATTAAATAATATATTCTTTAAAAATAAATATTTATTTTTTAATAAAAAATAAATTATTAAAATATTAAGGATTAATTTTAAAATATTATTAATTAAAATCTCATATTATAAGCTTTAAAATTATTTATCCTAAACTTAAATTTATATATTTTTTTTAAGTATATTAATGTTAAGGGTATATATATAAATTATTTATTTTTTAAATATTTTATAAATTTATTAATTTTAAGTGTAAAGGTTTAATAAAATATATTATTAAAAAAAAAAGTTAATGGTAATAATTATCTTAATTTTAATAATAATAATTTAAAAATAATATCCATTTATATAAATAATGATAACAATAATATAAATAATATATAAGAATTATAAATGGTAAAAATAAAGGATAAATTAAACATTATTAAAATAAAAATAATTATTAACTTTAAAAATGGAAATAAAATATATACCAAATTAATAAATTAATTAAATAATATTAACATTATTTTTAAAATTTTACAAATTATTAATAACTTTTTTAATACTATATATTAAAATCTTAACATTTAATATATTAACTTATTATATTTTTATATATTAATATATAATATATTAATATAATATAATATATTTTAATAAATATATATTATTTAATTATTATTTTTATTTATAATTTATTTAATATAAACTTATATTATAATATTTATATAATATTATATTTAAATAATTTAAAGAAAATTTATCGTTTATTTTATAATTATAATTAATTATTATAATTTAAAAAAGTATTATTTTAATATTACTTAAGTTTTAATTAATATGTGTTATTATGTAATTTTATGAATTTTATTTATAAAGTTATCTTATTATATAATAATAAACTTTTTTTTTAATTAATTTTATTTTTATTATTTAAAACTAAACGTATAAATTTTCTTTTATAAAATGGATTTATAATTAATTATTATTATTAAATGAGTTAAGTTTTTAATTATTCCTTTTATAACTTTACTTAAATTATTAATATTAATAATAAAGTAAGTAATATTAAATAATATTAAAAATAAAATACTTAATTAATTTAATAATTAATTAAAAATGTGGCTTTTAAATATTTATTAAATTAAGTTAAAAATTTACCTTTTATTATACGAAATAAATTTCAATATATTAAACTTAGCGATAATTCTTTTACCTTCCTTAAAATATACTTTTATTTTATTAGAATTAATAATTAAAAGAAATGGTTCTTTAAGTACTAACCTTGATTTAAATGTTATATTTTTTAACTTTATTAATAATTTAAATTCCTTATCTATAAATATTTGTACTTAATCTTTATTAATAATTTATTAAATTATTAAGAAAATATATAAATATAATAAAAATTTTTTTAAAGCATTTACGAGGCGTAAAATTAAATTTTTATTAAATAAATTAATAAAGAATATTCTTTAATATAATTATTAATTTTTTATAACGCAAAAAAAATTTAATAATAATTAAAATAATAATGTATTTATTACTTTATTTTAAATAATTAACATTTATAAATCACTTAATAAACATTATTAAATATATAAAAAAGAAAAAAATTTTTAAGATAATTATATTATATCTTTATAAAATAAGAAATATAAGTTTAATAACGTATATATTAATTATTATTATAATAATAAAATAAATAAATATTCCTTTTTTAAAAATTAATTTCCCTATCCAAATAATAATTTTTATTTTTAATTAACTTTAACTTATAATCGTTAAATTATAATACTATTATAAAAAAAAAAATTAATATATAATTACTTTATTACATCTTTATAATATATACATTCTATTTCACGTAATATACTTATTAACGTTACATGAATAATAATAACTTAATAATAAATTATAAATTATTAAATAAAATTTTAAAATAAAAACCTACCACTTTTAATATAATAAAAGTATTAATTAATTAACATTTTTATATTTTTTTAATAATTAAAAAATTATAATTAATTATTATTAAAATATTAAAAATATTTTTATATAAAATAAATATTTCGGTTTTTTTTTTAAATATATAAAAATTAATAATTATAATATTAAAATAAAAAATATTTGTTTAAAATTAATTATTAATATTATTTAATAAAATATTAAAAATATTATTTATTATTATTTAATTTTATATTACTTAATTTAATATTATTTAATTTAATATATATTTTTTAAAATTACCGTTTTTATTTTTTTAAAAATCCTTTATTATTAAGGTTTTAATTATTTATTATATTTACGTTATTATTGTTATGTTTATTTATTTTAAAAGTTATATAATTTATTATTAATTAAATAAATAAATTATCTTTGTAAATTAGTTTATTAATATTACTTTAATTTATAATTAATAAATTTTTTATAATTATATTATTATTATTATTATATTTTATAATAATTAGTTTTATAAGTTATTATAAATTTAATAAATTTAAACTTTTATTATTATTTTTTAGTTTATAATTTTAATTATATATAACTTTTATACGTTTAAGTTTTAATATAAAGGTTTTTATTAATAAGGAGTTAATGGTTATAATATTAATTATTTATTTAAAGGTTTATTAATTAATTAATTGTAAAATTCTTATAAAAATAATAATAAAGATAAGATTTTATTTAATAAGAATTTTAATCTTATATTTTGTAACTTAAATTTATTTTTTTTTTATTTAACCGGATATTATTTTAATATAATAAATTATTAAATTAATAATTAAATTAATATAATTATTATTTAATATTTAACTAAATTTATTTTATATTAACTTATTAAAAATAAAGAAGATATAAATCTAATATACCCTTTTTTATAAATAATTATTTTTTTAATTATAATTATTTATTAATTATTAAAACTAAAAATTAAAGTTAATAAAAATCTTAATTTTAAGTAATAGTTTAGTTATACCTTTTATAGTTAATTTATTAAAGCCGTTATTAAGAAACTTATAAATATACTTTATAAAGTTATATTAAATATCTTATATTTAAATAATTTTATTAATATTATTAATATTTAAATTAAAAATAAAATTAATTATTATTAATAATTAATGTAAATAAATTATTAAATGGTATTATTTATTAATAAAGAATTTCTTTTATTAATATTATAATAGTTTAATATATTAATATATTTTTAAGTTTTTTTTTTATAATTATTTTAACCTTTTATAAGTTTAGATTACTTAATATTATAAATAAGGATTATTCTTTTATTAATTAAAATAAAGCTTATTAAAAAAATAAGTATATATAAAAGTATAACTTTATATTTTAAAAAAATATATTTACTTTTTCTTAATTAAAGTTTTTATTAAGTATAGAAGTTTTTATTAATAAGATTAAGATTATTAAATTATAATTAATAAATTATTTAAAAAACTTAAGAATAATTATATTTTAAATAATATTAATAAATATTATATATAATTTAATTAATAAAGTTAAGGCACATTTAATATAAGATAATATAAAAAATATATTAAATAATAATATATTAAAAAAATATTAATTAAATTTAAACATGAATTTATTTTAATAATAATATAATTATTATTTATAATTAATATTTATATATTTAAAAAGAAAAAATTATTAAATATATTTATATATATTATATTAAAAAATTAATAAATATTAACTTATTTATATTATTTTAAAAATTTTAAATAATAAAAATATATTTATTATAAAAAATATTAAACATTTTTCTTTTATTTATATTAAAAAAACTTTATTAAAATTTATAACTAATTCGTTAAATTTATATTTTATTAATTAAAATATAATTACTAATATTATTATAATATATTTTAATTATATAAATTAAATATTATAAATATATTTTTTAATTAATAAAAATAAATATTAAAATATAATATTATTATAAGTTACGTTATATTAATTTACTTTAAAACTTAATTATTAATAATTTTATACTATTATTTATATATTAATATAAATAATTAAAATATAGAAATAATAAAATAAATTAATTTAAAGGCACGAAACTAATTTATATTTAAAAATAATAATTATTTAACATAATTTAAAACTAATTAAATCGTATTTACGTTAATTTAAAACTTAAATTAACTTTTTCTTTATATATTTTTAACCTTAATTTTAATAGAAATATATTTATTAATATATTAAATTAAAACTTCTCCGTTATTATTTTAAATTATTTAATAATTCCGAATAAGTTTATTATAATTATATTACTTAAATTAACCGCTTATAAAAAATATAGTTACTTTAAACTATATTAAGCTAATTAATTATAAATAAATGTTATTATTTAATAATTATATTTATTATAATAATTAAAAATAATATAAATTATAAAAATTTTACTTAAATATTAAATAATTAATAATATAAAATATTCTTATATAATAAAATATAAATAATTCTTTTTATTAAGATTTTAAAAAAGTAAAAAATTAATTAATATATATAATATATAATAATAAATTTTAATATAAATTTATTTCCTTAATAAAAACTTTAAATAAAATCATTAAATTTACTTATAAGTAATTATATTAAATCTTTATTTAAATAACTTTTAATAAAATAATTATTTTATTATAACTTTATGTTACTTAACCGGAAACTATATATTACATTTATTTTTAATGTTATAAAATTTTTATAAAACTTATAACAAAGGATTTTAAATAATAAATAACCTTAATTATCCTTTAGTTTTATTATTATTTAATTTACATTAATCAATTTAAATTTATCCCATAATATATTATTAATTAATATTTTTATTATAATTTTTAATTATTTATTAACACTTTTAAATTAAATAATAATAAATTAATTTTAACTTCCTTTATTATATATATTACTTATTACATTAATTAATTAAGAATATTTTTTTAATACTTTTATTAAGTAAACTTTAATAATAATAAACTTTTTACTTAATTTTATAACATTTTAATTAAATCTTAATATATTTAAATCCGAAAAGGAATAACGTTTTATTAACTTATAATTAATTATTATTAAATTAATAATAATTATAAAAATAAATTTTTAATTAAAAGTTAATAAGTTTATTAATTAATTATTCCTTAACTTTATCTTTAATTAATATAAAGTTTATTATATTTCTAACTTTTAAAATTAAATATAAAATTATAATATTTTACCTATGGATTAATACCATATTTATTTTATTTAATAACTTAATAATAACTTTATTAAAATAACTTGGAACTTTTTCTTAAAAAAATTATTAATTAAACTTAAAGATTTTTTTTCTAATAATTTTATAAAGTAAAATAATTACCTTAATTATAATAATTATTTTCTTAAAAAAAAAATAAAAAAAACTATTATTTATAAACATTATTACATAAAAATTAATAAAGATTAAATCTTTAATAATTACCGTTTAACCATAATATAAATCTTATGTATTTATAAATTTCCTTAACTTATAATTAAGTTTTAATCTTTAAAAAAAAAATTCTTTATCCTTAATTATATTTTTAAAATAATTATTAAATTTTTATTAAACTTTAAAACTAATTAACTTATTAATTAAATATATTAAAAGATTTATAACTATATAATAATTTTTATTAATAATATATATATAATAATTTAAATGTTATTATAAAACGTAAAAAACGTTTTAAAAAATATTTACGTATTATAATCTTTATTTAATAAATTAAATTTAATAAATTTATTATTATTTTTAAGATTAAAAAAAATAATTATGATAAAAGTGTTTTAATAGTTTAAAAAATATAATTATTTTTATTTTCATATTTTTTTAAATGAAAGTTTTTAAGATATATAAGATAAAAAAAACGAATTATTATTCTTATAAATTATTTTTAATATAACTTATATAATTAATATTAAGAAAGAAAAAACTGAAAGGTTTATTTATGTATTTAATTAATTTAATTGTTTTATTATATTTGAAATTATTTATTTTTAAAAGGTTATAATTATTAATAATATAAACGTTAATAATCATTTATTTAATAATAACGATAATAAATTTCTTATTAAAGAATTATTAAATAATAATAACATTAATGAAAAGGATTAACTAGAAATATTAAATAAAGTTAATAATATTTTATAATTAATAAACATAGTTAATATTTTTCTTAAAAAAGATTAAATTAATAATTAAATATTTAATAATATATTTAAAGAAAAAAAATAATTTAAAACATTATTAATAATTACCTTTTTAAGATTTTTCATTTTTAATAAAATTGAAATTAATAATATTTAAAAAGCGTTATATGTTTAATAGTTTTTATGTGCCGATTTTTTAACAAAAGTTTTAATTATGGAAAATAATATATATATTAAGTTTAATAATGAACTTAAATTAAACTTTTATTTAATGTTTAAAGTTAATGATTATATTAATATAATTAACTTTATTTAATTGATTAATAATAAAATAAAAAATTTAAATATTTAATTAATATTTAATAAATTTAAATTAATTAAAAGATAAATAATTAAAGGATAACTTTATTTAAAAATATTTTTAAATAATAAATATTTTAATATAAAAAATCTTTATTATTTTACATTTACGTTTATAAAAATTTTATTTTATAATTAAAATAAACTTATAGCTATTAATAATAATTAATAACATAAGTAAAATAAAAATAACAAGAAAAATTTCAATTTAAAAATATAAACATTTATTAAATTAAAATAATATAATGCCGTTACGGCTATATATTTAATTTTCCCGTTTTTAATATTTAATTAAATTATAAAAAATAATAATATTAAAATTAATAAAACACAAATTAAAAAATTATTATTTTAATAAATTTATTAAATAATAAAAATATTTATTAAAAAATAATTACTTATTATAAACTAAAAATTAAAATATTATAAACTTATTAATAACTTAAATATATTTACATTATTTAAATAAATTATTATTTTTAAAAAATAATAACTATTATTTAATAAGAAAAAAATCCATTAATAAAATATATTAAAAAATTTAATTATTAAATATAATATATTTATTATATGATTCACTATAAATCTTAACGATATATCATTTATTATTTATATTTAAATAAGATAGTAATTTTAAAGTTTTAAATATTTAAAAAAAATTTAATAATAAATAAATTAAATAATATTTAAAAAATAATATATCATTATTAAAGAAATTAACTAAAATTTAATTACTACCGTTATTTAATTTTATAATTATATAAAAGTTTTTTTTAATAAATTAATACATATAAAAATAATAAATAATATATTTAAGTTTATAAAATAATATTTTAATATTATTAAAATAAATAAAAAAAAAGTTTTTTATTTATATAAATTCTTTTAATATTAAAGGAATATTAAAACTAAATTATTAATTAATAATATTATATAAAAAAAAAGTTATAAATTTAACTAATTCTTAATATAAATTAATAAACATTTTTAAAAAGATTTTAATAAAAAAGTTTTTAAATTAAAATCTTATAATTATAATTATCTTTAACTTAATAAAAATCTTTAAAAAAATTTAATTTAACTTAAAAAAAAATGGGAGGATAAAATTTAATTTATAATTATAACCACTTAATTCCATAAATATAAAATTATATATTATAAATATAAAAATTCTTAAAATAACCGTTATAAAAGTAAAAGAGTTAAAAGATATTATTAATTTAATTAACTATAAATATTAATTAAAAAAACTTATATTAATAATTAAAAAATATTATATATTAAATAAAAGAATTACCATTATTTATAATAAAATAAAATAATCGTAATTATATTAAAATATAATTATAACTTTATAATAATTTTTACCAAATCTTAAACATTATTTTTAATTCATTATATTATTAATTATATAATTAAATTAAAATCATTAATATATTAAAAATTTATATTACTAATTATATATACCGATACATTAAAAAAATAACTTACATTCATTAACGTTATAAATAAAAATAAAAGTATATAAAATTTAATAATATAAATTATAAATAAAATATTTTTTAAATAAAAATTTTCTTTATTAAATATTTATAATTATATTTTTAAATATAACACTTTTTACTATTTAAAATAAAACTAGTAATAAATTAATTATAATACCTTATATTAAATAATAAAACATTATTAATATCATTTATAAAAATTAATATTAATAATATCTTAAAAAGATATTAAACATTAACAAAAACCCTTAATTTTTATAAATAATAAAAAAAAGATTAAACCAAACCTTTTAAACACATATATATAATATGATTTTATTTTAAAAAACATATACTTTTATAACTATATTTTATTTATAAAAATTATCATTAAACCTAATATTTAATTAAATAATAAATTAAAGAAACTTAAAAAATGAATAAAAAACCATATTAAATTTAAAAATAATTTAATAAATAATAAATTTTATTAAAAACTTTTATTAACATTTAAATATAAAATGTTTTTATTCTTTAAATAATTACTTTTAAATTTTAAAGAAAAAATAATATATTACAAAAATATAATTATTCTTTTAAGTTTATTTATTTTATAATAAAATATATTAAATAATAATAAAACCAACCTTATTTAACTTTAATACTTATTATAATTATAATTAAATCTTAAGTTATAATTCATTAACAATAACTTTAAACTTATAAAAAAATTAAAAAATAATATAATAATAAATATAAAAATATAAAATATAAAAGTTAATTAAAATATAAAAATAAATTATAAAAAAAACATAAAAAAAAAAAACAAAAAAAGTTAAAAAGATAAAAAACCAAATAAAATTACCCATTTAAAACATATTATTTTATTTTTTAAATTAATTTTAAAAAACATTTAAAACATATTATTATTTAAACTTTTTATTAAATTATTTATATAATAATTTTAATTAAATAATTTAAAGAAAATTTCCAACTTATTAATAAAAGATAAATTATATATTTATTAACTCTTCGTTAATAATTTAAAAATAAAAATAAATATTACTTTAATATAATAAAAAATAATTAATAAAGTTATTTTAATTTAAATTAAAAAATGGAAGGTTTAATTAAACTTATTAAATAATAAAATATTATTTAAAATAACGGGAAAACTTAATAATAATATACTACTACTTAATTAAAGTATTTTAATTAATAATAATTTAAATAATATAATTAAAAAAATAATAAACCTAAATAAAGATAATAACTTAATTAAAATGAATAAAAACCTTATATAATTAATATATATAAAATAACCTTTTATTTAATAATAAAATAAACATATTACTATCACTATTAAAAAGTATAAAAGGCATATATAACTTAATATAAATAAGTTATTAACTAAGGAAAATTATTTAAATTAAAAATAAAAAATAATATTAAATATAATTTTTTAATACTTTAATAAAATAAATAAAAAATAAGTTATAAAAGTTAATAAATATACTTATGTAATAACTAATCCAAACGTTATAAATAATTAATTACTCTTTTATTTAAATAAAAAAAAAAAAATAAATAAAAATATTATCATTAAAAACTTAATTAAAAAATTAAAAAGTAAAAAGATTTAAAAAAAAATAAAAATAATAATAATATTAAAATATATAAAGGTGTATATAAATAATATAACTATATATTTAATAATTAAATTATTTAAATTTAAAAGAATAAAAATATTTT
Organism: Annulohypoxylon moriforme; assembly: GCA_022695765.1. Lineage (NCBI taxonomy): Eukaryota > Fungi > Ascomycota > Sordariomycetes > Xylariales > Hypoxylaceae > Annulohypoxylon > Annulohypoxylon moriforme. Next base: position 45,073 of record MU403095.1, on the reverse strand, counting down.
TTAAAAAAAAAACCTTTTAAAAATAAATAAATATCTTAATTATTAATAAATATAACATAATAAATAAATTAAATCTTTAATAAATGAACTTATAATTATAAAAAATATAAAATAAATTAAACAAAAACTTTAATAACATATTAATTATTATTTTATATAATAATTTTTATTAATTTAAATTAATAAAAACATTATTAATACTTTATTTAAGTTATAAAATAATTAAAAAATAATTTAAGAAAATAAACTAAAATTAAGTTATAAATAATTAAAATTAATATTTAAGTTATTAATTATAAAAAAAATTCGAAACAATTATTTTCCTTAATTAATAAATAAAAACATTAAATTTAAAATTCTTTAACTTATTTAAATAATTAAAGGGAAGTACTTAAACTAAATAAAATATTAACTTATTAAATATTAAATTAATTATAACCAAAGAAATTCAACTTAACGTAAATTATAAAATAATAACATTTATAAACATTGTAAAATATATTATAAATATATAAATAACAATCACTTTTACTTAAAAAAAAAGGTAAAAAATTTATATCTTTTTCTTTAAATATATATTAAAATATTTGTAAAAAAATAAAAATAAAGTTTTATAAAAAATCTTCTAAATAATAAATAATTTAACCTTAAAAATATTAGTATATTTATTATTAATTAAAAATATATTAATTAATTTAATTAAAAACCTTTATTAAGGATTAAAATTAATAAATAATATAAAATATATAATTAAAAAAGTTATATTAAATTTTAAAATAAAAATATATATATTAAATATAAATATATTTATAATAATAAAATTATTAATTTTAATTTTTATGGAATTTATAAATATTTAAGTTATTAATATGTTAAAAATAACTTCCGGATTAATTTTCTTATTCTTTATTAAAGTATATGTATTAAAGGAGAATAAGTTTTTTATATAATTTAAACCTTTTAATAAGTAAAGATTTACGTTAATATTAACGTTTATAATAATTAAATTTAAGATATAAAAATAAATATTACTTAAGGTGTTTTTAAGCTTAATATTTAAATAAAATATTTAAAAAAAAAGTAATTTTATAATTATATATATATAATTTTTTAAAGTAATTAACTTAAAAGGTTTTTATTTATTTTTAATTATTAATAAAAAGTATTAAATATTATTTAAATTGTTAATAAGGATAAACATAAAAATAAAAAAATTAATTAAACTTAATAAAAAAATAATAATTAAGTATAAAGTAACTTAAAAAAAAAGTTATAAATAATTTAAATTAAAAACTAAGTATTAAAGAATGATAATAAGTATTATATATAAGGAAATTTTTAATTTAACATTAAATATTTAAGTTAAACTAAAATTAATATAATTATCTTTAACTTTTAAAAATTAATCTTTATATAAATTTTATTAATAATTTTTAAATAAACCAAATAAATTAATAAATTATACCATTTTTTAAATCTAAAATTATATCATTAAGTTTAAAATAAAATTAAACATTAATAATTAACAATATTTCATTATAAAATAATTCCGATACGAATTAATTAAAAGAATATTATGTTAAAGTTACTTCTTTTAAAATTAAAAAAGCGGTTATATAACCGCCATTTAATTTAATAATATTAAATAAGTAAGGGGAGGATAAATTAATTAAGCCATGGAATGTAAAACCCTCTTTACTTTTAATAACATTTTAAAAAAAATAATAATAAAATAACTTATATTTAAAATTTTTAAATAATTAATTTATTAATAAGTTAAAATACTTTATTAATTTTATAAAAAACCTTAACATTTTATTTTTATTATTAATTATAATTATATAATTATAATAATTATTAATAAAATAATAATCAATTAAAATAAAGTTAACATTATTAATTTATAAAAACCAATTTTAATTAATTATATTAAAATTATTATATAATATTTATACTTATAAAGTAATAATTTAACTTAATATTTTCATAATAAATATAATATATAATGTTAATAATAATTATAAAACTTATTAATATTAAAAAATTAAATTATAAAAAAAAAATAAATATATAATAAATAAATTTATAATAAATAAAAGGTAAAATATTTCCGGTTATTAAATACGTAAAAGTTGCGGCAATTTTATTATAACATTTAAAATAAAAAATTTATTAAATGTAAATAACACGAAGTAAATTTATAAAAAAAATAAAAAATAAAAAATTAAGTTATTTTATAATTAAAAAAAGTTAAATAATAAAGGTAAGGAATGAGGATTAAGTAAAAAAAGTAAATAATAAAGTTAAAAAAAAAAAGGAAAAAAGGTAAATAAGTAAGGAAAAATAATAAAGAAAAAAGTGGTATAATAAATTATTAATAAATAAAAAAATATGAAAATAACGTAAAAAATAATAAGTAATAACATGCCTTTACGTGTAATAAAATGATAGGAATAATTTTATAAGGATTAATAATATTATAAAATAAAGTATAAAATATTAAAAACGTTAGAAATAAAAATATTAATAAAATATTAAGAAAAAAAATATACGGTATAATTAAATAATATATAATTTATTATTTAATAAATAAAAAGGATTAAAATATCACGGATAAAATCATTTAAATTATATATTAAAAAAAAAATTAAAATAATTAATATATTATAATATTTTATAAATTAATTATTACTTAATATAAAATTAATAATTATTATTAAAAAAAACGTTTATTATTAATAAACTTAATAATTTTAATAAAAGGTTTTAAAGATACGAATAATATTATTAAACTTAATAATTATTTTATTAAAAATAAAAAAGCCACGGAATTTATAATAATTATTATAAGCGATAATAAAATAAATAAAAAAAAACTATTAATTACGAAGCTTTTTATACGTTTTTCGGGTTATTTTATTAACCGTTTTTTTATAAATGATTTTACTTACGTAAGCCTTGTAATATTACGTAATATTTATAATATATAAATAAAACGGCTTATTATTTAACCGAATTTAATAAAAAAATAATTAATTTTTATAATATAAATTTAATAAATAATAAATAATAAAATATTTATATAATAATAATATAAATTATTAATAAAATAAAAATAATACGTAATTTTATTAACGGAAGTTTTATTAATTAATTAATATTTTAAAAATTTAATATTAATAAATAAAATGGATATATAATAATAAAAATAATAATAAATAAAAGTATTAAAAAATTTTAATAACGTTTAATTTTCTTTGTTAAAAAGTAATTACGTGGTTATATAATATAAGTAAAAAAAACAAGGAATATATCGTCCGTAAATTTCCATAATGTTTAATTTAATAAAAAAATCACTTATTAATTAATTTATAAAATAATTAAAAATAAAAAAGATTATAAAAAATAATATTTTAAACACGCTTAATATAAAAGTGTTTAAAAATATATTAATAATAAAGTAATAACGAAGAATATAATATAATAATAATGTTAAAATTAAAAAAAAAAAAAAAAAAAAAAAAAGGAAATAAAAACGTAAATAAAAAAAAGATTTTACACTTTTATAATAAACTTTTATTCACGCGGAAAAACCTTATATATCCCATGTTATTAATAAAATAAAGCTATATAAAATTAATTAATTATATAATTAAAAAAAAAAAAAAATAATATTATATTTTTAAATATAATATTATACTTTAAAATTAATATAATTATATTTTTAAGCTTTCATTTATATAATATACATTTAATAAAATATATAAAAAATAATTATATACGAATAATTTTATATTTAATAATTATAATTAATAATATAAAAATTAAATAATGTTAAATTATAAAAAACGAAAGTAATAATATATTTTAACTTTAATATATAAAACATATATAAATATATAACGAAGTGAGGTTTTATAAAATATAAAGTTTAAATTAAAATATTTTATATTAAATGCGAATATTTAAAAAAAATAAATACTTTTATTTAATACGATAATAAATTAAACGGAAGATACGACCCGTAATAATATATCTTATATACTTTTAATTTTATATAAAAATGTATAAATAATAATATACTTTTATTAATACTTTACGTGAACTTATATTTAAGCCATTTAAAATAGAAATAATTATAAGATTTTATTTTTAAAAAAACTTATAATATTACATGTAATTTTAATTAATTATTTCTTAATTAAAAATTAAATAAAAGTTTTATAATTAAAATAAAAAAAATAAGTTTTATTAAATAAATTTATAAATATAATTATATTATAATATCGATTAAATAAATAAAGTTATTATAAAATAAAATAAACGGATAAGTAAAATTAATTTTAATATATAATATTATGATTATACTTTAATAAAACATTTATAAGGAAATAAATATAATAAATGTAATTTAAAATTAACGTAATAAATATAAAAAATTAAACTTAAAATATAATTTTTATTAACGAATATAATAAGAATTTTAAAATAATAATAATTTTAAAGTAATAAATCGAAATATTTAAGGTTATTTTAATTATTAAAAATGTTTAAAAAAAAAAATATATAGAAAAAAAAAATGCCGGAAAAAACTACGGATAAGTTAAGTAAAATATTATAAAGGATGTATTTAATAAAATAATAACGCCCCGCGTTAATATATTAATAAATAATTTAATTAATAAGTGAGTAATAAAAGTAAATTTAAGGTTAATATATAACTTAACGGCGTTATTTTTTATATTTAAAAATTTTATAATTAAAATAATTTATTAAAATTACTTGTAATTATAATAATTAATAAAGTTTTTAAGAATATTAATTTTATTAATTTTTATAAAAGATTTAATAAGAAAATATAAAATTAAATTAATGGATTTTATTATATATTTTATTATTTTTACGTTAATTAAATTAATTAACGGTTTAACGTTAAAAAATATAACGAAAATAAAAGGGTGGATGCATTTAATTAAAATGTTATAATTATATTAATATATTAATAAAAAATTTAATTAATTATTTAATAATAAAAATGAATTTAAAACTTTTATATAATTTAATAACGTTATTTTTTATATTAAATATAATTTTATATATTTAAGTTATAATAATTATTTAATGTTTTATAATAACTTTTTATTATTAATAATTTTATTATTTAATTTCATATCATTTAATTTAAATTAATATAAAATATATTAACGAAAAAAAGTCGAATAAATTTAATGTTATTTATAATTAATTTATTAATTTTATTTAAGATATTATTTATTTTAAAAAATTATAACGAAAAGCGGAAAATAATTAACGAAATTTAAAACTAATAATAAAACGTGGTAATTATATATTATATTAAATTAATATTTAAACATAAGAATTAAAAATGGTATATTAAAGTTATATTTAAAAACTTATTTTAATTATTAAAAGTAAACGTTAAATAATATTAATAAATAAAAAACTTTGAAAATTTTTATTATTATATAAATTTTTATAATATTTATTTATTAAACGATACGATTATTAAAATTATCTTTTTAAAAAATATTAATAATTTAAAGTTATTATTTTTATTATAAAACGAATTATTAAACTTAAATATTATATACGTATTTATCGTTTTAAATTTATAATTTTAAATATAAAAATATACCGAATATATACGGTTCTTTTTATATAATAATAATGGTGTAATACTTACTATTAATTAATTTATGGTTTAAAAAAAAAAAAAACTTAAAATAAATGTTTATAAGGTTTATATAAAAAAGAAGCCGGAATAATATGTTTATAAAAAAATAAATAAACTTTTTTACGACTTTTATAATATTAAAATTTTTTAATAAAAATTATAAAACTTAATATTATTACGTAATATTAAAGGAATTATATAAATATTTACTATGATTATATTTATTAATTTATATTAAATAAATGAAAGTAAAAGTTTTTTAATTTTACGAGGTATTATTTTTAAGTACCATTTACGTAGTAATTTATAAAATTTATTTCGTTTTAAATTAACAATTAATTATTCATGGTTATATTAAGTAATTTAATTTATAATTATTTTTAATTTATTTTATTATTATTAATTATTTTACTTAAATATAAAATTAATAAATATTATAATTAATATAAACGAAGATTTCGTTTTAATTAATTTTAACGGGTTTATTATTAATCGTAATTAATTATTATCGGAAATAAAAAATATATTTGTTTTTTTAAAAGAAGATTTTAAATCACACGTGTAAAACGATATATAAACGTTTAAAAAACTTTTATTATATATAATTAATGTTATAATTAATTTTTAAGAAATATAATTATTAAAAAAAGTTATTACTTTTATTAATATTAAAATTTCTATGCGTATATTTTTAAAAAATATAATTATTAAGTTTTAATAATTAATATAATATTTAAATATTAAATTAACCTTAAAAAACTTTATTAATATTAAATCCATTATTTTTTACTTTAATTATAAATTTAAAATATAAATAAAATATTTAAAAATATAAGTAAATTTTATTATTAACGTAGATTTTCTTAATAAATCCTAGTTTTTTTATTACATTTAAGTTAAAAATATTAAATAATAATTATACTCGCGGATTAATTCCTCCCGGAATAAAAGACTTAATTTTTTTTAACGTTTTTACATAATAACGTAAAGGTTTTTTTATAATATTTATAATTATAAACTCGAATAAAATAATAATATATATTTAAAGTTACTTAAATTTAAGGTATAAATTATTTTAAATATAAAAATAATTTTTAAAATTTATATATATTAATATTAATAATTTTTATAAGTATTTATAATAATATTTACACGTAAATTTATTAATTAAAACTTAAGTTATTTAAAAAATAATTTATATGAAAATTATAATTTATTCATTTTAATAAGGAATAAAACGGGGGATTTATGTTATGTAACGGAGTTTTTAAGGGAGGTCGTAATAATAAGCGTGTGTTTTTAAAAATAAAGATAATAAAAGAAGCGCTTTTTAAAAGTAATAATAATAAAAAAATGTATATAATAATAAAAATAAATTATAATAATATAATTTATTTATTTTATATTATATATATTTATTTAAGTAAGTAAATACTTATATAATTATTAAGTATTTTAATAATGAAAATAAGAAAAATAAAAAGTTTAAATCGTTTAATTATTTAAATATTTAATTTTTAATTATAATTTTAATTTAAATAATTAATTAATATTAAATAAAATATAATTATTAATATTTTAAAAACATTTAAGTTTTATTAATATAAAAAAAAGGAAAATATATTAATTAAAAATAATATTTTAAAGTAGTTTTTTAAAAAGGTACGAATAAGTTTTAAAATATAAAGCGTGAAATCCTTTGGAAGGGAACCGTACGTTACGGAACTTTAGAAATTACTTATTAAACTAATTAATTTAATTAAGATTTATAAAATTAAAAGGAATTAATAAAATTAAGAAGTTTAAAATTAAATTAATTAATAAATAATAATGGTTATTTAATTAAAAAATGTTAAAATTTTAAAATAATATTTAATATTATAATAATAAATTATAAAATTATTTATATGTATTTAATAAATTTTATCACGATTTATATTTAAGAAAGTTACGAAAAAAAACTTACGTTCGTTTATTTAAATATTAAATAATATAATAATAATAACGGATATACATATATATAAATAAATAAATAAATAAATAAATATATATATATAAATTAATATATTATAAAGTTATTTTTATATATAAATTTTCGTTATTTATCGTTAAAATAATATAATATAATATTTACACGAATTAATAATAATTATAATACTTTTTAAAAACTTTTTATAATTATTTTATTTTTCGATAAATAAAACTTAATTTATTTTTAAAGTACGGGTTTATTTTTTAATTAAATAATATAAAAACTTTTATCGATATAATTAAAATTAATTATTTCGTAACTATTATTAAATAATTTTTATATGTTTTTAAGTTCGATTTTTATAATTTCTTTAATTTTAAAACTTTTATTTATATATTTCGCGTATTTTTTTTTATTATTATTCGTTATTAATTTAAGTGGAATTAATTAATAATTATAAAAATAAGTTAAAAAAAATTAATTAAATTATTCCCGTTGAAAAAATTCATGATTATTATGGAATGAAATTATACGATTATATATTTAATTATATATATTAATGAAATTAATAAAAGTTATATTTAATACTTATTAAAATCATGATATATTTTTAATATAAACTTTTTTTTAAGAATTTATTTAAGCTTTTTAAGTTTTTTAATTAAATGTTTTTTTAATATATTATTTAACGTATAAACTTTAAGAAACGAATAAAACCTTATTATACCTTTACGTATTAAAAAAATATAATTAAATAATTAACTTTTAAAAATTTTATATTTAAATTTATTAATAAATCGATCGAATATATTATATTTTATTAATATTACGAGTTTATTGAAATTATTTTAATTCGTAATATAATTTTAATTTATTTAAAAGTATTTTATTTTTTCGAATAAGTTTACGAAAGATTCGAATTTTTATACTTAATGTAATTTAAATAATATATTATTAAGAAAAGAAAGTTCGGTAATAATATTAAATGTTTTAATACTTATAAAAATTCATATATTTAAATTTAAAAAAGGTTATATTTTATTAATTAATAATTAAATAAAAATACCACCAGTTATAATACTTTTAATTATATAAAATAATTAAAAAAAATTTAATATTTTTCTTTTAAATATAAAACAAAAGAAAGTTTCTTTTAATAATTGTTTTTATATTTTTATTAAATTAATTAAAACATTAAATATAAAAAAAATATTTAAAAAACATGTATTTTTTTTTTTTAAAAAAATGCGTTATAAAAATTTTATTAAAATAATTAACGGTATTAATATTAACTTATTAAATTAATAAATAATTTTACGTATAAAATATTTAATATATTTTTTAATATTTACATTAAATATTTATAAAAATAATTAATGTTATTATAAAACGTAGCAAGTAAAATAATATATAATATAAATATTTCCAAGTTATTATAATATAATTAAAATGGGTCATAAGTTAAAGTGTAATAATTTCGATTTAATTGCGGCATTAAAGTTAATATAATTTTATTTTTTTTCGAAACGACCGTTTTAAAAATAACGTAAAGTTTTAAATTAATTATTTATTAAATTAATAAACGGTAATATTTCTTATATTAAAATTATTATTTTAAGTAATATATTAATTTTATAAACCTTAAATAAATAAATTTATATATTATTATAAAAAATATATAAGAAAAAAATACGTATAATAATTAATGTAAAAAATTATTTTTTTATATACTTTAATAATATTAAAAATAATAAATAATAAAAGTAATTTCTTTGGTTTATAATATAAAAATTTTTATTTTTCCGTATATAATATATAATTAATTATTTTATTAAAAATAAATGGGATAATATTATATAAATAATATATAAATAAAAATTAACGTGGGGTTTTATTACATCGAAAATATAAAATTAAATCCCTTGTAAATAAAATATTAATAAAAAGTAAAAGGTGATTTAATTATTTACGGTATATGTATTTTACTTTATATTAATAATATAATAATAATATAAATGTAAATATTTAATAAATTTTTATCCCTTATAAACGGTATTTTAATATAAGAAAAAAATTAATTACATTATTTATAATATAATAAATATAATCTTATACGCGTCGGATACGAATGGGGAATAATTATAAAAGGGTTTAATTTTTTCTTTATAATATTAATTTTATAAATTTTTTCCGTTTATATATTAATAAAATATAAGATTTAAACTTTTTATATTTAATAATTATTATATAAAATTTAATTTCTTAAAAGTTATATATTAATAAAAAATAAAAAAGTTTACGGTATATAAATTTCGGTTATATATAAATGATATATTAATAAAAAATAAAGGTTAATATTTTTAAACTTTATATGTAAAATTTAACCTTTTATAAATAATATATTAATAAAAAATAAAAGTTAATATTTTTATTTATAATATGTGGGTTTTAATTACGTGTATTTAATACGTTAATAATAAATATAAATTAATTTTTTTAAACTTAAAACGTATATTTTATTTTTTCGTAAATAATATATTAATAAAAAACAAAGGATATAACCCCCGTTTATAACATGTGGATTTTAATTACTTATAATAAATAAATTAATAAAAAGTAAAAGTTAATCCTTTATATTTAAAATACGGGATTTAATTTTTTATAAACGGTAAATTAATAAAAAATAAAAGTAAAATTAAAGTTTTAATTTATAAAATATTAATTTTAAATTTTATAATTAATATAAATAATATTTATTTTTTTATTTATTAAGTAAATATATATTATATTTAAGTTTATTATAACGAATATATTAATAAAAAGTAAAGGTTAATTTAATTTATAAATTATATTTATAATTTAATTTTACGGCGTGGAATATATATTAATATAAATAAGGGATTAATTTATTTATTTATAATATATTAATTTTAATCCTTTTTAATTTTTACATTAATTATTTAAAAATAAAATTAAAATTTTTATTTTAAAAAAGTTACGACGTATTATAATAATAAAAATAATTTTATTTTTTAATTTTATTTAAAACGTTTTAAATTTTAATAATATTTAAGTTTAAATATTATTTAATTATAATTTATTTATTTTTAATTTATTTTATATTTTTTAAGATTTTAATTTAATTATTTATATAATTACTTAGTTATTACATTACTTAAATAAGTGATATTTACGTGATCGTTAAATTATAATATAAACTTAATATTTTAATAAATAATAACTTACGTATTTAATTTAAAATTATATTATTTATATAATTTTAATTTAATAATAAATATTTACGTTAATTAATAAAGTAATTTATTTTTTATTAATATATATTATATATTTCTTATTTAAATAATATATATTATTTACGGTTCGAAGTTTAATTAAGTTATAAACGTATATTAATTTTAAATTTTAAAGTTAAAAGTTTTTTTAAAAAAAAAAATTAATAACGTATAAATTTAATAAAGGGTATATTAATAACTGCGATTAACGAATTAAACCATTAACGTAATTAAATAATATTTAATATTTATTATTATATGACGTTAATATATTACCGTATTTTTTTTTTTTCACCCCCGTTTTACTTATTTAACTTGTTACTTATTATCGGTAAATTTTTCCCACTTTCGTTAATTATGTAAATTAAATAATAAATAATACATTTTTAAATCTTTTATATATATTACTTTAATTTTTTTATAAAATATTATATATTATATTAACAATATAAATACGTAACGTTTTATTTTAATAATATTTATATTTAAATATCGTTTTTATAATTATTTACGTTCGTTATTAATAACTTCATTTAAGTAATATTTCCGTTTATTTTAATACCTAAATTAAATAATAAATAAATGGAATTATTAAAATATATTATTTTTTTAATTTAATATTTCTTTAAATAATCGTTTATTAATTAAATATAAATATAATTTAATAAATAATATATAATTATTTAAATAAGTTTATTTATATTATTATATAAATAATATTTTAATATATTATTCCTTATAATTTATAATTAAAATAAAATATAATTTCTAAGGAATAAATTTATTAAATATAAAATTAAAAACTTTTACTTACTTATTTACTTATACTTCGATTTCTTATATATTAAATAAATATATAAATTATATTTTTTAATTTAATACGCGGTTTAAGTTTTATTATATTTAAGTTATAAATATAATTTCCTTTTAAAGTTTTTAAGTTTTAAAATTATTAATAATTAAATTTAATAATTATAACTGTAAATATTTTAATAACTAAGCTCGGGTTATAATTCTTACCTTTAAAAATTTACGTTATAATATATAAAACATTAATATTTTTTTTAATTTATTACGTGGATATTAATTTTAAATATAATATAATAACTTTCTTAAATATAAAACTTATTATAAATTAATTATTTTAATTTTTATTACGGTTAATTTATAAAGCATTTAATAAAATTATTAATTTTATTAAAACGTAATATCGGAAAAATAATATTTACATATATTTTAATATATTTATTCGTTTTAATTATTTATATAAAAAAATTTAATGTTTACGTAATATACTAAAAAACATAACCCACGTATCTTTTCCTTTTATTTATTTTAAACTTATCGATTTAATTTATAAATAAAAGTATTTTAAAATTAATTTATTTAATTTTATTTCACTTAATATAATACATTATTTTATAATCGAATATAATTTAAATTAATATTTATATAATTTTAAATATTTTTTAAATATATTAATTAATAATATTAAAATTAAGAATTATAACGAAAATATTATAATATTAAAAATAAATCATTACGTTAACTTTGTTTTTTTATTATTATTATATATACTATATATTACGTTATTTTCTTTTTTAATATTTATCTTAACGTGGGAATCTTAAATATTTAAATATTTCCGAACTTTCGTATTAAGAAAATTATATAATTAATAACTTAATTATATAAATATTTATTAAATATAATACGTTAATTAAGTTATTAAATTTAAAAATATATTAAGTTATAAATAAAAAAACCTTAATATTTTATAATTAAATATATTATTATTTAAATTAAAAAAGTTTTAATTTAATTTTAATGTTTAAACTTATATATATATATAATAATATAATGGAAAAACATATATTTTTAAAAGTTTTTTAAGGTAAATTTAATGTTTAGTTTTTATTTTTTAACGTATTAATTAAGCCGTGGCGTTAACTTATAAATAATAAATTTATATATAATAAAATTTAATGGTTTTATATCGTATATAATGTATATATTATTTTATAATAAATATTTTAATATAATTAAAAATTTTCGGGTCGTGTTTATTTAAAATTATAATTATTTTATTATAAGTTTATAAATATTAATAACGGTCCGTAACACCTTTTCGTACTATTATTATTAATTTTTCTATTAAAAATATAATTAATAATTTTAATTATTATATTTATTTTAATTTAAATATAATTATATAATAATTTTTTAAAAGTTATAAAAATTTCAAATGTTATAAAATAAATTAATTATATATTTAAATAATATTTATAATATTATTAATTAAATTATATTAATATAAATTATATTCTTATATAATTTAAATAATAAAATATATTCATATAAATATTTAAATACTTATTAAATATTATTATATATAATTATAAACGAAAGTTTTATATTTATTAAAAAATATTTTAACTTAAATAAAGTTATTCCTATAATTTAAAATATAACTATTAATATAATAAATATATCGTTTATAAAATTAACTTTAAATTACACTTTATTTATTTTATTATGGATTAATTAAAAAAAATTAAAAAAAACCTTTTAAAAGTTTTCCTTTTAAAAATTTTCTTTATGATTTTTAAAGAAATTAATCGTTTTTATATTAATTATTTATAATTTATGGGTCGGCGGAGTATTATTAATATATTAAATATAAAAATCGTAATAAAGAAATTAAAGCGATTAAATATACGATTAATTTATAAAACGTTTAATTATTTAATGGTTATTATTATATAATATTATATATTTTTAATATAAATTAAATCGTTTTTTTTTTTATTATTAACTTTTATATTTACGGAAAATATTATATATTTATAAAATATATTTATAACTTTATAAAATATAATGGTACGGTTAAAATTCACACGTAATAAATATTTATTTTTAAAAATTAAACGAAATAATAAAAGTTTATTTAATTTTATTATTCTTTAAAATATATGTTATTTTACGTTTAAATATAATTTAATATAATTTAACGGTTTAAAAAGCCATTTATTAAATATTAAATCTTATAATAATTTAATATTTTTTAAAGTTTCCTTGTTTTTATTAAAAAACGTGCCCGATATATACGAAATTAATTAATTCTTTTATATATATATATTAATTAATAATTACGTTAATTTTATATATTAAATGTTTCGATATTTATTAAATGTTAAATTAGTTTTATTTTTAATATTAAAGCATTTATAAAGCTTTTAAATATTTAAAGAAATATATAATAAAATTATTAAGTTTTTAATAAGTAATATTTTAATTTATAAAAGGAATTTTTAAAAAATATTAACGTTGATATTTATAAAAATATACGTAAATGAAAAAAAACTTAAATTTATTTCGAATTTTAGTATTTATTATTATATAATTAAAAGTGGCGTATTATTAATTAAAATGGAAGAAATTATATTAATATATTAAATATTACGTATAAAATATTTTTATCTTTAAAATAAATTATTAAAGAAATTAAATAATAAGGTTTTTTTTATATATATATTTATTTTATTATAATTATTTTATATAAGTACGATATTTTTTATTAATTATATATATTTATTTTATTAAATTTAATAATTATTAACCTTATTAATTTTATTAATCCCGCCCCCGCGAAACTTACGAACTTTATCATTTTATTAATTAATTACGAAGGAAAAATAATAATAAATTTTATTCGATTTATATAAAAAAAAAAAGTATTATATATAATGTGTTTAAATTATTACGAGATTTTATAATAAAATTTATTCTTTCCGTTTTTAAAATAATATACGGTTTTAAACTATGAAATTAAATGGACATTCATTTTATTAAATTTAATTAAATTAATTTTATAAGTATATACTTTAATTAATAAATAAATAATATTAAATTTAAAGTTTTTTTTTTAATATTACGTTATTATAATATAATTATTTAATATATAAAATCATTTAATAAGTTTTTAAATTTATATACGTATTATTTCATTAAGTGGAATTAAATATCGGAATTCCGATTTATAAGGATTAATATATATTTATTTATATGGTATGTAAACGTAATTTTTTCCCGACCTTCTTTTATGTATTAAATATTTAATGTGGTATTTTACGTTTAAACCGAAATTATTTATTTTATATTAATTTATTTATATTTAATATAAGTAAATAAATAAGTTAAATATAATTTACTTATTATATTAAATTTAAATTAATTAAAATCGCTTAATATTTTATTTAAAAAAGTAAATAATTTAATAAATTTATTAATTTAAATATTATATTTTAATAACGTTATAAATAATAACATTCATTTCATAATTAATAATAATATGTTTTTATTATTATTTTTATTTTTAAATAATATTAATAAAACTTTTTATTTTTAACATTATTAATAAGTTTTTTAAAAACATATATTAATTTTATTTAATTATAATTATTAATTAAAATATAAATAAAAAATAACGTCCGAAATAAAAAATCATTATATTATAATATTTACGTTAATTTTTTAACATATTTACGCGTTTATTTAATGTGTAAAAGTTAAATATTAAAATATATTATTATATTTTATAAATATAAAAATTAAAGTTTTAATTATAAATGTGAATTATTTTTTAAAACTTAATGTATTATTTTTTATTTTAATAATAATTTATTAATATATATTTATAATTTTTTTTTTATATAATAACGAGAAATTTCCGAAAATTAATAAATGTTTAATTTAAGTTATTAATAGAAAATATCACGGATATAATTACGAAATGGGGCATTAATTTTATTAATAATATTACGAAAATTATTAAAATTTTAATGTTATTATTTTATTTTAAATTATTATGGTCCGGCAATAAAAACGAATTTAATTTTATTAAGGTTTTAATGCGTTTTTACGAATTTATTATAAATATAAATATATTTAAAAAAGTAATTTCAAACTTTATATTTAAATTATATTATGTAATTTAAATTTAAAATTATTAATTCGAATAATTTTACATTATTTAAATATAAGTGAATAAAAAAGAAAAGTATATAATAAGTTTATATAAAATTAAAAGAAAAGTTTAATATATTTTTAAAACTTATTTATAAATTTTTTTTAATAATAAATTCATTACGAATAAATATATTTTTTATATTATTCCTTTAATGTTATTATGGTTTAATTTATTAATTTACGAAGGGAAAAAAATATGTTTTATATATAATATTATTTCTTAAGTAATATAATAAGTTTCATTTATTAATGTTTTTAATATAATTAAATAAAAATAAATAAATTGTTAATTATTTTTAAATGTAATGAAAGATTTTATTAATATAAAAGATCGCTTTTAAATTATACTTTATTTATAATGATTTTAAATAACGTAATAATTATTATATATAATAAGTTTTATATAATTTATTATAACGAAAGAAAATTAATTTCTTTCGTAAATTTCTTTTATACGAATATATAACATGTGAAGTTTTTTTTTAAGTTTTATTAATATTTTTTAAAAGTATTATTATTTAAGTAACTTTTATTTTAATATTTAAGTTATTTTTTTATTTTTTTTCCGGGCTTAATTAATTAAAATTAAGTATTTTTATTTTATAATGCATTTTTCGGTTAATTTAACGCTTAAAATTTTAAATATTTTTTAATTTAATATAATTTTATTAATATAATTTATACGTTTTTATAATTAAAATTAATTTATTTGTTTTAATTGTAAAATGAAAATGAATTTAATTATATTTATTTTAAAATAATATTAATTATTATATTTTAAGTAAATTAAAGGTTTATTTTAATTTTTAATGGTTTTAAATAAATAAAGTTTTTATTAAGTAATTCTTATAATTAAAAAAATACGGTAAATTTTAATTTTAATTAATACGGGTTTAAAAGATTTAAGAAAAATGTATTTAAGTTCATTTTAATCGCATAATTAAAATAAATAAATTAATTTTATTTATAAAAGTATATAAATTATATTAATAAAATTATTATTAATTAAAAAGTGGTTAAGTTTTAATAAAAGTGTTATATATAAAAAGTTAAATTTTTATAATTTAATTAATTAATTTCGGAAAAAAAATAAGAAAGTAACTTAAATATTAAAATAAAAGTTGCTTGGATAATAATGTTTTTTTTTAATAACGTGGTTTAATTAATTAATTGAAAATTATATTAATAAATGTTTTATTTTAATAAAATATATATTTAATAATTAATATTTATTAAAATAAAGTAATTATTAATTATTTTAATTTATTTTAAAAGATTTAAAGTTTAAATTTAAAAAACCTTTTATTAAATATAATTATAAAATTTTTAAAGTTTTTATTTTATGTTTTAAAAATAGTTATGTGATATTTTAAAATTTAAAAACATTAAAATATAAAAACTATTTTAAAAACTTTTTATTTTACACGTAATAATATTTTAAATAATTATATAATAATAAAAATAATGAAAATTATAAAAGTTTATTTAATAATATTTTATACGAAAAAACTATAATTAAATTAATTTTAAATATTTTTAATTTTATATTTAAATAATTTTGCGAATATTTATTTAAATTATTTATTATTTAAAAAATATATTATTTAAATTAATAATAATTAATTAATATAAATTATATTTTAATTAATTATTATTTTCTTTAACTTTTTTAAAAAGTTAAGGTTATTATTATATTATTTAATGTTTAAATAAATGGGCGTGAGTTTTTTTTTGTAATTTCCTTAAAAATATAAGATGTAATAAGTTTTATTATTTATATATAAATAATTTTATAATATTATAATAATAAATATTATTTTAAATTTTTTAATTCTTTTTAATTTTATAAATCTTAATTAAATTAATTATATTAAGGGTTAATTTTAAAAGATTTTATAATTTACGTTTTTTTTTTATGGTTTTTTACGTTTTATATTATAAGGTTTATTTATATTTATTTTAAGGGTTAATATGTTTTTTTTCTTTTTATTTTTAATTTTTTTTATTTTATTAATTAATTAAAACGTTTATATAAAAGAAATAATCTTTTAAATAATTTATTAAATGAACTTTTTTAAAGTTTTATATTTCTTTTTAATTATTTTTTTAATATTTTTTTTAATATAATATTATTTTTTTTTTCTTTTAAAAGTGGGTATATTTTATTAAAGTAATTAATAACTTTGTAAATTTCTTAAATTTTAATGAATATATTAATAATCACGCTTAATAACGCGTTTTATTTAATGAGATTATTAAATTTAATTTATATAATTTTATTAGTTAATTTTTTTTACTTTAATATTACTTATTTTATTTTATATATTTAAAAAGTTTAAGTTATTAATTTTAAAGTGTTATAATCCTTTTATAATATATTATATGTTTAATGTTATTTTTTTTACGGTTTTTTATTTAAAATGTAAAAATATAATATATTTTATTTTTAAAGTTATTTAATTTATTATATTAATTATAATTATTATATATTTAAATAATGTTAAGATATTATTTTAATGTTTTTTTTAATAAATATGGATTTTTTAGTTTATTTTTTAGTTTATAATTTATTTTTATTTTTATAAAATAATTTAATATATAATTTTTTTCTTAATATTAAATTATTAATTTATTAAATTAAGTTTTAATTTTATATTTATTTTTTATTATAATAAGTTATTATTTAGAATTTAATGATCCGGTTTTTAAACTTTTTTTAATTAAAACATTACTTTAATTATATATTTAACGAGTTTATTAATTTATAGGTTTTTATAAATATGTTTTATAAAGTTATTAAAGCGTAGTTTTAAGCGTTTTATATAATTATTTTATTATATATTTATATCGTTATTTTTAATATTAAAAATGATTTAATTACTTTTTTTAATTTTTTAAAAGTGCTTAAAGTTTTAATATTAAACATTATTTTATATAAGTTTATACGACTTTTCCTTTATATTATTTTAATTTAATTTTTATATAAAGCGTAACCGTAACTTAATTCTTCCTTTTTTTATATTTTATTTAAAATTTCCCGTGTTACGGAAATATCGAAAAATATATAATAAAAACCGTTTCGATTTATATATATTAAAATAAATAATAAATTTTAAGTATTTTATTTTATAAAAAATTAAAAAATAAGTATATAATGAAAATATATATAACGTTACATATTAATTCATCCTTTTATATAATTATATGTTTATTTTATTTAATTCGAGTTTAAATTAATTTTAATAGTTATTTATTTAATTTAATCAATTTTTTTTTTTATTTAATTCTCATTTTATTTAATTTTATTTTATTTATATAAAATTGTTTTTTTATTTATTTTACTTTATTTTATAAGATAATATTAATTTAATTAATTTTAATATATTTTTTAATATATTTTAATCTTTTTGTATTTTATTTATTAAATATGAAATTAACTTAAGTTCGATTACCGTACGTTTTTATATTAAGTTTAAAGTTTTTTAATTATAATTTATTATTTTTTATTTATAAATTAAGAATATTTCGCGATTTTTATTTTAATTATAAATATTAATAAGTTAAAATATTTAATTATATATTTTAATGAGTAAAATTTTTATATTATTATAATAAAAATATTAAAATTTTATATAAGTTAATATGTTTAACATTTTTTTTAATGTAATATAATTTTATTTCGAAATATTTTTTAATATTACGATAGAAATTAATAAAATATATTTTCTTATATTAATATTATAATAAATTTACCTCGAAATAAGGAATAATTTTTTACTTTTCTTATATAAAAATAATTATTATACGTATTATTTAAATAATTAAAAATAATTATATAATAATTAAATAAATTATTATTTTTATTATAATTAATATATTATTTATAATATTTTATAATATAATTAATAATTAATCCATATATAACTTAAGTTATATAAAAATAATTAAACTATAATAAACTTTAACGAATTTTCGAGTTTATTATTTTTGGATATAAAATTAAATGTTATTTCATTAAATTTTTCACGATATTTTATATTAATAATATAATATTAAATATTTATATATAAAAAATATTAAATATTAACTTATATAATTAAGTATAATAATATAAAGAAAACGTAAAGGTTATAACTTTAATTATTAAAAAGTTTATAATATAAAGTTATAATTATTACATATAATATCGTTAAAAATTAATTAAGCGGTTACAAAGGATTCGTTAATTTAAGTCTTATTAAACGAAGAAAAGTATTAATTTAATACTTTTTTATTATTTTTTAAACTTTATTTATAAATTATTATAAATTTTAAAATGTTTAATTTTATTATATAAAAAATGTTTCTTAATATAATATTCCGTTAATAATTATTTTATATTAAATTAATTATAAATTTAAATAAGTTATATATAAATAATAAATATATAATATATATGTAATATTTAAATAAAACCGTTTAAATTATTAAATTTTAATATAAATAAAATTATATTACGATTAAATTAATTTAATATTAAAGTATAATAAATATGATTTTTTTTTATTATTTTATTTATTTTAAGTAATAATTATTAATAATAAATAAATAAATTATAATAATTAAAAGAAAAAAAATAATATTAATTTAAATGAAATATTAATTATTATATTTATATAAATATTTAAAATATTATAATCGTAATATATTAATTAAAAATAAACGATTAAAATTATAAATTAAAATCGATATTAAAACGCGTACGTAATAAAAATATAAAAAATAAATATTTAATTATTAAATAATTATAAATATAAATTATTAATATATAACGTTATAATATTATTAATTAATTATTATAAAAGTTAAAATATTTTTATAATTTAATTTATTAAAAATAATAAGGATTTTTTTATATTTATATTTTATTCGGCGATAATTATATATTTTTTAAGGATGGATAATAAGCGAATTATAATTAATTAAAATAAATATATAATATGAAAATAATTTAATTTATATTTATATTATATTATATAATTAAAATTTTTATAATAATTAAAGGTTTAATATTAATAAATTTATTAAAATAACGGGTTAATAAATTTAATATTATAATTTATTATACCGTTATTAAATATTATAAAAAAAGTTTTTAAATAAACGTATAAAAAAACTTTAAGTTTACCCGAAAACCCCATTTAAATCGAGTTTAAACCATGATAAGTACGTTAAATTTCTTAGTTCCGCGTTAAAAAAAAAAAAATTTTCATTTTAATTAAGTGTATTTTTAATTTTATTATAAATAATTATTTTTTACTTTAATTAAATATATCCTTAATTTAACCTTGCAAAAAATTATTATTTTTTAATTTAATTAAATATATTTATAATGTTCGTTTTTATGACTTTTTTTAAATGTTTTACGAAATTGCGATAAAATCATTTTCTTTTTTTTTTTTTATTATAATAATATATTTTATATTTTATATTATTTATATTTAAGTAAGTAAAATAATATTTAATAAGTTTTATTTATGAAATTTTTATTTATTAAGCGTTAAGTTTATTTTATTTAAAATTATTTTATATGTTATATAATTTTTAAAATTTTAAATATTTATTTAATATTATTTATTATGTTTAATTTTTTATTATAATAATAATGTTATATAAAAAATATTTATATTTTTATATATATTTATATGTATTTAAATATATTTATTATATAAGGTTATTAAATGATTTAATAAGTTATTATTAAAACGTTTTTTAAAAAAAATATTTCATTTTATTAAGTAATTTTATATATATTTATATACTTTAATTTAAGTTTTATTTTATATTTAACTTCGTTTATATAAAGTATTAAACTTTTTTATTATATATTTTTACGTTTTTTTATTAGTAAATTTTTAAAAATTAATTATTTTTATAAAATATATGAAGTTTACGAATATTATTATTATTATAAATTTATTTATTTTTAATATATAATAAAATTTAATATTATATATTATTTATTTATATTTATAATAAAGATTTAGTTTTATTTATATAATAATAGGATTATTTTTTTATTAATCGTGAATATAACGTATAATTTTTTTTTTTTACGGTGGTATATTTTATGCGGGGTATGTAAGCTTTTAAATAATAAGTAAGTGTTTATTATAAACGTGTGAAAGTTTTTCGTTTTGTTGATTTTTTTTTTTTTTTTTTTTTTTTTTTTTTATTTAATTTTTATAATTTATTAAAAGTTATTATATTATAATTTCTTATATTATTTATTATGATTATATTTTATTTTTAATAATTAATTTTTCTTTTTAACGAAAACTTTTTTTTCATTAATTAATATAATATTATATTAATTTATTTTTATTATATTTTTTATTAAAATTATTATAATATAATAATATAACGAAAGTATTAAAATAAATTTAAAATGTAAGATTAAATTAATAAGTTAATTATAATATATAATATAATTTATAATAAATTTTATTATTTAATAATTATAAAATGTATTATTAATTAATAATTATATATAAAAAACATTAAAATCATGTAATATTATAATTATTTTTTTTCTTATTATTATTATTTTTTTATAAGTTTTATCCTTTGTTTTATTTTTTTTAAAATCTTAAAGTTTTTAATATTTATATTATTTATATTATTTTTAAGTTTAAAACGTGTTATTTATAATAATTATTTTTAAACTTAAGTAAATTTATATTAATTATATTTAATTAATTCGGTATAATTTAAAAGTTTTAAAACGGTATAAGAATTAATATAAAATAGTTTATAAAAATTAACGAAAGTTTTATAATTACGTTATAACTTATAATTAACCGCGATTATTTTATTTAAAACGTATTCTTTTCGTAATTAACAAATAAATTAATCATAAAAAATTAATAAATATATTAAAAAGTTTTTATATGGTACTTTTATTTATAAACCTTATATATTTTACGGAAAATATTATTAATAAAAATAAAAATTAAAAAACGAAAGATTTAACGGAAAATATAATATAAATATAATAATATTATTTTATATGGTTAATTATTTTAATTTTATTAATTAACTTTTAAAACGTTATTTAAAAAAGTATATTAAAATTAAATAATGTGGTATTATTAATGATAATTTTATTTATATCTATAAGATGTATATTATTTAATTATTTAAATAATATATATCGATTATAAGTTTAATTATATTAAAACGTTTAAAATATTTTAAAAGGTAAAATTATAATTTTACGTGATAAATATAATATTATTAAATGTTATAATTAAATGTTATTATTATTTTATTATTTTATAAATAATTATATACATTATAATTTAATTATTTATTATATATAATAATATTATATTTTATTTAATTACTTTTTATTATTATTTTATTTTAATATTTATTTTCTTTTTTTTTTTTGTTTATATTTTATTATATATAAGATTAATTATATTTATAAGGTATTATAATAACTTTTCTTTTTTATATAAATGTAATTAATAATTATGATTTTTTTTCTTTTTTTTTTACCTTACCTTTTTTTCTTCCTTTTTTTTTTTTTTTTCATTTTTTTATTATTAAATAAATTCTTATTTATAATAAAATATTTAAACTTTTTATTTAATGCTTTATTTATAAATAAAGATAATTAATATATTAAATATATATTTTATTATAATTATTATAATATTATAATTATTAATCCTTTAAATTATTTTTTTAATACGTTTATTATTATTTATTATTATTTTTTAAATTATTATAAATTAAATAATTACTTTATTTTTTAAGTATATTTTAATCTTTTTATAATTTTTATTAATATTATTACGTATTATTATTATTTAAATAAAAAAAAACTTTATTATTTTATAAATATTTACTTTTTTATAATTATGTTTTTTATAATATAACGTTTATTATTTTTTTTTTATTTTAAATAAATGATTTTAAATTAATTATTTTAACGTTAAAATTACAATTATTATATTAAGCATTTATAAAAACGTATTTATTTTTTTATAATAATATAAATGAGCGTAAAATAACCTTCATTTTTTCAAAAATAAAATGGAATAAAAAAAGTTGGTTTTATATTACGAATTAATAAGTTTATAAATATGTTATTTTTTTTAGTAATTTTTTTATTATTAATAGCTTTATATTAATTAATAATATTATAATATTAATATATTTATTAAAAGTTTAAATATTAATGTTTAATTTTTTATATAAAAATATAAATAATATTAAGGAATAATTAATTATTTAAATATTATTAACGATTAAGTTTTTTTTATATTATGTTTAAAGGTTTTTAAAATATTTTATATTAATTATAATTGTAATATTAAAATATTTGTTAATTATAAGTGTGTTAAATTTATAATAATATTATACACATATTATTATATTATTTTTGATTTAATTTTATAAAGAATAAATTATTTATTATTAGTTTATAATAATAATATATTTTAATTAACTTTTTTTTTATTTAAATTTTATAATTTTTTAATATTAATTTTAATTTTAAACGGTAATTATAATGGTATTAAATAATATTTATTAATTAATTATAATATATAAACATTATTAAATATTATTATTTTATTAAGTTATATTTATATAATTATAAAGTTAATGTTAATTTTATTAATTTATTTTATTATTAAACTTTGAAAAGTTAATAATAATATTTAATCTTAAGTTTTAAATTTAATTATAATAAATGTGAGTGTAAAAATAAAGTTTTATTTATTAAATAATGTATTTTATATGAATGATTAGTTTTTATTAAAAATATATATTTTATTTATAAATAAAGATAAATTATTATTTAAAAGCCTTAAAAATTATATATTAAAAGTAATAAATAAAAAAATAAAGATAATATTAAAAAGTTTTATAATTACGAAAATGTTAATATTTAATATATAAATTAATATATTAAGGTTTAATATAAATTTCTTAATTATATATTTAATTTTGTTAATTATTTTAAGTTTTTAATAAATAATTTTAATTAAAAATAATAATATATTTTTTATAAAAGGTAAATATGTTAAGATTTTTAAGTTTAAATTGTTTATTATTTTGAAAGTTTATTTTAATATATTAGTTTTATTTTTTTTTAAGTGTTTTAAATTATATTAAAAAAAAAATATATATATCTCGTTTTTTTTTTCTTTGTGAAAGAAATTATTATTTAAAGATTTATAGTGTAACATATAATATTTAATAAAGTTATAATTTTTAGTTTTATAGTTAATATTTAACCGTATTATTAATAATAATATTAATTTATTATTTAAAATATGTAAATTTTATTTAGTTTGAAAATAATGTTTTAACTTTTTAAAGAATATAATGTATTTAATATTAATGGTTTTTATTTATTAGTTTAAAATAACGATTATTTTATATTTTAATTATAGTTAATGGTTTAAAATATGTTTATTTTTTTTATTTTTAAATAATTTTTTAGTTTTTTTATATTTATTTTTTATTTTTAATTATTTTAAATAAAATATTAAATTTTTTTATATTAATTTAAATTAATAAAAATTATTATGTAAAATAATAATTAATATAATATTAAAATTTTTATTATAATTATTTTATGCGTTTTATAATTATATATATTTAATAAAAGTTTAAATTAATAATTATATTATATTTATTTTATTTTTAATATAATATATTTAAGTAATAATTTTATTTATCATAATTAATTAATGTTTTATAAAGAAAAAAAACTTTTTTTTAAGATTATTATTTTAAACGTTATTTATATTTATTTTTAAATATTTAACGATTTTTAAAGTTAAGGAAAAAAACTTTAAAATTAAAATTAATTAAATATTTTATGATTTTATATAAATTTACTTATATATTTATTAAATATATAATTATATTATATGCGTTAAAATATTTTAATTAATATATTATATAATAAAAGAAAATATATAAAAAATTATATAAATTAATATAATGTCCTTTAAAATTAACTTTTTTACCGTTTTAAACTTACGCGATTAATTTAAATTATTATTTTCTTTTTTTTTGTATTTAATTTTATAAATAGTTTTTTTAATGTTTTTTTTTTAAGATAATTTAATTTTTTAATAAAAGTTTTAAATGAAAGTATTTTTATTTTATTATTTTTTTTAAAAATATTTTTTTAAATTTAAAAAATTATAATAATTTTTATTTTTTATAAGTTTATATTATTATATGTAACATTATTTTTATAATTATATTTTATTATAATAAAAATTTTAACTTTTTAATTATTTATTAATATATAACTTAATTTATTATTTATATTATTTAAATCCGTAAATTATTTATAATTATTAATAATTAAACTTATTAATATTTTATTTATAATATTAATATTAATAATTTAATAAAAAAGTAAAAAAAAAAAAAAAAATTATTTTATTAATTTAGGTTTTTTTTTTATTTATAAATTTAATAAATTAAGGAGTTTTACGGGAAAGATCCTTGTTAATATTATTCTTTTTATTATTTTTATTAATAATTTTAAATATTTTATTATTTTTATTAAAATTTATATATTTTGAAACTTTTAATTTAAAAATTAAACCTTTTATTTTTAAAAAACTTACCTTTTTATTTTAATTAAAAGGAAATAAATTAAAATATTTATTATATTTAAGTTTTATTAACTTTATTATAACTCGTTAATATTTTAATGTAATTAATATTAATAAATTTAATATAATTTCATTTATATTTATTTCTATAATATTATTTATAATAATATAAAAAATTTTTTTATTTTTATTTAACTTATTAATTAATAAATTTTTATAATTTTATAATTTAATTTTATTTAAATTTATATATTATTCTTCGAAAATTTTTATATTTATTATATTAATAATTTCATTAATAACCTTTTTATTAAAATATTACGCGGTATTAAGTTTATAAATCTTTCCCGTATTTAAAAATTAATAAAAAAAATTAACTTTAATTAAAATAATAATAATAATGTATTTAAGAATTTTAAATTTTATTTTAACGTTTTAAATTTTAAAGCGGATTATAAAAAATATTTTTAAAAAATTTTTTTATGTTTTTATAAATTTAATATGTTTATTTTTAATAACATTACATATAAACGTATATATTAAAAATAATAATTTATATAAAAAATTATATTTAATTTTATTTAATTTAATTTAAGAAATATTAATTAATAATTATTTTAATATAAATATATATAAGTAAGAATTTTTATTTTATAAAAATATTAAAAAAGTTAAATGTTAATTTATTTTAACGTGAATTTATATATGTTATATAATATAATAAATGTTTTAAATTTTTATTAATAAAGTTATTATTATTCCGATGATTAATTATAATTAAACTTAATGCGGTATTATTAACTAATATTTTATAACGGTTTAAAATTACTTTAAAAATATTAAGTTCCGTATTTTTTAATAAAAAATTTATTATATATTTAATATTAAGTTTTTTAAACTTATTTTATAAAATAAATATTAATTATATTATTATATTAATAATTAAATATAAAAGTTAAATTTTCTTATTTAAAAATATATTATTACTTATTTACTTAAGTGAAAATAATTATATAATAATATATAAAACGTTTTATAAACCTTTATAATATAAAATATATATGAATAAATATTAAATATATATGTTATATAAAATAAATATTACATAAATTAAATACTATAAAAGTTATGGAAAAGTAACGTGAGAAATTTTATAATATAAAGTTTTATTTAAACGAATATATAAAAAAATTATATATATTATACTTTTTTTTATTCGTTTTTATTATTAAGTAAGAAAATATAATAATTATATAAAGTTTTAAAAATTAATTAAAGAATATAAATGTAATAAATAGAAGAAATTAAATAACTTTAAAAATGATTTATTATTTTTTAACATTTAAATATTTTAAATCTTAAATTAATAATTAATTAACATTTTTTCTTAATTAATTATAATAAATATAAATATTTATAATTATTAATTTAAATTAAAATTAAAATAATAAAGTTATTATATTTTAAATATTTATATTAAGTTAATTAAAAAGTAATAAAAATATATTATTTTATTATATTAATTATATTAATTAAAAAATAATTTCTTATTTTTTACGGGTTTTTAAATTTAAAATAATATTATAAGTATATAATTATATTATATATAATAAATTAACATAATATTATTTTAAATATTTATAAAAAAAGTAAATAATTATTTTATTTAAATATTATTATAATAAACACGTAATCATAAAATATTTCTTATAATTAAATTTATATATTAATAATATTTTATAACACCTCGTTAATAATTACGCGTAGATTGATTTTTCATTATTTCGTTAATTAAAATAGAGTTCCGAAAATACGAAAGATTATTATAAGTTAATAATAATATTAAAAATATTTTAATATATATATTTTTATTTTAAATTAAAATTATTTAAATGTTTTATATAAAATAAAATCACGAAACTTTTTTATTTAAAATATAATTAAATAATTTTATAATAATAATACTTAATATTAAAAGATTTATTATATAAAATATATATATAAAGTATTATTATTATAATAATTAATAATATATTAAATATTTATTTAATATTAATATTACATTAATTACTTACGAATTATATATTTATATTAATATATAAATTATTTTGTTAAAACTATTTATAATATTTTTTTATAAATTATATTTTATTAAGGTTTTACTTTTATTTTTTTATTATTTATTTATATAAAATAAAAAAAAGAATAAAAAATAATATTTATTATTTATTAATTATTATTAGTAAAATTTATTATAAATATTTTAATATTTTAAAATTTTATTATTATATTTTAAATAATTATTAATAAAGATAATTTCCATACTTTCATAGTTAAAGAATTAAATATTTAAGTTATTATTATATAAATAAAATATAAATAAGGATTTTTACGAGGAAATTATAATATAATTATGTTAAACATTATATTTTAAGGTATAAAATAATTTAAATTTTAAACTTTTATATATAATACAACCATTATCTTAATGTTAATATTTAATGTTTTATTATATAAATACCTTTAATAATTTAATTAATTTAATAAATGTTAATAATTAATTTACCTTATAAATTATTATATAATATATAAATAGTTATTTTATTTTTAATAATTTAAATAATAAAATTCTTTTGTTTAATTATAATAAAAATATTATTATATACAAAGGAAGAAATTTTTATTTAAAATAAAAATAATTCTTTTAAAATAAAATAAATAAGATTAATAATGATTTTAAAAACTATTTAATTATTAATAAAAACATAAATTAATATATATTATTAAATATTAAAAAATAAGTTGTTATTATATAAAATAATTGGAATTTATTGTTTTAAAAATTATTTATAAAATATTATATAGTTTATTATTATTATACACTTAATTTAAACCTTAAATTAATAAATTAATAAAATAATTATTAAATTAATAAATATAATTATTTAAAATTAATAAAAAAATATATTAATTGTTTTTTTTAATTAAATAATTTTAACAAATAAATAATTTTAGTTTACGAAAAATGTTATTTTTATTTTTTTTAAAATAAACTTTTAAAATATATAATAATAAATTATTTCGATATAATATATATTTATAAATATTTTATATAATTTGAAAAGTTTATTTTTTTTAAAAAATGGTTAATATTAATATATATATTTTTAAGTTTTATTATAAAGTTATATTTAAAAGAAAGAAGATAGTTAATGAATGGTTTTAAAAAGTTAAAAAAGTATATTATTATTTAAGAAAATAACGTTTAAGTTATTATAATTATTTTATTATATTTATTATTAAATTTTAATGGAAACTTTTAAATATTTTAAATAAGTATTATTTATCCTCGATTATAAAATGTAAGTAATTTTTTAATAATACGGCGTTCCGTTATAATTAACACGTTTTTATAATTAAAGGAAAATAATTTATTTTATATAAATATTAATATTAATTTTAATATCTTATATAATTTATTTAAAAATAACGTATTATTATAATTTTTTAATTAATTTATTATGTTAAATGAATGTAATAATAATATAATAAAGTTTAATTACGTTATAAATAAAAATTATAAAAACGATATATTTTTTTTTAATTTATTTAGTTTTATAATAATATTAAATAAAAGTTTATAAATAAAAAGTTTTTTTTAATAAAAATCTTTTAATATAAAAAATAAATTAATAATTAAAAAATTTATATTTAGTTTCGGTTTATACGACATAATAAACATGGATAATGGTGTAAAAATTACGAAGTTTATAAAAAATGTTATAAAATTTAAAAAATATAATAATATTAATTATATTAAAATATTTAGTAAAATTATATTTATAAATTATTTTAATAAATAATTTTATTTATGTATTTTTTTTAATTTATTTTTATTAAAAAAAAATGGGTATAAAAATGTTTTTATTATTAATAATGATATAAAAAATTATTTAATATTTATTAATTACGATGTTTAATAATAATATTATTTATTATAACACGGGACGAAATTTTTAAAAAATCTTTTTTTTATATTTTTTATTATGAACGATAAGATTAAAAATATAAATATATAAATATCACAAGTAATAATAAATAAAAGAAATTAAAATAAGGTTATTTAAGTTTATTAAAATTTAACATTAAAAAATTTAAAAATAAAAAAAGAATTTATTAAATTTAAAAAATATTATAAGAACGATAATATAAAAATAATATTTTAATAAGTTAAAATTATTAAATATTAATAATTATATTTAAAAGAATGGAAACATAAATTATAATAAAAATTAAAATCTTTAATTATAATAAAAAACCCGTTTAATATTTAATTTATTTTAAATTTAAATAATTAAATATTTATATTAATATTTAATTTAACACGTATAAAAACGGAAATATATTTAAATATAATACATATTATATAATTAATATTAAACGGTGAGAAATAATTTTTTTAAGTGGTTAAAATTATATACAAAGATTTTATTATAGTTATATAATTTTTTAATTTATATGTAATTATATTTTTCTAAGATATTATTAAAAGTAAAGTTTTTAATAAAATATTTATTCATTTCGTTGTTATTAAGTTTAATAAATAAAGTAATTTTTATATACATAGATTATTATAATTTATAAAAAATATATATCATTAAGATTTAATTAATAATTTTATTTTTAATATTATTTTTAAATTTTAAATGTAAATTATAAAGTATTACGATTTTTTATTTTTAAAAATATGTTTATATAACTTTTATATTAATAATAAACGTAAATGTTTTTAATATATTTACATATTATTTAATTTTTTAATAAAAAAAAGGTTTTAAAAGTTAATGGTATAATTATACGTATTAAAGCTTTGAAAATTCCAAAGAATTTACGTACGAATATTACTAAGTTAATTAATCACTTTAAAAATCAAATAATTTTATTAAATAATTATAATAATTACCATACATATATAAATTTTTATTAAAAATATAATTTTAACATAAATAATTATAAATTCGATTATTTTATGAAATAAATAAAACGAATAAAAATTGAATTTAATAACATTATTATAATACGACGAAATTATCTACGGGTTTATAAAATAAACTTAATAATTAACCTCGTTTTTTAATGTAATTATAACTTTATTTTATTATAAAAAAAAACACGATCTATAGTTATAATTAAATATATTATAAATTATATATTTAAATTATAATTAAAATTTTACGATTTTATAATTTTTTTAAAAAAAGTTTTAAAAAAAATGCTACGATATAAAAATAATACGTTTAATAATTATATTATTTTTAATAATATATTTAATAAAAATATATTTAATATAAATCGTAGATTTATTTTATCGTTTATTAATAAAATAATAATTAAATTTAAACTTTCATTAATAAAAATTTATTTAAACATTTTAAACTTTTTTAATTATTATTTATTAGTTAATTATTAGGTTTTTATCGATATAAATTACTTTTATAATCGCATTTCAAATATATTATTACCATTTTTAAAAAACGAAAGTTTTTAAAATAATATTACATAAATTATATTTTAAATATATAATAATTTAAGTAAAAAAAAATGGTAATTATTTCACATATAAATTTATAAGCATTAAGGATTTTTATTATAATAATTATTTTTATATAAATATATATCATTATTTTATTTTATAAAAATACTTTATAAAAAAATAAAAAAATAACATTATTATTTTAATAAAACGTTAATATTTTTTAAGGATTAGGTTTAAATTTTAATTAATAAAAAATAAGTTTTAATATTATTTAAAAAACCGGTTAATTTAATAAATAAAAATAACACATGAAAAAATATCACACTTAAATTAATTTTATTTGTTTTATAATTTCGATTAAAATAAATTAATGCGATATTATTATTAAAATTATAAAATATTAAATACTTACGAATGTTAAAAAAACTACGTTTTAAAGTTAATAATTTAAATTATTTAAAAGATTTTAAAAAAAATATTATACGAGATATTTAAAATTAAAATGATTAACATGCGGCGAACTTTTTATTAAAGTAAAATTTAAATTTAATCGATACCGAATTAAATAATATAATTAATAAATTATAAGAAAATAACTTTTAAATTATATATATGTTTAAAAAAAACATCGCGGATATTAAATAATCGTTATATAAATTTAATATTATATTAAGTATTATAAATAACTTAAAAAAATTAATATTATTAATATAATTATAAAATATAAAAGAAATTAATTATTTTAAATTTATAAAAAATTAATTCTTAAAATTATTAAATATAATTATAATAAATATAAACCTTAAATTTATTTTAAACGAAAATATATTATTCGGTTTTATTATTATATTAAATAAAAAAAAAACATTTAACGAATTAAAAAAATATTTAATAATTTTAAATAAGTATATAATAAATTATCGAATAAAAAAAAGTTAATTATTAAATAATATAAATATAAATAATATATTAAAAAATAATATATATTAAAGTTATATATATCCTTATTTAAAATATTATATATAATTTTAATTTTTTTTATAATTTTCTTAAATATTAAATATAATGTAATATAATTATTATTTTATAAACATGTTAATTAAATAATAACTTAAAAATTAAATTTAAACGTAAAATAAACATGAAATATTATATTAATTTATTATAAATTAAATTAAAATCATTTAATTATAATTATAAATAATAATTATTTGTTTATAATATTAAGATATTTCGGAAGCTAAGGGGGGATTAAAAAGTTAATTATTATTTAATATATTTAAAAAATATTTTAACATATAAATTAAAAAGATAAATTACTTATTTTCGTGTTTATTAGTATAACGGCCGCGGGTATTAAAAGCGTAATTGTTTTTTTTAAAATAAAATTTAAAGTTAATAAATTATTTAATAATATTTATAAATTAATTATATTTTAAAATAAAACTTTTATATAAATATAATAAAATAAATTAATTATTATATTAAAAAAAGTAAACATAATATTACTTAAATTATTAATTAAAATAAAAACGTTATTATAATTAAAGAAAAATATAAATAAAAATAATAATTTCGGTTAAATTTTATATATATTTCTCGTAAAGGACTTTATATAATTTCTTTTAATAATTATATAATCCTTTGTATATATATTATTTATATAATTAAAATTAAATTAAAATTATTATATAATATTATTATAATAAAAAAGTTTATATTTTATATAAAATATAAAAAAAGTTATTATTTTTATAAAATAAATATAAGTAAAAAAAGATAAAAAACTTTGTAATATCTTTAATTAAATTAAAAATAGTAATTAAATAATCGAAAATTAATTAATTATTAATAAATAAATAATATTAACTTTTAGTGATTTTAATTTTAATATAAGTATAAATATATATTTTATAATAAAAATAAATTAAATAAAATATATAATAAATTTAAAAGTAATTTAATAATTTATTAATAAATATTTATTATTTTTCGATTTTTATATTTTTTTATCTTAATATAAATCAAAAGAAAAATATAACGTAATAATGTAAAAAAAATTATACTTATTAATGGATAATAGTTCGTTATTAAAAAATAAAAAAACCGAAAATTTAATATTAATATATAATTTATTTTATAAAAATTTGTTTATAATAATAAATTTAAATATATTTATAAACTTTAATGTTATAAATAGTTTTAAATTTACGGCAAAAAGTTTTATCCCGGACTTATTTTTTAAGTATTTTCGAATATTTAAAAATATATATATTTATATAATATTATTAATATATGTTTTATTTAAAAAAAAAAACGATTATATAATATATTATTTAAGTTTAAAACCTAGTATTTTACCATTTTTTTTTAAAACGGAAAAAAGAAAAATACTTAAATTAAATAAAAGTAAAATAGTAATATTTTTACGAATAAATATATTTTATATAATAAAATTATATATAATAAAATATAAAACATAAAAGAAAATATTCGAAAATATTATTTTATTTTTATATAAATTATAAGATTATTTTTAAAGTTAATTTAATACATAAAGTAATTTCTTTTTTTTATACGTATAATTTTTATAATATATTTTATTAAAAAAGATTCGATTATTTAAAAGTATTAATATTAAAGCTTTTCTAATAATAAAATTACCCTTATAATATAAATTAATAATAAATAAATTAAAAAAAGTAATAAAAAAAATATAAGTTATAAACTTACATTTTAAAAAAAAAAAACATAATTATTAAAAAAATATATTTTATTTATTAACATTTATATAATTTTAATATTAAACTTTATTATCCTTTTCATTTTTATCTTTTATAATCCGTAAATAACCGATACGAATTAAAACCGTATATATATATATATAAAACATTTCCTTTTTTTTATTAAAAAAACATTAATAATTTATTAAACATTTATTTAATATTATACTCCATTTAATTAAAATAAAATCATTATTTATTATATATTTATTTAATTATTATAATAATAAAAATTAACTTAAAATTATTAAAAATAATGGAGTTTTTTTATATATTAATAATAATTATTATATGTTTAATATTTATTTTAAGGTAATTATTTTTTATTTTAATTATAGTAATTAAAAAGTTATTAAAGTTATATTAAATTAATTTAATATAAGAATTTTATACTTTATATTTACCATTTAACGTAATAATATTACGGAAAATTTATATCGTAAATTAATCTAAAGTATAAACGGAAAAATGTAAAGAATTTATTTAATAAACTTTAATTTTAAAGTTATGGAAATAATTATTAAGATATTATATTAATATTATTATAAGTTAAATAATAAAATTAAAAAGTTAAATTTTATTATTTATTAAAATTCGTACCACGGTAATATAATTAAAGTTTTAAATATATTTAACCACGTTATTCGAAAACGTATTTATATATTAATATTTATAAATAATATTTATAATATTTTTCTTTATTATTTATATTAATAATAATAAAAAAACAAATCGAATATTAAGTTTATTACTAAAAAAGTAATAAAACTCGAGCAAAAATTTTAAAAAATAAAACTTAATATTATTATCGTTTTTATTATAAAGTTAATAATAAACATTACTTTAAAATATGTTCCATTAATACTTAAATATTTTAATGTTATATAAGAAATATGTTATAAACACGGCGTTTTTTTCATCCTTAACGAAGTAATGTATAAAATAAACCGAATAAAATACTTACACGTTTAATAAATTAAAAATATTCTTTTAAATATTTAAATAATAACAAAAGGATTTAACGTAAAATATTAATTTATTATAATTATAATAATATTAAAAACCGTTAAAAAAGTAATAATTAATTCGAATATAAAGTTTATACACGGTTTAACATTTTAAAACATGTTAATATAAATAATCGTTACATTAAAAATATAACGAATAATTTACTAAAAAAACTTATTAAATAACGTAAAAAAATAAAGATCTTTTTTAAGTAAAATCTTAAAAAAAACATTTAAAAATTACTTAAATATTAATGATATATAAAGTTAAAATTTATTCTAAGCTTTAAAGTTTATTAAAAATAAAAAAAGTAAATAACTTTTTAACCCGAAACTTAAAGTAATTTAAAGAATCTTAAATTTAAAAATAACATTAAAATTTAATATAATAATATATTTAAAGACCGGGATAATAAATAATATCGAAAGAGATTATATTATTATTACGCTTTTATATATAATTATAAAATAAAATATATAATATATTATTAAAGTTATTATATAAGTAATTATTAAAATATTTTTCGGAATATATAATTAAATTAAAAAGTTTATATATAATATAAACTATAAATATATTTAATATTTATATATAAACATTATTTATTTTATTTATTTACTTAATATTTATTTAAATATTTAAAAATTATATTTATATTTATTAATATTATTTAATTACATGTTTTTTCGTTTTATGAAACATAAAAGTTCTATTATTTTTTTTATTAAATACTTTTATTTTATTATACTTTAATAATATTATTAAATTAAAATTTATAACTTTTATAATTTCTTATATAAACTTAAAAAATACTTAAATAAAGTATATTTTATTAACGAATAATATTATATTAAAAAAAAAACTAATTTTTTTTTAAAAGTTTAAACCAATATAATTAAAATTAAAAATATTATTTATAATAATTAAAAAAAATAAATATATTAATAATAATAAAGAAAAGAAAATTAAAATAATAAAAAAATAATAACTTATTTATATATAAATATAAGTATTTTTGCTTTAAAAAAAAATTAATATTTAAGTTATTAACGTTATGAAAATATACGAACATATATTATTAAATACGATTACGTTTTAATATTTTTATAAAATATAAACGATGAATTTTACTTAATTAAAACGTAGTAAAAATTTTAAATGATAAGTTTAAAATGGATTATTTAACCCGGGGATTATTATAAAAGTTATTATAATAATATTTAAACTTAATTAAAATAATAATCGAAATAATTACGAACTTTATTATTATTATTTTATTTACTTATATATGATTTAACGTTTTAATTAACATTATATAATAATTAAAAGCTTTATTTTTTAAAATAACATTTAATAATATTTTAAATTATATTAATTACTTTTAATTATTATTATTATTATTTTTTTAGTTTAATATATACGTTTTATTACTTTTATTAAATAAATACTTTTAATAATAAAATCATCGTTTATACGTAATAAAATAAAATAATAATACGGATAATTACCGGTAAATTAACGCTTAAACAAATTAAATTAAATTAACGTTAAACTTATTAATTTTATTATTTATAATATTAATTCGTATATAATAAAATGTTCGAACTTTTTAAAATTATTTTAAACGATATATATTTAATAAATATTTCATTATATTCCTTAAATTTAATTTTTATTTTTTATTAAATTTACGATAAACTTTAAATATTAATAAGTAATTAATATTTTAAACGTTACCCCGACGAACGGTAAATAAAACCGATTATTAAAAAAATTAAAAATATTTTATTAAAAATTAATATTAAATATAATTTTAATAATAAAATACCCGAGTATATTTTTAATTTTTAATAAAAATCGTATGCATATAATTAACCTCATATTTAACGAAGTGTTAATTTAAACATTAAGTTTAATTTTTAATAAAACTTTTAATTTAAAAATTAAAAACTTTTAAATTAAATAAAAACTTAAACATTTATTTATAATATTATAATAAAACGGGGAAAGTCCTTAAAAAAAAAATTATAAAATAAAAATCGAATATATTAAAACGTTTATTAAAAATTAACTATAAAATATTAATAAATTTATGGAATATAAAAGAAAATATACTTATAAACTTTTTAAAATAGAACTTAAAAAATATATCGAAAATTAAGAAAGTTAAATGTTTCTTTTAAATCGAATGTAACGATTTAAAAAAAGTTTAAAAAAGATTAAAATTTTTAAGTTATTTTCACTTTTATTATTTATTTTATAACTTAAAATAATAAATATAATATTAAAATAATTAAATAATTTAAATATTAAAAGTAATATAATTAAATTTAAGTTAAATTTTTAAGTATATAATTATTAAGGAAGTTATAAATACGAAGACGAAGCGGTTAATAATTTTAACGAGAAATTTATAACTTCGAAATAATAAAATAAAATAATAATATATTAAATTTTAAAAAAATATTTAAAATACGTAAGATTAAAATTATTATATTATATATATTATATTTATATATATAGTAATAATTTCGTAACTTTATATTTAATAATTAATATATAAAAATAATTAAAATTTATTTATTTTTAAAATGACATTTATTAAAATAATAATATCACGTAATATTATAATTATTACGTAATATAATCATATAATTTAATTTTTAATATTATTTATATATAAATATATATTAAAAATAATTAATAAATAAAAAACATTAATAATTATTATGAACTTTTTTATATAATAATAAATATTAATTAATAATTTATTAAATTATTTTTTTAATAATAAATAATTAAGTTTAATAAAAAAAGTAATTTTTTTTTATAATTTACTTAAATAAAAAAACTTAATATAAATAAAAAAATCTAACATTTTTTTAAAAACTTTATAATATTATATATATTAACAGGTTTATATTTATCACGCGTTTAATTATATATATTAATATTTAAAATTTTAAAACGAATTATTTTAATAATTTATTAAAATAAATTAACGGTAATATTATTTATATTAATAATTAAATTTATTAAAACACGGGGTTATAAAAAGTTACGTAAAATTAATTAATGTTAAAAGTACGTACGATTTAATAATTCGAACCCGAACTTTTAAATAAACTATCGAATTATTTACATTTATTATGAACGAAAAGATTTAATATAAAAAATTTTTTTATTTATAAATAATACGAATAAAATTTAAAAATAAAGTTATTATAAAAAATAATTTTATTTTATTATTTTTTAATAATACGATATTAATAAATATTTACGTACGAAATAAATATTCGTATACGAAAAATAAATAAACTTTTATATACGAAACGAATAAATTTAAGATCGAAATTATTATAAAATTATTTTAAAACCTTTTACTTATAAACGAATAATTATTTACTATTGTAAATCCCTCCTTTATTCCCTTTATAACTTTTTTAATAATATAATATAAATTTTTTAAACCTTTACTTTATTTTATAATTATTTAATTTTTTTAATATTATTTTTATTAATTTTTTATTTAATCATTTAAAAGATAATAACTTAAAAACTTTTATAAAAAACGACGGAAACGACGAAAATATTTTTAATAATACGTATAAGTTTCGGCGTTAAAAACGTAATTATAATTATAATTTCGAATAGTTCTTCGAAAGTTAAATTTTATTACGAATAAAAGTTAATATATAATTAAGGTTAAAAACTTATTCGATATATAAAATATTAAAGAAATCCTTAATATAAAAACGTTTAAAAAAAATTAATATTAAATTATAATTTAATGAAAATAAAGCGTATTAAAAAATTATTAATATATTTATTATTCGTAATAATTTTTTTAATTTATTTTTAAAACGTGTTTTTAATATTTTCGACCGTGAATTATATAATTCGAATAAAGTTAAAATATTATTTATTATAATTAAAACGTATATTATTATTATAATGTTATTAAATGTTTTTATTTTTCGACGGTTTAATTTTTTATTTCGAACCATTAATATATATTTTTATAACGGTAATATCTTTTATTAAGAAATTTATATTTTTTCTTAATTTAATATATTTAATAATTATAAAGTTATTTTAAATTAAGTTAAGCGGATAATTAATTAATTATAAATATGTTTTAATAATATAAGTTTTATTATAAATCACGGTTTAATAATAAAAATATAATTTAATTTTAAATATGTTATTTATGATTTAAATATTATATTTAATTATAATAATTTTATTATTTTAATAATAAAATTTAAGATTTAATTATAAATTATAAAAACGTTATATAAAACTTTATTAATTGTTTTATTATAATTAATCTAAATATTTATAAGTTATTTTTTTAATTATAATAACATTTAACGGTTTTTTTTTAACGGAAATAACTTATAACTTACTTTATATTACTTTTAAAATACGAAATTAAAGTTATTAAATCTTATTTAATTAATTTAATTTAATTAATTTTTAAGTTATATTTATTTAATACGGTTAACTTTTTTTTTAACCTTAAAAAGCTTAAATATAAAATTAATTATATTTTATAAACTTTTACGATCTTTAAAAACGAAAGGTAAACACCGGGCGTATATTAAGTTTACGACGTTTTATTTCGTGATATATTTAATTATAATGATTATAACGAACGATTAACGATAATATATAGAAATTAGAAAATTATTTTTTTCATTCGATTTATTATAATTATTTAATTTAAAGTTAAAAATATTTATTATAAAAAATAATAAATATTTTTTATTTTTTTTTTTTTTTATATAATTTTTAACTTTATTTAATTAAATTTTCATATACTTTAAAATCATTTAATTAAATATAGAGTATAATTTTTTAAATATTTTAAATATATTAAAAAAAAATATATTACATATCATTAAGTTTAATTATAATTATACGATATTTTTAATGTTCGAATTATTATATTTTTAATTTAAAATTTCGTTAATATGGGAATTTTATTTAACGATAATATATGTTTTAAGTTTATATAAAATATTTTAACTTTTATTAATCTTAAGTTATTTAAATAAAATCTTTTAACAATATAAAATTATTTTTTTAAGCGTTAAATTTAAATTAAATAATATAACGAAAATAAAAACGAAATTATTAATATTAAATTTTAAAATTATTTTTAATATATATTAATTATTAATTATATATTACCTCGGAGAAATTTTAATGATAAAAATAAAATAAAAAGATTAATTTAACATGTATTATATATTAAGAAAAGTAAAGTAGAAAAAATAATAAAATGCGTGAATTATTTATTTAAATGTGTTATAAAAATTTAAAAATAAAATAATTTATATTAAACGATAAAATATTAATATAAGTTAAATATAATTTAATAATTATGTCGTTTTAAAATAAATTATTATTTAAATATTTATTTTTTTTATAATATTAAATTAAATAATAATAAATTCGAAATGTTATATTTTATTTAATTTTTTTACTTTAATATTATGGATTACGATTTAATTACGAATATTTTTCGATTATACCTTGTTTAATATATTATTATTAAAAATAAATAAAATGGAAATTATTAATTTAATATTAAAATATATTAATAGTGTTTTTATTATTAATATAAAAAATAATAATAATTTTATTTATAATATTTTTATTATTATATTCGATTGTTTTTTTATATTAAACTTATATATTATATTTATTCGAAATAATATCGAACGTTTATTTATTATAAAATAAAATAGTTAATATATTTTATTATTAATTAACCGTAATATTATTAAATATATTTATTAAATATATATTAACGGTTATATTAAACGATGTTTAAACGGATATATTATATTTAATATTATATATAATATATTAAATATTTTATATTAAGGGTTAAATCGTTTTACGAATAATAAAATTAACGAATTTAATATTAAAATAATTTAGTTTACTTATATATTAATTAAAGAAATTATACTTATAATACGTATAAAAAATAATTTTATTATTAAAATTAATGAATGTTAATGTTTATATAAATTAAATGAAAATATTAATAATAATATTAATAAAAATTAATTATTATGAAATTTTTATTATGTAAAATAATAATTATAAAGTTTATAATAACTTTAATATTAAAAAACGTTAACCGATTTATTATATAAAATGATATAATTTTTTTAACTTTTAAAAAAAATAAAATAAAATATTATATTATTATTAATATTATTATTAATGTATTTTAATTAAATAATATTTATTATATATTTAATGTGATTTTTATTTTATTTTAATTATATAAACGGTTATATTAATTTATACGATTATTTATTTTATAATTATTATTTACGTAAAGAATTAAATTAATGTTATTTTAAAATTAAATTTTTAATTATATATACGTAATTTTTTTCTTTTTTAATTAAATTCTTTTTTTACTTTTATATTATATTTTATTTTTTTTAAAATAATGTTTTTTTTATATAATAATGTTTATTTATTTTTTTTCGGTTTTAATAAAGTTTTTTACTTTATCGTTAATTTTTTAATTTAGGATTAAAATTTTTTTTTTAATGTTAATTTATTAAATAAAAGGGATAATTAATATTTTTTTTAATTTATGGATAAAAATAAAGATAAAAATAAGGACAAA
Organism: Annulohypoxylon moriforme; assembly: GCA_022695765.1. Lineage (NCBI taxonomy): Eukaryota > Fungi > Ascomycota > Sordariomycetes > Xylariales > Hypoxylaceae > Annulohypoxylon > Annulohypoxylon moriforme. The sequence continues at coordinate 2,463 of MU403095.1, read as the reverse complement.
GATAAAAAAAAAAATAAAAATAAAAAATAAAAAAGTTTTTCCTTTTTTAACGTTTTTTTTATTATTTTTTTTTTTTTTTTTTATTTATAAAAAATATTAATATTATTTAACTTATTTATATTACTTATATAATTTTTATTATTAATAATATATATAATAAATATTAATATTATAAATAATTAAATATAAAGGTTAAGAAATATATTAAATATTATAATTATTATTATTATTATAATTTAATAAATGTAAATTATTTAAATGTTTTTAAATTAATAAAATAATTAAGTTTAATAATTATTATATATATTATAAATTAAAATAAAGAAATATTATTTTTTATTTTATATTTTTTTTATATTTTTTTTAATATTTAATAAAATTTAGTTATAAAGGCATATTAAAAAGTAAAGATTGTAAAATTATTATTTTATTTAAAGTTATTTATTTTATTACGTATATGTAAGTTAAAGTTTTATAATACGAATTATATATGATTATATAATGATTATATAATAATAAAAACCCTTATAATGAACTTTTATAATTACTTTTTAATAAAAAAAAAAGACAACGTTCCGTTATTTCTTTAAGAAATTTAAAATTACTTCGCGGTTAAGGTATTAAATTCTAAATTAACGTTATTTTTAATAATTTTATTAAACTTAACGTTAATTATATTTAACTTTTTGTTAATATTTTTTTATATTTCATTAAACTTTATTATATATTATTTAATATAATATAAACTTATATTAAAATCGTTCGTTATTAACGTGTTTAAGTAAGTTATTTATTTTATATTAAGTATTTTAAAAGTATTTATTTTCCGATATAATTTTATTTAAAATAAAGGTAAAATATAACGTTTTAAAAATTATATAAACCATATTAATCTCGTTTTTTATAATTTTTTATTAAACTTTATAAGTATATATTTAATTTTAAAAGTTATATTTTTTATAAGCTTCATAACTTCGAGTAAGTTAAGATCGGGTAAAATTAACTTATAATTATTAAGTAATTTATTTAAATTTTATTTATATTTATTTTTAAATTTAATATAAATTTTAATTTATTTTATAACGTTTTAATAAATTTAATAGGTAAATTAACGTTAGTTTTTAATTATATAAAAAAATAAATACATAATTTTTTTATAATTAAACCAAGGTTTTACCGCGTTAATACATATAATTATTTCATAATAATTTTTAATTAATTTAATATCTTTAAAAACTTTTATTTCATTCATTTTAAAACTATTTTTTATAATTAATTTATATTAATTTTACACTACGTTATCATTCCATTTTCAAATTAAATTAATCGCCGTTTTAATATTCATATTTTAACCTTCGTTATTTTTAATAATATAATACATTTTCATTAAAAAGTTAATTTAATAATTTCCTTAATTTTAATCGTTAAAAAATATTTTATTATATATTATTAATATATTATTAATTAATAATAAATATATAAATTAAATATATTTAATTAATTAATAAAATTAATATAATTAAATATATAATTAATTAATAATATTATTATTATTAAATATAAAATTATATATATAAATAATTAATAAAATTAATGTAATTAATTAATTAATAATTAATTAAATATTAAACTTATATAATAATTTATGGAAGTTTTTTATTATTATAAAAAAAGAAAATTTATTAAAAAAATATTTTTATTAAAAAAAAATATTTATATTAATAAATACGTTTATTTAAATAATTAAATAATAAAATTTTAAAAGTTAATAACGAAATTTTTATTTAAAATATTTTTATTTAAAATATTAATTATTTTTTTCTTTTTTTTTTATTATTTTTTAAATATTTTTTTTAAAAAAATTTAAATTTTAAACTTAATTTTTTTTTTTATTACTTAATTTATTATTAATTTAATTTACTTTTATTCGAAATTAAATTATTTAATTTATAATTTATTTAATATTATTAAATGTTTAATATTAAATTTATTTAATAATTACATAATATTCTATGTTAATAATTTATACGGGAGGTTACCCTTGGTGGCGGAAATATCCTAAGTTTAACCGTTCGGCCAATAAGAAATGGTAAAAGTCGACGCGCGCTAGCTCCGTGCTGTAGCGTTAGAAAACGTTACGCACCAACCACATTAAGCAGCGCTAAAACCGTTAGCCCCACGCTAAAGGTTTTTAATTTATTTAATTAGGTGCATCGTCTCAAACCCCGCGCTAAAACCCTGGCGCAACTTTAATTAAGTACATCTACTGCTACGCCGCAAACGCCATAATTCCGAGCCACCACGGTCTGTGCCATAAATACGTAAAATATCGTAGGTTCAAATCCCACCCATTCCATTTTAATTTTATTTTTTTTATTATTTATTATTTATTATTTATTATTTATTATTTATTATTTATTATTTATTATTTATTATTTATTATTTATTATTTATTATTTATTA
>MU403094.1:600000-839169 GCA_022695765.1 Annulohypoxylon moriforme | reverse complement strand
TTATTTAAATTATAAATTTATAAAATTAATTACTTAAAAAATTATTATTAATAAAATTATATATAATATATTAATAAAAATAAATTTAAATTATATAAATTAAAAATACGAGAAAAATAAATTTTAAATATTAATAACGTTTTAAAAAAATAATTAAAAAAATAAAATTATTTTAACGAAATTTTTAATTATAAATAAAATTAATATAATTATAAAATTATTAAAAATCTTATAAAAAATTTAATAAATAAAACCATTATTAAAGTAAAAAATAATATAACTTTTATATTAATTTATATTATTAATTTTATTAAAAAAAAAAATTAAATTATAAAATAAAATAATTAAATAAAAAAAACTCGAAATGAATAATTATTACTTTTAACGGTTTTATATTTTTAAAAATTTTAAACTTTAATAATTTATTTAATTTATTATTATTATTAAAATTATAAAATATAAATAAATATTATATATTAAACGAAAACGAATGAATCGTAATTTAAAAATAATTTATTAATAATATAATAAAAAAATAAAAATAAATTATATTAAAAATTATTAAAAAAATAAAAATATTTAAAATAAAATACGAAAAATATATTCATTTATTATAAATCTTATATTATTAAAATAATTATTTTATTTACTTAATAATTAAAATATAATATTAGTTTTTTTTAAATTAAAACGTTTATTATTTAAATTTAAAATATTAAAAAAAAAAAATAAATAATATATTATTAAATTACTTTTATTTTACACCGGAAAATTCTTATAAAATTTTTTTACTTTTATTTATAAAATTAAAAGAATGTTTAAAAAGTTAATTTTAAAACTTATATTTTAAAAATTAATATAAAATATATAAAATTTAAAAAACTTAAATTTAAAAAAAAAATTTCTTTTAATATAAAATTATTTAAACTTTTACATTTTTTAAATATTTAAAAAATATCCCATTATTATTATTTAATATAAATAATTTATTAAAAACTTTAAAACGTTTAAATTTAAAATTAATATAATAAATAAAAAATAAATAAAGTTTTTATTAATAAAATAACGAAAAGTTATATATTTTAAAATTTTATATATAATATAAATTAATAAAAAACTTTATATTAAAGTTAAAATTTAATATAAAAAATATAAAGTTTTAATTTTAATAAATTTAACGTTTAAAATAATTACTTTTCCCTTAAAACCGTAGAAAAATTAAATATAAATTAAAATTAAAAAAATAAATTTTATTAATTTAAAATTATTAATAATAACTTAATTAATTATAACGTAAAATAAATTTTTCGGGAAATTATAACATTATTAATTACCATTTAAAATAAGTTATAAAAAATAATATTTAATATTATTAATATTTTAAAATATATTATAATTTTAAAAAAATTATAATTAATTATTAATAACTTTTAAATTAATTAAAAAATTAATTAACTTTAATAAAATAATATTTTTAAATTAATACTTTCGTATTATTAAAAAAATAATAAAAATAATTTATTATAAATTAAATATATAATATATAAACTTTCTAAAAAATTTAAAAAAATTAAGATTCTTTTTAAATATAAATAATTTAAAAAATTATTTTAAAAATAAACTTAAAACGAATTATTAAAATATAATTAATGGAATTATAAAATATTATTAAAAGAAAATATATATTTAAAGTTTTATTAAATTTATAATATAAATAAAATAAAAGTTAAAGCTTTTTAAAAAAATATTAAAAAAAACTTAAAATAAAAATATATTTAAAAGTTTTAATTACCCGTAAAATACCCCGTTATTATAATTTTTAAATTAAATAAAAATAAAAAATAAAAAATTAACTTTAATAAAAATCTTATGTTTCGTTAAGTATATAATTATTAATAATTTAATAAAATTATTATTAAAAATAAATATTTTTTATTATTAATAATTATTATAAAATTATAAATTAATAAAATTAAATAATTTATTATTATTAATTTATTTAATAAATATTATTTTATTTAAATAATTAAAAGTAAAAAATGGAAAATAACGTTTCGAACGATATATAAATTCTTCGAATATAAAGTTATGTTTTAAAAGTTAACGAATGTTTTTATTAATTTTTAATATATAATAATAATTATATTTCGAAAATTTTTAAATATTTTTATTTTTATATATTTCGATGATATTTTAATTTATTCCGAAATCTTTAAAAAATATAAAAAATACGTTATTAAAATATTAAAAGTTTTTAAATAAAAAAAACTCCTTATTAACGTAAATAAAATTATTTAATATATATAAAAATTAAATTTTTTAAGCTTTATAATAACCCTTAAAAAAATTTAAATATAATTAAAAAAATTAATTACGGTGCGTAATTAATTTAAACTTATTAATATTTTTAAAATTAAAACGTTTTATAAGTTTATAAATTATATATAACCGTTAATTTAAAATTTTAAAAAAATAATAATTTTTTTAATGAAATTAATAAAGAAATTAAAAAATAATTTTAAATTCATTAATAAAATAAAATAAACCTTTTTAAAATTAAAAGAAAAAATTATTAAAAATTTAATATATAAACTTTTTTATTTAAAAAAATTAAAACGTTTAAAAATAAATACTTTAAATTATACTTTAAAAATTATTTTAAAATAATAAAAAAAAAATAAGAAATAATTTTTAATAACTTTTTATTTTAAAACATTATATAAAACTAAGTTAAATTATTTCATTTATAATAAAAAATTTTTAATAATTATTTAAATATTAAAAAAATAAGAATTATATTTAAAAAAAAAAATTAATTTTATTAAAATTTTCTTTAATTATAAAAACTTTATTAAATTTATAATAAATTAAGAATTAAATTAACGTTATAAACGATAAATAATTTTCCTTAATAAGTTTAAATTTAATATTAAATATATTAAAAGAAAAAAAAACATTTAAATTAATTTATTAAGTTAATAAAAAAATTATAATTCTTATATAATTAAATGAAATATATTAATCTTTAAATAAATAAAAAATAATATATTATAATTAACTTTTATACGAATTAATAAACATTAAATTAAGCGATTTAATAATCTTAATAATTTTATTTAAAAAAAAAAAATCGATTAATTAAAAAGCCGTTTATAAAAATATATATTTTAAAAAAATATTAAAAAAAATTTATAAAAAAATTCTACGAATACCCCTTTCATAAATATTAAAAATATATTAAAATTATTAAACGATTAATGGAAACTTATAAATTCTTTAATTTTATAAAAATAATATAAAAAATTATTAAAAAATGTAATATTTATAATAAAATTAAAGTAATAAAATATAACCCGTATAAATTTTTAATTTTAATTTAAATTTTAAATTAAACTTAAAAAATTATTTTTTAAAATTTTATTATTAAATTTTTTTATATTTAAAAATTTAATAACGGGAATTAAATATAATAATATATAAGTAATAATAAATAAATTTACGAAATATATTTATTTTTTATTTTTTAAAAATATTAATAATGTTAAAAATTTATTTTATTTATTTTTATAAAAATATATATTAAAATATAAAACTTTAAAAAAAATAATATTAAATTAAAATACTTTATTTATATTTAAATTTTAAACGAATTTAATGAAATGAATAAATATTAAATAAAAATTATTAATATTATTTTATTTATAAATTAATAAATAAACGAAACGATTAAATTAAATATTAAAATAATACTTTAAAAATTATTTAAATTATATATAAAATAATTAAATAAAACTTTTACTTTTAATATAAATTTTTTATAATATTTTAATAAATAAAAATATAATTATATCTTTATATATTATTATATATAAACATATTATAATTATTAAAAAAAACTTAAAAACATTAAATAAAAAACTAAAAATACTTTTAATAATTTTTAAAGTAAATTAAATAATTATTAATATTAAAATAATATAAAAATAATTATAAATTAAATTATAATTTTTATAAAAATAAATGGTAAAATATTATAATAAAAAAAAAATAAAAAGTTTTATTCTTTAAAAAAAAAATAAAATATATTTATTATAATAAAAATAAAATATAATTATAAACACGCCGTAAATTTAAATAAAATAATTTAATAAAAAATTAAATTTTAAAAAATTAAGCCCGTTTAAAATTAATAAAATTATATTTAATATTAATTATTAATTTTAACTTTTTAAAAACATAAAATAACATTTAATATTTTATATATTTATATTTAAATTAACTTTAAAAAATATTTAAATAATAAAGTAATTAAAAATAATTAATAACGATAATATTTATATTATAAAAATAATTTTAAACTTTAAAAAAAAAAGAAAAAAAATAAAATATTTAATTAAATAAAAAAATTACTTATATTTAAAAAATATTTAAAAACTTTTTAATAACTTAATAAATGTTTAAAAAGAAATTTAATTTTTCCATTAAAAAAACTTTAACTTTTTATATTAAATTTTAAATTAAAATTAAAATTATTTAAATTAATAATTAATAAAAAAATATTAAAATTAACTTTAATTAAATTTTATTAAATTTTATTAATAAATAATAAATTAATTTCTTTAAATTTATAACTTTTTTTATTATTTTTATTTTTATTATTAATTATTAATATAAATAAATTATTTTTTTTATTATAATTTTTTTTATTTATTATAATTAAATTATAAATAAATTAATTTTTTTTTTTCCGTTTTAATTATTTACATTATTTTTTTAATTATATTAATTAATTTAAAACTTTAATAATTTTTTATTAAATAATTAAAATTTATTATTAAATTTTAATTAATATAATTTTAACGTTTTATTTTTTTAATTTAATTTTTTAATAAATTAAAAAAATTAATATTAAATATTAACTTATAAAAATATTATTATATAATTATTTAAAAAAAATATACGATTAATATTACGATATTTTTTTTATTATTTTATAAAAAATTTTTTTCGAAATATAACGCGTATAAAATATAACATCGTTTAAATTATTAAAACTTTCGAAAAAAAAATATTTTAAAATTTAAAATTATTTATTATTATTAAAAAAATATATATATTTAATAATACGATTTAATATAATATTAATATATTTAAAAAAAAAAAAAATAAAAAAAAAATTTATAAAAAAAAATAAATAATTAATGCTTTAAATTCTTAAAAATAAAAAGTTTTAAAAGGAAAAAATAATATTATAAATTAATTAAGTTACAAGTTAAAGCCCCACCTAATTCGGATCGGAAGAACCTTAGAACCAATAAAAGCCCTTTATTAAACATAGGGCCCCCGGGGCCCTTGGAAGACATAGGGCCCCCGGGACCCCATAATAACAAGGGGCCCCAAGGTATAAAAATACATCGTATAAGCTGTATAATTTTAAGCACTCTTTTAATATAAGAAGGGCAGAGCCCTTATTCCTCTTGTATATAAGATTACGGCAATAATCAACTTAAGCTTATAATCACTTATTGAATTTTATAAGGAGTTAACCTCTGACGATATAGTCAACCACCTGTTGTTACCTTCAAATCAGGACCCCCTAGCGATAGATCGTTACATAGGGCCGATTTTGTTGCAGTCCTACCGTCGCAACGAGGACTGCATGCTTAGGTCGCAAGGCTGCATATAGCACATATTAAGACTCTACGATTAAATTAGATTTTTGGACTTGTCTAGATCTATGTGATTAATAGGTATTTCATTCAGCACTATCTAATTTTCCTGAATTGTTACCTGCTTTGAGTTGACTTACATTGTAAGTCATCAATTTTTCATTCTGTTAATTACATTATCTCAAATGATATCATGCAAACGAGAATTATCAAGATATTCGGTAAGTCGTTTGATCCGGCTATTATTGGGTAAGCCATGCGTTTGATATTTTGGTTTTAGCAGTACATTGATAACTGTAAACCTAAGAGTCGGGCAGGAAAAAAAGAGGTGCTAAAGGTTGGAGCAACACCCCAGACAAGCAGATTCCTGATAATACGGGATGTACGACAGAGCATATTGATATTCTGAAGCCAACTAGACTTGATTCAGTATTAGAATCGTTACATAAACGCACGTTATAACCATTATTTGCATCAATGAACTCCGAGACTGTCTGGTTGTAGGATATATGCCAATCTGACGCAGGACCTTACTCAAAATCCCATCTCCGCCACTGCAGTAGGTCCTGGACAAGAAGCAATAGAACGCTACTGATACATAAGATCTAATAACTCGTATACCAGAGTCTGTTACAGTCTTCGTCCACTGTTGTGTCCATTCCCTCCGGGTCCTCTTTTGGTCCCCCATGAGAGAACCTTCTCCTTTTAGACAAAATGAGCCCAAGCCAAATTATCATTAACGATGATAGAGGGAGAATAATGCCAGAGAAGCAGAGCCAAGCAACCCGTGCATCAGGTCTCATAACGGTGGTCGAAAGCATGGCCATGCCCGCCATGAAGTAAGTTAGGATCAAAACAGTGCCACTCATCCGTATATCACTATCTAGCATGCCAGGATCCTCTTCGGTGAAGACACATAAACATTCGGGGATATGTAATATCCTTTGCGTCCGGCGGCCTATCCATATCACAGATTGCCGTCTTTGGACGAATAGCTTATCGGCAATGAAGAGAAAAGTAGTTGCTAGGACGTTAAGGACAAGTTCTCCACAGATTTCTGTACAAAGTCCCGCCATGCAATCATCCATTGTGTAAGTGATACTAACATCGCAGTGTCTATTAGTATAAGTACTAGGTAGCCTGAGCGACGTAGGGGAGGTACGAACAATGAGGTTTTATTGATCTTCTTCTGGCTTGGAGTGGTGTGACTTGGACGTATACTATGGGGGAGTTTTCTTAAGGAGTTAAACTGGCTAAACTATTATATTCTACCTAATAATGTATTCTAATGGTCATAATGCGTGGGCCTAAATATTATAATATAGGCGCCTCATCTAAATAGAGTTACGCGGCGCTCTTAAAGTTTTGTAAATCTCTATTCTTGTTTATGGCGGCTGTAAGAATGGGATATTGATGTTGTATTTTCTAAGGTTGAAAGTTCAACCTGAAACTGAAAAGGAAACTAGTTAAACCCTTTGATTACGTAACATCCCTACACCGCTGACTTTTTCAAACTTTAAAGCCCCTTTAACTATAGGGGCGAATGTGGTTACCTCGGAGCTTACGAAAGGAAGAGAGTAGGTAAGTTTCTGGTGTTAAACATAAAAAAATGGAGACGAATTAACTTTGGGCATCTAGTAAGATAGAAAATTATATACTCTATACCTAGGTAAGATAGTATCTTACGGATTAATTTGAAAACAAAAATTAAAAGCTGTATGTATGGTTTCCGTATGTTTTTCAGGTACTTACCTACTCAGCTCAATATGGTTAACGTCTGCTTGAGACATAACCACCGTTAAATGAAAAATAAACGGGGGGTGTATCGAGGTATGTCTTATCTTACATAAATCAAGTTCTCTTAAACAAGTATACGAGACGTCATTGTTCCGCAGAGAAATACCAAGATCATAGGTTAATTTGTCGAAGTTGGTTTAACAACAGTGACCACCAAACTAAAGTCCCGACATAATGGATAGGGGCCACTCTAATAGTCATCCTTGGCAATGAAATGAGCTCAAAAGAACTCTCAGCAGAATTTAATATGGATGAAAAAGCGATGGCAAATTCCAAAAGATTTGACAACAAATTGACTCTGTCTCCACCATCCAGCCATTGACCGCTTTCGATCGGGGGCGTCAAGTTCAGATATTTCCTTATCCCTTGATACATACTAGGTAGGTACTAGAATACAAAATATGAAACGCACCTCATTTCAGAAATCCAGTTATGCTATATGAGCTGTTTTTAAATGAAGATAAATTGGATTTGTCTCATGATGAACGGTATTTCCTGGAAAAGGTTCATGGTCTTGGGACCTCGTGTGTTAGAATAATTACACTTGGACTAAGATTCATAATAATACCCTTATTCGAACGCCGAATCGTGTCGGGACTTACCATAAGACTTCTATATCTCGGATCTTCCCATCGCAATGATAAGAGGGAATCATCCGCAGTCGTATTAATATCGGAAACTTTTTATGACCCGGTTGAGAGAATCTTGGATGGAAGAACCTGAATGGCTATTTTGCCAAGCGGGCCCCTGAGAGTGTACCAAAGAAAGAATTGTTCAGCGAAGCCGACGTCAACATCAACGTTAATGACGTTAGGTACCTACTGGCTTGGCTAACTGGTCTTTTAGTATGATATCAACCGGTATCAACTATCATCAAGCATTACTGAGCCTGGCCGGCTTGCCATATTTGGGCAGGAACGCATATCCTTCCATTATCTGAAGCATGTGAACATTGTTCTGTTTCCAGTATAGTTGATGACTTCGTGAACGCCAAGGACTCTTGTAACTGGGCTGTCTAGGTACAGAGAGGCGCATATGGTGGCATGCAGATGTCGATGAGATATCGAAACCTGATAAAACCCAGTCTAGCGCACGGTGTTGTGACTCTTCGGGGTCTCTGCATATCTTGCATGGAACTATTCCATCTTTTATCACAAGTAAACTATAATCGTAAGCATAGAGTAAAGAAAACATGAGTGCTCGACACTCAGCCTTTAGGTATGGCGATACGTATTGTGAATGGCTTCATATACCTAAGTTGACTTGGGCCATATCAATACCACCTAGGAAGCCTGTCACGGAGTGTTCCACAGAACTGATTCAACCTACTCTCTCAATTACATTTTCACGAAGGCGATTATTCCCCGGTCTCCATATCTCATAGACTGCGACCTCTCGGACCACGCCCAGAGCAAACACCGGGTCAGTCTGGATACAATATATCGCATATCAACGTGGCGAAAGCATCTGCACCCCAGAATTTAATCTAACCCTATTATTTGTTCGTATGATGATGCGATAGATTGCGATTGTTATTATTGAATGACGCATCATACGCAAGAATACGCTTTTCAGTCGTCACTGGTCTTTGGTTAGTTTCATCTCGATGATAATAGGTGTGATTCGGATTCGAGTTGGAACTGTAACCAAATGTTGTGCTCAAATGAAAAATCTCGAGATACTCAGCAAATTTCTTTAGTGAGTGCTCTTCCGAAAGCGGTTTTCGATTGGACCAGCTTCTACATTTGGAATACTGGATGCCCGGAGTCCAGTCTCAACTGGGCATGATCGCCTAGATGAATAGCATTCCATAAGCCTATGCTAATGTCGCTTACTATGACAGGGCATCCTAGCAATAGCATCAGGTGTAAGCAGTGTAGTGTAAGTGCGAGTGTGAGGCCCACGAGTCATAGTAAAATATAGTGATCACGGTCCGCCCAGTTGGTAAAGAAGACCGGATCGTTGGGGCATGTTATCTCTCGGCATGTGAAGGAGAGGGGATCGTAGAGAGGGTTAGAGTTGAAACAATAAGGGTCCTGAAGTCTGGACTACCTTAAAACAATAGCACGATGTAATTGGGCGCGACGTTAAGAAAAATTGGAACATCCTAAACAATCAGATAAGGTTGGATGGGTTGCAATCTATGAAGGAGACGCATCTCAAAAGACCCCCCTGAAATGTGCTGTGGGCCAATCACATGCGAGACTCTTAAAGAGTGGCACCAATAGTGTTCCCGTATCGGATGATGTTGAAGACCCGACTTTGATCGCTAGATACCCGTACCTAGGCAACTACATGGATTCAAAGTACCTTGTAGGCATCTGGCATAGAGTATCTGGCAGAAGTGAATGACGAACGTGTATTCAAGATTTCGGGTTGAGCAAGCTGAATCAACGTAACGAGTCGGCGCTGCGGGTCGATTAGTGGGCAAACCATCAAACCAGCAGGGATCAAGATCCCCGAACAGATCATTCCGAAAGCGCCGATCACTACGATCGCACGTAAGGTATTATCCCGCTCGCGGGTTAAATTGAAGCTTAGAATTGTTCGAGAAGTTATTGTTACGACCTATATTCTTCGTATAGATCTAATAGAAGAGGACTTTTGTCTGATGCATTAGAGACTTATCAGCTTAAAGCGACAGATAAACAAGAGGATAAAAAGCAATTAGCTTATAACACACGTATTATTACCTACCTACAGAGCAGGTAGCTAAGACAACTGTGGATATCACTTACTACCCGGTCCTTGTAGAGACCACCTTGGCGGCGATGCCAAGCTTTGAGCCCCTCGACACCTACCGCGTAGGTGCGAAATTCCTGCCTCCCCTGATGGTTTCTATCGCGTAACAGCTCTGTTTTTCTGCCATTTAAGAGTACCCTGCGGTCTATCCTGTAACCTCGTTTAGCATAACTTTACCTTTTCAGGTTGCCTCCCGAAAGAACGTGAATCTAGATATCTGCGGCTGGCTACCAGACGAACCACGTCAGGTCTTGGAAATCAACGAGATAACGTCTGGGCAGCCATCACGGTAGAGGTCTGGAAAAACGTGATGGGAATATGTAGTAAGTAAATGGCCATAGAGGAGGTAGGCCTCTTAGTAGTTGATGCAAAGACATGGGGGATCCATCGCGTCTAAGCCAATAAGAATGAAACTCGTAACACGGCAGAGATAAAAACCCGATACTACCTGCCAAAGTTGTCACTCAGCCTCAACAACGGATAGGCGTACTCACCGGTGTGACTACGCCTGACCTGTTACCTAATGCTTGCCCATGTCATGGACCAATGTGACCTGTGGACACAGCCGCATGCCCCTAAAGTTCTAGCCGCAAAAACAAAAAGGTCAAATCCATTCTACCTAGCTAAAAAGTATTAGCATATCTAGAATCTCGGTCATATACGACTCATTATGTAACTTAGTAGGCACATCATATGCCTCGCATCAAAAGTTCTTCACCCATATCCCCATATCCACCTCTATTCTTAACTGGCTATTCTACTAGTAGCCACCGAGGCGTCTATCGTATAGCAGAGCTCACCTAGAAAATATGATAGATCGATGATGCTTAGGGCCAAAACATGCGAGCAAGTGGCGTAGTAAGTTGTATCTCTCCCCTTGGTCCTGATGACCGGATTTGGACTCGAGATCTGGTAACGCACCTCTGATAGGGCTGGGCGTGTTAATTGTCCCAGTAAACCACCACGCTGCTCTGCACCCGGTTCTTTACAATGTGCCGACGTGGCGTGCAGATATGCACAGATATGTTGTGTTGCGGTTAACGGTTCCTGAATCTAGGGTCTCGATCCCCACAACGACAGCAACGACATCAAAGAGTGGCTATCCGCACACAACCTCCTAGGGATCATGCCCGCATGCCATGCTTGCTATTTTGTGGATTCTGAGATCAGATTTGAGGCGACACTGACCAGGATCAGCATGGGGAATTTCCATTTCCAGTAGCTGGGAAAGCAAACAAGATACAAGGCTTGATAACTTGGTTGACTCCATCATCGTTGAAACTGGGGATGCACGCCACGCCCATCTAGGCCTGGACGTCCTACCATGTAGGACCGGGGCATCGTTGATCTTTGCGATATGGACGAAACTCTATCGTTCGATGGGTCGGGGATGAACAGTAACTCAGAGCCACCGTACGTATGAGGGTCCCTACCTGATCGCGCATAGATGAAGCCGAGAATCTCATGCCTCACTAGTACTTATATCCCTTGCCTTCAACCCGTCGTTTCCTTCGATTTCTAGAATTCCTCGTGCCAACCAACCCCAAAGAACAACAACCAAAAGATCAGAGAAAGACATCCTCATCCTCTTTTCACCATGACGCACAACCATTCTGAAAAGGGACACCCGGGTGCCTTTGATTTGGCACCGACGCCCATTGCTTCAACTTTGCCGTCGACCGGGCCCTCAACAGGGACGACTACCCCGTCGATACACTCCGTCGGGAAGGGGGGTGATAGTGAGAAACAAGTTGAGAGAGTTAGCGAGCGTGCCATCCTCCCAGACCAACTCGGAACCGAGCTCAGTCGCCAAGTCCGCCGTAAGTCTTCACTGATCTATCATTGATATGCATTGCTAACTTCTCCACCTTAGACAAATATGCCTCCTCGTATAGGAAAATATTCGGAGTCATATTTACAGCTAACTTAGCTGTCTTCATAGCCTTGATGGCGGTTAACAAGGGTAACCCTAACTCGCGGGATGTAGGTAGTGCTGCATCTGCAAACCTTATGGTTAGCATCTTGTTCCGACAGGAGGAGTTCGTCAACCTATGCTATGAAATCTGTGTCTGTGTCCCTCACTCCTTGCCTCTCTACATTCGAAAGCGCCTTGCAAAGGTCTTTCACTACGGAGGTTGCCACAGTGGTGCGGGAACAGCTGCAGTAGTATGGTATATCCTATACACGATATTAGCAACGAAGGAATGGATTGACGAGCCAGTAACTGATGAACTAGTGAACATGATCACCAGTTGGATCTTGGTCAGCATGTTCATCGTTATCCTAACTTCGGCTCACCCCGACTTACGCCGAAGGTTCCACGACTATTTCGAGGCTTTCCACCGTTTCGCCGGTTGGACAGCTCTGACGACTTTCTGGATCCACAACATCTTCTCTGCCAGAGTCACTGCCAGACAATGGGATGCCTCTCTCGGCTACGTCCTCATCCACTCTCCCAACTTCTGGTGTATTTGCATCTCAACCTCCTGTACCATCGCCTCCTGGTCTCGTCTACGCCACCGCGTAGTATACCCCGAGAAGTTGAGTGACCACGCCACTCGCCTACACTTCAAGTACCGGGGAATGGCTCCTTTCTACGGTCTCAAGATTAGCGACAAGCCATTAACGGAGTGGCACGCCTTCGCCACTATCCCTGATACTGACCCCGAGTCCGGAAAGATTAACGGCTTCAGCGTCGTAGTCAGTAACGCTGGAGACTGGACTAAGAAGCAGATCATGAAGCCCAACGAGCGAAAGCTATGGGTCCGTGGCGCTCCCCTCCACGGTCTTCTATACACTTCCAGGCTATTCAAGCGAATCGTTGTCGTCGCCACTGGATCTGGTATCGGCCCTTGCTTGTCACTACTATTTGCTGATGTCACTCCCCGCCGTGTATTCTGGAGTACCCGAGAGCCTCACGCGACATATGGCCCCCAGGTCGTAGCCGAAGTCAAGCGAGCTGACCCCAACGCTGTTATCTGGAACACTCACGAGAGGGGATACCCGGACATTGTTCGGGAAGTCTACCAACTCGTCCACGAATCTGATGCTGAGGCCGTCTTCATCATCTCTAACCCCAAGGTGACGGAGAAGGTCGTCTACGGCATGACCACTCGTGGTGTCCCTGCTTACGGTGCTATTTTCGACTCTTAAACGACGGCAATGATAATGAATGGATTATGACGGAAGATTGCTAATACTGGCAAGTCCTCTACACTTACTAGGGGCATTGGAGAGGGAAATGTGACAATGTACGGATTAGCGAAGCATGAAGTTGGGGTTCAATGTGGGATCACAACCCGAGGAGTGGCATTGTCGACGAGAAGCTACCTAAAGTTGAAGTATTTTTTTATTATTATCTGGCGGGCAGCAGAGCCGCTCTTGTAACTTTTCACTTCACGACATTCTTTTTCCTTTACCCCCCTTATCACCCCGTTTCTTTTTCAAACTCTGCAGGAATATGGCTGGACATCATGAGGACACTGTAAATAGATTATTAGATAACGCGAAATGCCGCTTCTCAGGTTGGACACACAGATATCAACTAAGGTATCAAAAGCTTAGATTAGACTTAGATCCCACCATGAAACCATCCATCCATGAATTCAATGTTTGAATTTTAGTGAATCAATCTCCTGGAGTTTCCTTGTAACTTTCTTTTCTTCCTTCCATTATTCCCTCACCGAATGGCACTCGACCCCCCGAGATGGATAATGAAACTCCTCCAAAGTTGTAACTGATCATATTTGATATCGTGGCCATCCCCTCTTAAGGAGGTATTGGCGTTCCGATATTCCTAAACAGAGGGAAAACGAATAATATCAACCCACATCACCCACTTACTACGATCCTCCGCTTGGCTACGAAGGCCAACGTACGTACCTCGAATGGGGAATACGTCATGAAAAAAAGTGAACTAACAAAAGTGGAAGGCTTCATTTGAATATGGCCATGATACCGCATTGGGATGTTGTTCGAAGAATGGCGGGGAGTCGAACCCGAGTGGTTCCACGAGGTAGTAATTACATATTGGAGCAGATGTTACAATGCATGCAGTAAGAAGGATAACCGATCTGGATCTTGAAGGTTACAGCCAAGAATATTACACTAAGATGACGCATGCACTTCTATCTGCGCCGTAATTCATCGGAGGGCTAATTATGTGAGTCAAATATATGAATAATTGTACATATTCACTTGTGACACTTGTGAAGGGGTTGGGATGGTTGCGACGCCACCCCCTTTTTTAAAAATCTTGGCACAGCGTTAAATGCCGAAGAATTAGAAGGCACCCCCACAACTTCTATGATGTAGGTACATATTACATAAAGAGTAGCTAAATTGGATTAATATGACATTAAGAGTTTTTCTCGTTCATATTTTCAAATTTCCTTTTTTAAGCGGCGACCCTGATTTACAAAATTTTATCAAGGGGCACGGCGATTACGAAACCAGCAATCAGCAAGCGCTTTGGGAGAATATAACAGGAGAAACCCCAGAGGCGGTGACGCCAGGTCCCTGAGCCTCAACTCGGATTAAAGGTGCCTGTCCCGGTACGCTCGTCACCGTTTCGAAGCCGGTCTTCTCCACCTGTGCAGCCAGAGTGAGGGTAGAGTTGCTAGCACCCGCGAAAACTTTCCAGGCCTTGTGTTCAGTGGCACCAAGCCAACTCATATACACCAAGGTCTTATTGCTCGCCTCATCTACGCACGCGAAAGCATCCGGTGCGGTCTTGGGTCGCCCAACCCAAGGGAGACGGAAGGCCCGGTATGAGAAAATGTAGCCATCGCCAGGTCCGAACTGGGCTAACATAGCGACAGAGCCATCTTGGTTATACTCTCGGATCTTGGGGGTTGAGCCGTATCCCATGACGACGTGGCCGTCATCTAGCTTTTGCACGTTTCCTTGAGAGTTGGAGTAGACCGGATCTTGAGGATCAGTGTATGCCTGGTCTAGAGTAGCCTTCTTGGTCTCTGTATTCACAGTCATGAAGATACCCTTCGTCTGGTTTACTCCTGATACGACATCCGAGTTCGCGTTGTCAAAGATGCTAATCTGAACAGTGTCTCCCAATTCGTTGTGGATCCTAGCATCGTGTTGGTAGGAAAAGGAAAGATCCTCGCCAAGCTCGAAATCACCGCCGGATTGACCCTATATTCCGTTAGATCACGCATTTAAATTGGAAGGTTTGATTGGAAAGATGGAATGGTCTAGGTAAAGGGTAAGTGAATCTTACTTGCAGAGTCCATTCTACCTTCCCATCCTTCGTTATCTTAAAAACAGAGCAGTAGTATCGCGAAGAGATCAAGTACGATCCGTCCTCAAACTTGTCGATTGAGTTGATGTGGAAGTATCCATACGGAAGAGATTGGTTCTTTCCATAGTCTGCTAAGGGATAGAACTGCACCACATCCGAAATGGGAATCTGGTCAACGTGGTCTAGTGTACTCCACTTGAAAAGGATCTCATTGGTCTTGATGTCTAGCTCATAGAACAGACAGTCGGCCACCCAGCCATCGGTCGGACCACCAATCGAGCTTAGATCGTATTGAGTGACGTTATACACAGTCAAGAGGATAGTGTCATCTGCTGTGATCTTAGATTCGTGCATGTCGAGGTACGAAACAAGCTCGGTAGGATCAAGTTCTGGAATCGTCACGAAACCCTCCTCTTCCGCGGTCAACGAAACGTTGTAGATACTCGTGTAAGAGTCATCGAGAATTTGGATGATGCCGTGGCCCCAACCGTAAGGCTCCGGCAGAGAAATTCCGTTGAAGAAAGTTAGGACGGGCTTTCCCTCAAAGGTCTGAGTCCTGAAAGCGGCGTAGTCGCCAATAGTGCTTTGCCAGACGAGCTCATTATCGTCGGACATAATGAAAAGGCTGTAATTGTGCGCGTAGTTGCCATTTTGGTCGAAGAAGAGATATCCAGGTGAAGTCGGGCCATATTTTGTTATGTTTAGAGATGGTCTGTATTATCTTGTGTTAATAGCTTTTCATTTCATAGCTCTGAATTGAATTGTGTCATTAGGAACATTCAATGTTAAAAAAATCCTCATGAGAATGAATCTCAAAGCATTGATAAATAAATGGGTCAAGGTGCCACTTACGGTTCCAGGGGACTGGATTTATACGTCTGCCAAGGCCATGAAATGTTCTGCGCTGAGGCTGGCAAAGCCTGAAGCAAGCATGTCACAGAATATGCTAAGTAAACTGAGAGCCGCATCTTGAACTGTTCCGCTATCGTATGGCGCAATAGTTTGGACGGAATGCGTGATAATCAGAAATGCATAAAAGAACGCTTTATAACCGCCAATGCCATCAATCCTAAGTCCGATTCCGGTTCTCGATATGGGCTAGTAAATAAAAATTACAATACGACGGTGGGCTTGGTAAACGTGGTCCCTGTCATGGTTATCCGGCGCTAGACCAGGGTTTTAACCAGGTCTTAAAAATGTAATCATAATAATGTTTTGGACGTGAGTATTCTGAAGGGGTTGCATGACAATGCAGCTTCTTCTGTTCGAAGCTACTCATCACGAATGCAAGTGCCGTTTTGAGGGTTTGAAACGATGGCGAAATCCGATCAAGGTCTTTTACGGGCGAGACTCTGCACGTTGAGCATTAAGAAGAAGTGAATGGGGTTTTCTTTGGGAACGGCTAACAGCGCTAAAATCAGTACAGCTAGTACTTAGAAGGATTTTGGATGATCATCATTTCCATAACAAGTTTACGACGTCATTGGTAATAATCATCCCACCAATTACGGTCAGATATCAAAATCAAGCAGAACTTCCGCACCTTCAAAAAATTTCTGGCCTGTAGGTTAAGGGGCTAGCCGGGAAATGTGGACCGAACGGATCTAATCAGCGGATCTGATAAGATTGATCAGGATCAGTAGCCAATCACTACGCTGTTGTGGGTCGGCCTAACTGTCAAAAAGGCAGTAGTGTTCAGGGGGGTTTCCCGACCCCAGAATCCGAAGTAATTTCCCTTCTCGGCTGACTCAGGCGACGTTGAATATTTCGCTCCGCCAAGGCGAAGTGTCTCTTTTCCCGCTTTGATGGACCGAGTACCTGGGTACTAGGTATGGATTTCAACTTTCTCATTAGGTAATCTCTAGAGGTATTTCGGTAGGTGCTTATTTACCTTCCTATTAAGTACTCCTAAGCATAAAGCAACGTTAAATCCTTTCACCCTAAGTGAGAATAAACCATCAAGCAAATCATAGAGTACCTGGTACTCAACCCCACAGGCCGACCTCTATCTCAATTCAAATATCTGATCTGGAATATCTCCATAAAATTTCTTACGTACTGCTTCGCCATCCATCATGCCATGAACATAGCTCTCCCCTATGAGGCGATAATATCGCTGAGAATCCCTTTCCTTTGCCTCCATTTTGCTCTTTGCCTTCTCTGCCTTTCTATAGGCAGCAGTACTTTCGCTCTTCTCCGCATCGTTCTTATTGTCGCTAGCAACCTGGAAGTTAACCATTCTAGGTTCGCCCTCTAACAACTCTTTCAGCTTTTTGTTCGCTATCTTCGTAGCTTCCTTTATGTCTTCGCCAACACCCCCTTTAGCAACCAAGTCTAACTTGCGACGTCGTTTCTCCTGACACTTCTTGATCAATGTTTTCAAAAATTCTGCATTATCATCCCTTATTTCATCTATTGTATCGTCTTCTCCCTTTTGCCCTTCCCTTAGAATGACAGGTACTGTGCATCCGTACATGATACCAACCTTATCCCCGGTGTGTACTTCGCTTGATGCTAGTCCTAGAATATTTCCCTTAGTCTTGAACAAGCGGCGATTCCAAATAACTGCCTGAACACGCCGGCAAAATTCGGCAATGATGGAATTGCGCTCATCATTGATCAAAGCTGCTGTGTTGATACCACCACTTCGTAGCCCTCCCTTGATTGCGGACTCCCTACATGCCCTAGCGTAATAATATGGCGGGTTCTTATTATCCTTTCCTCGGTCTGCAACGAGCGTTCTCCAGAACTCGTCAGGTGGATTGTATTTATGAGGCTCTTTCCAACCGCCTAGTTTGAGCCAAGATGCTGGAATAGAACCATGCTGAGAAGCGTCCATCACGTTAGCAACTTCATCGAATATAAACCCCTTGATGTAGAGACTGTAATGTCCTAAAAAAAGCCTCTTTCGGAATTTTAAAGCTGTAAGATCTGTATGTTCTGTCTGCGCGGCGTTATAGTTCCTGTGACCGTCGTGAGGAACGCCAACGAGAGGATCAGCATTTACTCGCCCAGTTTTCTGAATGTTCATGCCTGGGTGATGGAAAAGTGCGAAAGGTGCTGATGATGCTGGAGGAATCCAAGATGGAAGTGGTATGTCAAGGTCTTCCGAAACGATCGTGGTATCTCCATCTAAATCTTCGCTCTGAGAGTCATGGATGCGACTATCACTTGCTTTTGGTGGATCATAAAGTTTTGAGAGGTTAGGAAAGTGTTTCACTTTCCACCGCCTTATCTCCCTCTTCCAATCCTCATACTCTTCATCCTCTTCATCCCTGTGTCCTTCCTTATCTCCATTCACCTCAATTCTATTTTCTCCATCTTTATTTTCGTCTTCTCCATCTTCATCATCACTATAATCGGAGAAAGAGAATTCCCTTTCCCATGTTTCGCTAACAGTTTTCAACCACGATCCCGAAGTCTCCTCAGGTTTATATGGCAGTTTAGGCTTCTCCTGTACGCGAATTGACTTCTTAGTGGGTGGTTCAAGAGCCCATGGGCGGCAGAGAATGTCCAACGCCTGCACTTTATCTACTTCACATGAGCGATGGATGCTGAACTCAACAAAGTCCCGGCAAACATCATAATATGGCCTGCCATAATCCACCTGGAATGGTTTCTCTTCTAGAAAGTAAGAGAAGCCCGTGCGCATGAATAAGGCGTATTCTGCGTCTGTAGAGATTGACTTTTCGGCGAATGGCGAGGCGTCCCGGGCGAGAGCGAGCAATGAGTATATCACATCCCGAGGCTCTGATGTCTGGAAGATGAACATGGTGGTTACTAAGTACTGTAGACTCAGCAAACTCCGCCTTTTCAAAGGGTCGATGGTTTGAACGTCGCTAGATTTGGTATCTTCGACGGGGTTAGTATCCATACTCTGTGTTCGAAAGACTTTGCCCGTTGCTTGGACTAGGAGGCTGGCCCCAAGTTCGGAAACATGTTCAAACCAGCCAGGGATGTGGCGAAATTTTTCGTCTTTCTGCATTACCTCTGAAAGGCGATGTGTGGCTGTTTCTACTTCGACAAATAGTTCCACTGCGACAGCAAAGTGATCCCAGAGGATCCCGTCAGGGCCACAGTAAATAGTTGCTTTCGGAGCCAACGCGATTTCTTGTATCATCCATCGGCGTGAGAACCAGGGCCTCTGCATGAGTATCATCAATGCCTGCCACTTTGGTGCATATTTCTTATCTGAGCAGATCAAGTCAAAGTTCTTCAGTTCCATCACTTCTTCTTTGATGAACTTGATTGCTTCTTTGCTGTCGTTGTTGCTTTCTCCAAGCCAGATACATACCTGATCGGCTCTAGTGTAGATCCTTGACATCATCTGGACCTGATGATTGCGCTCGTTGTCGTCGTTCTGATTGATACATATAGAATCGATCCATACTGTTCGGGATTTTTCGGTATATCGGAGATATTTCAACGCTAGTGCTAAACCCCTTTTTATTCTTCTCTTGTACGGTATACCGTCCTCTTCAATAATGATGGCGTAATCTTCTGGCTCATCCCCCCAACACCATGATAGAGCTTCGTATTTTATGCGAATAGCATCAATATCGTCATATCGATATTGTCTTAGCCTCTCCTGTATCGCGTCATCCTTTGTTTGTAGTGGTTCTGGCTCGATATGATTGGCATTTCCCCTATTCTCCTTCTGCCCTTTATGTACGTTTATCGATCCCGTACTGTAGCGCTCATTGTTGATACCAGACTTTGTTGGTATATGGAAGGGGTTATCGTAGTCCGCCTCTATAAGCTCGCAATGTATCTGATGATTGTTGGAAGCGGCGGGTTTCAACCGTAGCAGACGAATCCTCTTCTTTGTATTTGGTAGTCGGCTATACTTGAAATCTCTGACTAAGGAAAGATCCGGGTCATCATACCTTTGAAGTTCGGGAAGTCCCTCTGGGGCCGTCCCCCTACTATCCGCCGGAAGTAGATAGTAGAGGCGATTATCCACCAAAACTTGAGATGATCGTCTCTCCATCGTTCTTCTATAAGAATATCCCTTGTTTTCGTGATTAAACCGAGTATTGTAGAGATGCTAGCGTTATATAAATGATATCTTCTAAGGTAGTCAGTTGTTTCTTAGTCTGCTATTTGGAATCATTCGGAATCTGTTATAATAATGTATTTGATTTATCGATTGATCTCAGCCAGTCCCTTACTACGTATCTAATACAATTGGTCGCCTCTCAGTTTGTTTGTTTTTTCTTTTTTTCTTCATCTGCATTTTTCAGCCGCTCCAAATGAGACGCTGTGTGAAGTGGCAGAAGGGGACAGCCTGCTTTGGCGTATGCAAGTTTTATTGTGCAATTAATATACCCTCAAAGGTATGATTCGTTAAAGCTAATGATAATCACAATACTACTAGGGTAACGAGCATACTCGAATCGTGTCTACGCAGAAAATACTACGTTGAAGAAATGTGCAGCCGAATAGCATACGAATGGTCTACTGATCCGGAACATGATAGGCCTTAATTTTCAGCCACGGCGGCTAGCTACACGTCTCACACCGGTTAATAAAAAACTTCTTATCTCTACCGGCGATGTATTATACGAAGCAGTTACCGCCTATGAAAAATGAAAGGAAGGCATATGCAAAAGCTGAGCTACCTTAACAGGACCAAGAATTTCAATTTAAGAAAAACTCGAAATAATTACCTAGGTGCCTGGGTGCATATTATATTACTATGTGTCATAGATGTCATACTGACTGGCCTCCAATATGGCTATGGGCCTGGGTTGGTACCTTAGGTAGGTAGGTAGGTACTTGATACATTCGATAAGTATAAGGGGCGCCTCCTGATGCACCTACATGTAATAGGTACCAGTAGGTACCTATGTAGGTACCTACATAGGCGACAACTCAAATTTAAATGACTTGTAATATTGTCTCCATGTTTGGAGTGAAGCAATGTTCATTGTATACCTACCTAGGTAGGTAAATACTAGATACTCGGAATGCTAGTACCTAATAGGTAGTTCCAGAAGGTAGAGAATAGAGATTGAACATTCCAAGGTTAATGTAAAATATTTTACGAAATTCATATTATATTAAAACAAACCGTGCCCTGGTACGCGCTCTGGCTTTCCTTGACAAACTGCTCGGAGTATTCTCGATACCCCTTTTCGTCATCATCGAGACCTCGGGGGTATTTGTCTAGTGTAGAAGTGCTAACCATTCTGTACTGATCATTACCGTCCGACCGCACAAGGATAGGCGACAGAAGGGCCGGAAAGACACATAATACGTCGCCTTGTTCTGGGTTAGCATGATCACCCCAGAGAAATCCAGTTGTCCCATCTTCCAGTACAAATGACCCTTGTCCAAGAATCATGTGTTGCCACTTTGCACTGTGCAACAAATCATTTGCCTCTTCCTCTATTGTCGGTCTAATTCTCATTCTAAACTCCGGTCGTACAAGTGGCTTGTCCTGTATCATTGACTCATACGCATTTATGAAAGCCTGCTCGAAACCATCCGGCCAATCCCACGGATCATTCTGGAAGAATCGGGATATTCGGCTACGTAGCCATTGTTGAACAAGCTCTGCGCGTGGGGCACCTGTTATAGAGGAGCTCACGGCAAGTATTGCCTTTTCGCAGTCAAGGAATGTACTTGGTGGGTAGATCGGCTCAGTGACGGTGCGAGGAGGTTGGGCTGGAAAGGCGGAGGTACAACGCCCCAAGATAATCCCTGGTATTGTCAAGACGTTTGTTTCCATTGAAAAATTAAAGCATGAACAAGAGGGACTATAAGGCTCATTGTCAACTCCTATTGGAACTTGGTTGCGAATGTCGGGAACCCAAGACGGAACGCCACTTAAGGCTCCGACAGGACCTAATCCGAGCACTCTAGTGTCTTTTGCCCTCGACAGAATGAATTTTGTGTATTGGAAGTACACATTCTCATATGGCTGCCTATAGTTCGGAAGCATCGATTGAGGGATAGACCAACCCCGAAGTAGGCCCAACAATCCATATATGCGATCGTGAGGTACCGTGGCGTTGAGTTGGTAAGTTCTATCAAGCCACCGAAGTATATTTGAAGCCCGGACCATCTCTAGACTATCAGCACTCATCGTTCCAATATCGCCTTGCGAAAGCGGTTCATATCGGCTTCGGAGCATGAAATATGTCAAAGGACTCGACGACTTAACGTAATCCGACCGGAATACTAAATAGATCCAGGCAGATAAAAGAGCCTTGAGGTTCATCGACACGGGACCTAAAAGTAGGATAGGTTGCTCTTGGGCAAGAACTACCTCTTGGGCAATCCAAATACGCGTGAACCAAGTGTTTTGGCCGATTTTCTTTAATGTTCTGATAAATTTGGATAGTTCAGACTGGCCCTTCGTCTCTTTCAGGTTTTTCTCCGTATACTCTTCAATGACCTGTCGCAGTGGAGCATTCGGGTCGCCAGCTCGGCGTTGGAAAGTTTCTAACAATGCCGCCATATCCGCCACAGAGTCCTGTTCCCCGGGCTCCACAGGACCTAGCCACGCGACGACTTGTTCACTCATACTATAGATATCACCCATCTTCGGTATCTGGAAGGCCTTCTCTTCGATATCATTTTGGTTGATACAAATCGCATCCACCCACAGATAAAAGCTTCTGGTATCTTCATCAATCAGTTCCTCTGGGTCCTCAAGCAATCTCCGCCTGAATTCGAGCAAGGCGTTGTGGAGGTTTTGGGTAATTTGGAGCGAGCCATCGTCAATGACTATGGCTTGCATATTTTCCGTGCTACCCCATACATACGACAAAGCACAAAACGAAGTGTCTTCTGTGAGCTTGGAGTGGTGAAGATGGCATCTCAGAACTGATGAGTAGTTGACATCAAAACTTATTAGCCTTATCTCATCTAGGTCCAAAGATCGATACTTGAGTGGTTCTAATTGTGTTATCTCATCCATTTTTGAGGATTGGTTCATCGGACTTGCGATGAAAAATGAGTCAAGTTATTGTTCCAGGTCATCTATTCTAGGGCTAGGGTACTTGAGCTGCCTATCACCTGATACTATGCCGATTTGGAGGGGTAACTAGGGGGTTCATCGTAGAATGCATTGGGGGCCGAAACAATAAATTTCTTGCTTATAGGCTGCCGATTTAGGTACATTGTCGTACTGAGGGAAGGGTCTAGGGCACTCCTAGGTACCTAACGAATCTAAACTAGAACATGAATTAGGGGAGCACCTGATCAAAGCCAAAGCCTAATCGTCTCCAGATCCCGCTATAACGCACCAATGTACGAAGGTCGGGGTCCAAATTTTCGCACACCAGCCGTATCACTTGGCTAGTAAGTACATACCTACTACCTAGTTAAATAATGATTACTCCCTACCGTATGAGCCTACCAAATAATGATTTCTATACCATGTTTTAGCGAATAGCTGCTACAGCTCAAGCAGCTTAGACATTAAAGAAAGGAGGCGGGGTACCTACCTACCTATTAGGGACCTTCCTTCCTTTCCTGCAACTATTATTAAGGGCTAGGTACCTAGAGCCCTGGATGATCCGCTTGTGCAGACAAACAATGCACTAAACTTGATTGTTGATTGTTGTGGTAGGGGACAAAGACGCCAATTAACCAAGAACAATAGCATTGTAATCCTTACCTAAACAACACTATAATATCAGAAAACAATAGTTATCTTTACGAAAGGAATGTGTCAATACAATGCCTACGACGATCTTTTTGTAATCCCTCCAATTTCCCAACACCTTCGGATATATAAGGCTTGCCTTATATCCACAATCATCATCTCCATCACCATCGCACATCAATTTCAATTTAACCAACGTTTCTACCCATCATGGCAACCATTCACGTTTTTAAAACTGCTGAGACCAAGCTTGGAGCAGACCCAGATTTCGGGGATATTAAAGACTCAGGCTTGTCTGAGAAAGGCCTCGATCAGTGTCTTGAATTCTCCGCCCATTCGGAATTCCTCCCATCCATGCAATATGTCACTCATGTAGTGTCCTCGCCCTTGCGTAGCTCTATCTACTCTTGCCGCATTGCACTTGACCGCGTAGTTTCGAGTCAGAGTATCACCGTTCTCTCACAGCTGATGGATGTGGGATTTCCCATCCCGAGCTTCGGAACTAATACCGTTCAGCTTTTTCTAGAGTTCGCCGACCAGATAGACCGAAGTAATCTTCCGAGTAATTGGATGTCTACCACCCCGGGTGGCGCGAGTGAGTATGACTTGGAGAAGATCAAAGCACGCACGAAGGCCGCGAGAGAATGGCTTATGGAACTTGCACGTACTGCGGGGGAGAAAGCCCACATTGTCGTAATGACCCACGGTCTGACTGCCCATCTAGTTACAGATGACTTCCAAGGAGTTGAGCCTCCCAACTATGAAGCTAACTGGGATGGTGACTTGAGCTGGCGTTCTTACAAGTTTGACTTCGATGCCAAAAAGATGGTCGAAATACCATCGAGCCTAGAGAGACGAAGAGTGGAAAATACCAATGTGCTTACCGACGATGAGAATGCTGGTCTTAGGGAAGTGATAGAGGACAGGATTGAGCGATATGCACCTTTCATTCAGGAATACCAAGACTTCCATAGAGAAGCTGAGAAAATTCGAAAAGCTGAAAAGAAAGCTATTGAAGATATGGAAAGGCTAACTTTGTAGAGCCCTTAGCACCCACCCATCCAGCTGCTTAGGTGGCTACCTAGTAGGCAGGGACCTATCCAGCACAACTATTTAGTAATCAATTGAATTGATTCACATATATAATTTATTATCCACGTTGATTCGTGTTCGTATTCAAGCCACTGAATTGATCAAAAGTTTCGCCTTATCTTACAGACCATTTCTTACTGCTTTACTTAGGCGCTACTCAGGGGAGGTCCCACCCTTGCCTAAAAGAGCTGAGAGGTAAGGTAGGTACGGCTTATAATTTTTTTAAAAAAGTCAACTTATGACTTCCCGCAGAAAATATAATAAATTAAATTATATAAAAACATAATCGTGGATAAAGGAAGCAAAGGGGGTATCATCATTATCCAGATTCTAAAAAATGCCCCGTAGTATCAGCCCCTTTTCGAATGCCGTGCCAATGTGTATCCTGTAATCATCCATCTTTTTCGTCGACGCCTAGTCTTTAGCCGACTAATGCTACCGAACCTCATGATGCTAACCCCAACTCCTAGTTATACAAGCTTAAAGCGATGATCGGAGTTTTTAATTTCACGCTTCACGTTGGCTGGTAAGTTGTGTATTCGGCACAGCTGAATTCTGTCCGCTGTCATTCGCAGCCGTTGTTGTTATTGCTCCGTCAACGTTCTTCAACCGTGGGTCAGAAGGACGTTCGTTCGACGTGTCTTGGAACTCTTGGATATAATCTGTCTCGTCGAGGATATCCCTATCCCTAATCGGGGCTGCGGGAGCCTCTACGTCTACTTGTTGCTTGCGAAATCTCCTTGGTATAAATGTCTTGTACATTGTTTGCCGAAATGTTCGAGTGGTTCCGAATACGACGAAAACCTACAAGACAATATGTTAGTGACACCTCGATAGGCAATATGAGTGAAGGCTTGACAAGTTCGCGCTGAGGATGGCTGGGCTGTGAAGAACAAATTTCATCAAGGTAAGCGATGAGAGACCTACGAGTAAACTCGTCGAAACACCAGCTAAGAAATGTAAAAAGTCGGTCCTCGCTTTCCCTGCAGACAAGTTTGCGGATTCTCCTAGTTCTTCCTTAGTGTGGGTTCTCAGCTGGGCTATCTCTGATAGGATAGTAATTAATTGGAACGTTGCTAGTACGACGAAGCCGATTGAAAAGCGTAGGACTAGCCAGCGATCGTAAATGCTTTGGCGGCCGTCGCCTTGATCCAACACATTGATGTCTCCACCAGACTCCCGCGATCTCCTCGAAAACAAGTAGCGAGCATTCCATGAGACGAGTCGGTGTCGAGTATAGATATACTTGATAAGAATCGCTATTAACAGGACACTACCAATCGAAAGGCTAATCATTACTATTGTGATATCAGTGTGACTAACCTCTTAACAAGTAAAAAGGGGGATAGAATGCTTACTATTAAAGTTAGCGAGTATTAAGAAAGCTACGTGTGAATTTTGGACCCTTTGAACGCGTAGCAGAGCCATCAGAATGGCAGGCAGGATGATGGCAACAAGTTTAGCTAACTGATTGGCCCTTTGCCTGACGCGTTTGGAAGTGGTAAAATGTGCGAATTTAAATACGGTATAAGTGAGCGCGATAGCCCAGAAAAGTGTAAGCATTGCCTCCACATTGTACGTATAATATTCTATGATGATAAACGGGTGGTTAACAGTAGTCTCATCAGCAATAGAGACTTGTTAAACTTACGTATGTAGAAGAGGACAAGATCAAGGCCAAATGACGCTCCGGCGATGGCTATCTCCGGGCTGCCAAGATGTATAAGGGTATATTCGTATTGCTGTGTTTTAATATCCCTCCACCAAACGAATGTATGGAATTGCTGGATAATGCTTCCAATGGTACCAAGAAGCGTGGAGTAGGAAAGGAGCGCGACATCTATTGATGGTCGTTAGCGACGGGTATTGCGCGACTAGATATGGCGATCTTTGACAGGTTAAAACATACAGCTATCTCTTTCATGATGCGTCCAGACCAACCATATCATGAGACCACTAGCTCCAAGGCACAAGAATGAATATACAAGAACAATAATAGCAACGCCAACTACTTCAGGGAGTAATTGAACTCCCATATCGAGTTGACGAGAGGTAATTGAGACATTGGGAGCAGTCGGAATAGACTCGACGTTGGAAAATCGCAAAATTAAAACACCGGAAGATCGGGAGAATAAGCTTTGGCTATCCAGGGACTTCCGAGCCAGCCAAGCAATAACTCCATCGCCCTAACTGACGAGTAAGTACCGCCGCCGATTCTAGACGCCAAGAGTCCGGTGCTGTCACGGTTACAACCTTGTTCGGGCGTGTTACCGAGATAATCCATGTGAGATTTCCACTTAGATCGGCGTGGGGGTGCAGAAATAGCTAGCCTAGGTCCACGGAGCGAGCAAGAGCGCAATACGAATGGGAGATCTTAAGCGGAAAAGGGTTGCGCGGCCAATGGCATGAATGGGCCAATTTCGGCAGTGCTAGAGCCATCTACCGAAAACTTGACGCCGATGAAACTCAACCCCACGTTGGTATGGAGAAGCGAGCTCTAGCATATCGTCGCGAGAGGAAAAACTAAGACGTGCTCAATCCACACTACTTCTGAAGTCATAATATAATCAAAAGAGTTGAGACCGTCGAGGCTGAGATTGGCTCTAAGCTAACTTAAGGCGAACTTCTGTAGCGTGTCGTGACGACGCTTACTATGGCTAGAATTGGGTCTTGGAGGGTCGTCCGATCAATTGACTGGGCGTGGATAGCGGACTAGGGTAAAAGACGAGCTAACAACTAGGGTGAGCGAGCCCGGTTTTCACGATCCGATACAGCGATCGTCAAGAATTCTGGTTCAAGTCAAACTTAAATAATCCATGGTGTAAGATCTAATAATATGGAGAATCGCAGATCACGATTCCCACGAGCTCTTCAAAACTCGTTTTCGGAGTCGCGCTTTTTAGGACCATGTGAAAATACGGATAAGTATAGTAAGTAGGCACCTAGGTGCCTTCTTGAGCTATCTATCCATACCAACTATTGAACTTCGCGTGTTACGAGTTGTCGGTTCCTTCGTGTCTGATTGATTAAGACGAATGGGAGGATTGGAATCGGGATTATATAGCATTAGTCACCTCCAATGCAGAAATTTAAGCATTTGGATTGAAGATCCTGTGTTGTTGTAGCATCTGAGAATTACGTATACGGTATATGCTCCTGGTCTTGCATTGGCAAGTCTTCAAGGAAGGGCTCATTGTGGGTCTTTAAGAGAGGCACATATAGGTAGCATGCCGTTAAGTCTCGCGTCTTATGATCAGATTAAGAATTAACCTCACCAAATTCTATTCCCGCTTTTGGAACAGAGCTTTATGAGGCAGCTCAGGGGTTAAGGTTTAGAGCCCGATATCGCCTTTTTAGAGCTGCTCTGCACGCATTGATTTCCACTCCAGCTTCGAGTTCCTTGTTATTAGATACTAAAACCAGTGACGTTTTTGGTGCTCGTTAACAGGAAAAAATTCGCATGACAGCTCGAATTCCCAGGGGCATAAGCATAAGAGATAGGTAAGCAATGTGACCTGTCTCAACCGACCATAGCCGCGAAATTCATATCAAAATCAGTTGAAGCGTAACTACCTAGCTACGTATAAATGCACCCATTATACATTTGTTACCTACGCATTGACATAAAGGGACGGCATGCTCGCTATCGGCCCGGGCGCACTCTTCCAACCGCCCGGGACTTTCGTAACGAGCATACGGCCTTCTAAAACGTAACCTCAAGTAACTACCTAGCATTTATTTCGTATAGAAAATTGTTGTAGAAGCAAAAGGCCAAGGCTTGGTAGAATACGTAAGTGTGTTTCTTGGCCAATGAAGTAAAGATATGATGGACAAGGAATAGTTTCTGCTTTGGGGCTCCTGTAACCTAAAAACCTAGTCGTCGATCGACTAGGAATGGCTACTCGGCTCCAATTACCTGCATACCTATTGAATCGGCGACCTAGATACATAGTATATACTACCTAGGTACCTACCCAAAACATATCCTAACTAACGCAAGACGTTTTCATATTCCATACCTACCTGGTATTGAACGGTATATAACGATGAATTCGCCGGTTCTACCCCTTTTGATCACATCAAAACTGCGATGATATGCTGGAGATAGGATTGCCGCAGGCCCCCAGAAGAGGAAGGTCTTACGCCACTCTTCGTTCGCCTCTGTACCCCAGAATACCTAAGCATGTTAAATACCACCAAATTTATATTAGACATGCCGGCTTTCAAAGACCACCTAAGTAATATAAATATAATATTATATTAAATAATTCTATTCTAAAATCCTGAGGAGCTTTTATATTACACATAGCATTTTATATACCTTTATTTTTTTAAAAAAATTTAATGAGAAAGAGGGTGAGGCATCTAGGTAGGTACTTATTGGGCACTTGATCTCAGTGTATGATGCATGATATATTAGTCAACTCGTCGCGACTTGGCAGTCAAATAGGACGCGAGTTCGTTCGAGATAAACGGGATCTTAATTGTTACAGGACTCGCATTCCTTCCGAATCAATGGAGTCCGGGTAGGAAGATAGAAGACGAAGGCCCACCTCAAACATGACTCAGTGATGCGATGTCACACTGCGTAACAAATCCCACCTCATTGAAAACCCTCATGAGGTTTTCAAAAGCACAATACAGCTGCTTCGAACTAAACATGCTGGGAAATCTGATCGTCTCCTTTCCAATTATAGCTTCTCATGCTATCTCCGAGATACCCATTCCTTGTTACCCGAGTTGGAAATGCCGTTACCCAGTCATGTAGCTCTTATCCAATCCTTGCAGATCAATGAAACATATGTGCAGCTCAATTAA
The DNA here is from genome assembly GCA_022695765.1 of Annulohypoxylon moriforme. Lineage (NCBI taxonomy): Eukaryota > Fungi > Ascomycota > Sordariomycetes > Xylariales > Hypoxylaceae > Annulohypoxylon > Annulohypoxylon moriforme. The sequence goes on along the minus strand of MU403094.1, from coordinate 809,177 downwards.
AGCGCGTATCATGGTGCGTGTTAAACCCCATTTTCAAGTATACCCGGTGACAAACGAGGAAAAACTAGGGAAGTAGCTCTTCGATTAGGGAGGATAATAGAAAGAATGTGTATCGAATGTTTCTGGTGCGATCTGTGAGTTTATTGTTCCCTTAACAGTGTTGCGAACTTTGGTGGAAGCTGCGAGCTGCAATATAATCCTAACCCTAATCCTAACACTAACCCCAACCCCTCAAACTCTATCCTTAACCCTAACCCTAACCCTAACCCTAAATCAATGAATTTTTAATATCTGCCCCCATACATTCATTTATAATAGGTTATTACATATGTGACTGGATTGCATTTCTATACCTATGTAACACTTTATTAACGATCCAACTAGGGACAGGGTCCGATTAGTCGGATGATAGATTTGGGGCCATGAGTCCGTCGTGACGGGCAGAAATTTCCAATGGCACTGCCTCCCCTAACATAACCTGCGTCTATTTCAATAACATACGTGAACAAGACTCAATGAGTAGACGAAAAGGGCATTCTCGGCCCGGATCACAGCCTGACGCTCTTGGTCGCAGGCAATCCCGAACGCCAATTGTCGATTTATAACGAATGAGATCTACGTTCCCATGATCTTGCACTGCAGCCATCATCAAGACCTCTTTTAAGTCCTGTATATTCTGGAAATGTCGCGCGCCTCCGGTAAAGTCCCGCCAACTCTAAGAACCAGCCCATCTATACGATGCAATCCCTATGCTTCGAAACCGCGACCTAAAGTAGAAACCATACAGAGAGATATTTTTGACTGGTACGAAAAATGTGAATACAAATATGACGCTGGAGCGATCTTCTCCCCCGAGTGGCAAGACCGGCTGACCGAATGGGGCGAAGAGTCTAACAGATACAGCATGTCAGATATATGCGAGAATATCAAATCGCAAGAGCAAAATCCCGAGGAGCTGGAACTTGGGCACCTTTTTCTAGCACATCCAGTTGCAGCTTTCGCACTTTGGCATGTCCTGCAATCCTGTTACGAACTCGATATGATAATCTGCGGCACAACAATGGAGAATCGAAAAAGCATAGCCGAGTGGCAGAAGTGGCGTCCTTTCCAGTACCTTCTATCTCGGGACATCGTATGCTGTTGGCAAGATAACATGTGTGGCTTATTATCTGAGGCAGAGAGCTGTACCAACAAATTTCAGAAAGAAAAGATAGACCAACGCCTACAGCGCATTTCTCAGGCCATCCATGCCCTTAAAGAAGCCATTGCGACTCTCGCTTCTGTATTTGAGGATAGCAAGGAGAAGCTGACCTACACGTTCTGGATATTAAAGGTAGTAGAGGAAAATGTGGATAAAAGATGGCCGCAGATGGCAAATACGCAAAAGGAAGATGGGGGCCAGAGCCTTATTTAGAGTAAAATAAAAAAGAGCTAGCTGCGCCCGCGCCAGCCATAACTTTCATATCACGCATCCTACCTAGGAACCCAACTTTTCGTATTAATTAGCAACTTCTGCCTCTCAGTTCTTGGTGCACTTTGCAAACCGTGCTTTTTTTTTTCTTTTTCTTTTAAACATTTCGAATTTCCAATATTTCGACCTTTGTGTACTTTGGGATTGACGTTTTAGACCGTGGAGCAGTTTTGGGACGAAGCAAGCTTGCGAGCCGAGGAGCACATATTTGCTACCTAAGTATCTCCAGGTACTGGTATGTACCTAAAGTCCTTGGTACGAATACACTGAGTAAAGCTCGGGTATCCCCGCGAACTCAGGTAGAAATGGATAGGCCAATGGCTTCGGAACACCGACAGTTAAATACGCAAAGCCTGGCCTTCGCCGAGTCATCCTCGAATACGACCGTTATCTGCCAGCAATGCCGGACCACCAACTTCGAACATGCTTTAGACCACATCGAGGCCAACCGCGAAGAGCCACTCGACCCATGTCCCGTGGCCGTCGCCGAGCGAACCGGCCTGGATGCGGAGTGTCCGCTGTGCCGGCTGTTCGCCCGCCTGCTCCTACCAAACACGTACGCCTCGTCACCGCGCGGCCAGGGGAGGTGGCATCTCCGCGCCTTCAACCTGCGCAACTGGCTCCTGGAGTCCAAGGTCCGGATGCTGTTCAGCCCGGTCACAGCTGCGGTCCTGTATGCCGGCGAAGGCGAGCGCGATTGGCTGCCGTACGTTAATTCTGAGGAGGTCGAGCACACGGGGTTTCTGGTCTGTGCGAGGACGCGTGACTTGGAGGCGGTTGGAAAGGGGGAGGAGGGGGGACACCCACTGTCGCGATTCGTTGGGGCTAAATACGAGCCTGGGATGGTTCGCTCATGGCTTGAGATGACGGAAGTGAAGGGTGATGTCGCGGAGCAAAGCAACAGTGGGATCGAGAGTGACGGCGAAGACTCGGACGAAATTGAGGGCGAGGAGGAAGACTTGGACCACGTCCTTGAGGCTGCGCATAATTATGGCGATAAGATAGACAACTACGAGCGGGTCCAACGTCCACTCCACGGAGTGCAAGTTGTGAACGGCATGAAAGTAATTGACTGCGAAACACATAGGATTGTTAGAAAGACTCCGGATATGCAATATGTGGCATTGAGTTACGTCTGGGCGCTAGCATCGGAGGATACCGTGAAGTTAGGGTGGAAAGGAGAGCCAGAGCATAAAACTCGACTTCCAGGATCCATACCTCGCGTAGTACGTGACGCTATGATAGTCGTCACACAGGCGGGATATAGATATCTCTGGGTGGATGCCTATTGTATCGACCAGTCGAACCCAGCCGAAGTAGTGGACCAGATGTCCAAGATGGACCTCATCTACGGGTCGGCGGCCTTCACCATCGTCGCGGCCAGCTCGAGGGGGAACCTGCCCGGGGTCGGCGATTCGCCGAGGACATTGCAGACGATCCTTAAAATGGGGCCCCTGACTATATTCACGACGCTGCCGCCCGTCAACCTCAAGATCATGGCGTCGCCGTGGTTCAGCCGTGGTTGGTGCTTCCAGGAGTCACTGCTCTCGCCGCGGCGCCTGTACTTTACAGACTACGAGGCGCTGTTTGCAGCCGACAGGTTGCACGTGTGCGACTCGTTCCCTGTGCACCACGCTGAGGTCGCCATGCAGCTTGACGACAACTTTTCCGAGAATCCGTCGTTGACCCCAAGGTCCTGGGACCAGCGATTGCGACGGGCGAGAACAAAACGACAATATAGCCTCGCCGACCCGCGCGGTCGCTTCTGGGTGGAGCTAGGCCTGTTCCTCCGCCTCATCGAGGTGTACACCGGCAAGCAGTTCACCATGTCTTCAGACTCGATCAATGGGTTCCGCGGGGCTATGCGGATCTTCGCAGAGGCCGACGCCAATTTCGTCACTCTGCAGGGCTTGCCCATATTCATACCACGAGTACATAGCGCGGTCGGAGCGGATCACGGCTCGGAGCCCCTACAGAGCTTCCAAAAGAGGGCGTTTGTGGTGTCTCTCGATTGGTGTCATAAGCGGGGCAAGACGGTTTCCAGACGCGAGGAATTCCCCTCGTGGACGTGGGCCGGGTGGCGGGGCAGCGCGGAATGGGACGGCAAGCCCGGGCCTGCCGTGAGCGGCTCTCGGCTGCAGCCGCTCGGGTTTGATGTTATTGCCGTCCAGGGGACGCGAGGAACATTGCTCCCCTGGGCAAGGGCGCTTTCTGTTTTTACCGACAATGCCAACGAGGATGCTCAGTTCCTCTTGGGAGAAGCCGTTCACATACCCGTTGCGAACGTTCTCTTTGGACACCAAGGAAAACCGACAGATGCGCTGCGCCTGAATGATCAATGGACCGTGAGGTGGGACATGGATTTAAAGACGGATCTCTCGATTCTACCTCCCAGGACCTGGAATTGGAGATTGAGAGGTCTCTTGCTTATGGCAAATGGGAGCTTATTTTCTTAAGCTATGAGTATAGGGTTCGCATGGGGAGAAAAGAGGATCGTGGAAATGTCCTCGTAGTGTGCTGGGATGAGGATGATAAAGAGCGGGTTATGTTTGAGGACCGTGAATTCCGGAAGTGTTATAGGATCGGGTCAGCGACTATTTGGAGGGGCAATGATCTAGGATCTGCTGCTAAAGACATCTTAGGCACCTACCCAAGGATTTCCTTTGGGCTGGGATAGTAACATCAAGTGTCACCAGGTGCATTGTGGTCCAGCTAGAATTCAGGCGGCATAGGTGTTGCATCCATATACTCCAGCACTTTGGGACGTACGCTAAATAGGAATGTCTGTTCTCCAGGGCTCCAGGGCTCATTTTGTGGGCTGGTACACGCCCATGTGTGGGTCATTTTCAGCGACTATAGGGGCTGGCGTCGCACGTTTTAGTGACCGACTTAGCGTTCTCATTCATATGGACACAAAAAACTCTAGACTCGCTCGTAGAATAAACCAATGAATTGATCAAGGTACCTAGTAGGTAACTATACATTCAATTCACGGGACATCACCAGCCCTCCTTTGGGCAGGGCTAATCCTACTCCCCAGACTGGGCTCGTCCGAAGAGACAATCCTGCTGGAGTCTTACGCGGAAAGAACAGCTCGGCCGCTCTCCTAAGACCACATCACCTTCAATTGAGACATACTAGACGTATACGTTTTCATGGGTACTCGTCCAATGGTAAGTGAATTATTGTTATAAGTCCCTAGTAGTTTTTGACAGACTATGATGTTTGGATTATTGGTTGTCCGCTCTAAGAATCTCTATTAAGATTCTACCAAGGTAATGGATTAGCGGTAAGTTTTAGCCGAAAATGCGGGGGCGGGGTTAGTGAACTGCGCCGGACCGGGGGTTTCTCCTGGAAGGGGGGACGTCCTAGAATGCCGTGCCGTGCCTGCAGTAGGGAATACCCACTCAAGATCCGGGGAAAGGGCTGCTGAAAGGTCTCAACTTGTGACGATTAGGTACATACTAGGTAATAGGTAAATACGAGGTACAGATAACTTGAAAATCAAGCGCTAGTCGTGAATATAATCAGCTTAACATTTCGACATCCACGAGGGGCCTGCGTTTAAACACATCAAAGCTTCGCCTTCTCAAAAACACCATGTCGGCCAGCTCCCTTACTAAATTTTGCAGCCCCCTGAACACTCTCCTTACCAATAACCTGAATGCCGTTATCAAACTCATTTCTCAATGCGTCCTCGAACGAAGAAGCGTCATACGCTGCATAATAACAGCTCGCGCGATCCACGTTCATACAACCTTGAGGGAACGCTAGCAGCTGCTTAGCGATCTTCATTGCTTCGTTCAGCGCTTGTCCATTAGGCACAACCCGATTAGCAAGGCCCATCTGCAGCGCCTCCCGTGCGGGGACGCCCCGCCCTGTGAGAATCATGTCCAGCGCTCTGCCTAGGCCCACTATCGCCTGAAGGCGTACCGTGCCCCCGTCAATTAGCGGCACTCCGAATCTGCGACAGAAAACGCCGAATACAGCTCCTTCCTCAGCAACTCGTATGTCGCCCAGAAGAGAAAGTTCAAGGCCCCCCGCAACTGCGTAACCTGCCACAGCGCTTATGACAGGCTTCTTTATCTGCATTCTGGAAGGTCCAATGGGGCCGATGTTGCGACCTTTGACTCGATGGCTCGAATCAACAATTGGGCCTTTATAACCATGGGCCCCGGGTTCAAATTTTGCGACCTCGTGCAGGTCGAAGCCAGCACAGAATGTACCATGCGCACCGTAAAACACGCAGACTTTCTGGGTCGTGTCATTCTCAAAGTCTAGGAATGCGTCCGTGAGCTTTCGTCCTGTGAGGCCATCAATGGCGTTCCTTCTGTTTGGTCGATTGATCGTAATAGTGATGATTCCCTCAGGAGTCTTTGACACCTGGACAGCATCGTGTTCGAGGTTCGCCATGGTATTTGTATGTCGATCTATGAATCACAGTAGGTGAAGTAATGAAAATAAATGATGGATGGATGTAGAATTGAAAAACCTGTGAGATTTCGTCATGATTACCGATATACAGAATGGATTAATATGTCATATATCGGCATGACGAGTGGGCACGGGTTGACACTTTGAGCCGTTCGTCCTAATAATTAGTTGGGCGCCGTGAAAGATGGGGCCGGACCGCGGAAGGTGGGAGGGGGACTCCCACACCTCCGGATTTAGTCCCTGGAAATAGGTACTTTGGATGATGCTATTTGCGGGGAAGGATCAGGGTGAGTTTCAATTCCCGGTTAAGCCGAGTTTAACAGAGGCACAGAGCTTTGCTCGTTGATCTCGCTGTATTGATTGTACGGGCCTGGTCTAGGCTTCTTTCGAGAGAAGAGGAACCTGAGGAAGCCTGGCTGCGATATTGCCTCCGGTACTGTTCTAGTGGATGCCGTTGACCTGCTTAGGGCAGAAAGCGCTAGGTGATCCATCGATTCTCTGGTCTGCTGTGCCAAGAACATTACAGGCTTCGGAACAGCAGGCGCACAGAACACTAAAAATCCAGCAGCCACCTCCGCAGTGCACAATATCAACTGCTTGGATAACTCATAGGTGTAATCATCCCTATAAACGTAAACGATGCCAAAGACTATTCGGAGCGCTGCGCAAATACAGCCTCTACAACACGGGAAGCGTTAGTTTCTACTTAAAAAGTAAAATAACGTGAAAACGGCGATCTTACAGGAGACCTATGATAAAGACGACATAAACACCAGCTCTTTTTCTCGGAGACATATTTAAGCGCCAGACGACTCCATATGGAAGGATGAGAAGAGAAAGATCAAAAAGAAGGTTGACGATTGCGGAAACCAGGCTAAGAATGGCCGTGTTTGTACAGTGGCCGTTGGGGATCGTCTTGTCCCAGTAGTAGGCTCGTGGTGTGCATGAAGTGCACTCAAGGACGATGTTGATGGCATAGTAGATTGAGTTGACCCCTGCTAGAATGTAGCATGTCCAGCGGAAGGCTTTGCGACTATTGGCACTAAAGATGCGCGCCCATTCTAGGAGAATAGCGGTCTTTAAGAAAATCATAGTGGCCAAATACATCAGCGTGCACAAGAAGAGGTTCTGTAGCGTGTTAATTTAGCGGACCACCTGCGCTAGACCAGAGCGTCCAAGCACTAACATAGTAGAACCACGGCAGGTCCTTAAGCCGAAAGTCCCAGCCATGGACGAAGAACCCTGAAGTGGCAGCCACGCGATAGATAAGGACGCAACCAGTGACATAAGCACCCTATTGGAACAGTATTAGTCGCTGAAAATATGAGTTTTTTAGTGGTATATCTCACTATTGCTGGCAGTATCACATCTATAACAGCAGCACTAGTAAGTATTCCAGATTCGGCATTATAACGGATCAGCACGAAGAAAAATACTCACAATCTCCAAGTGTAGGTCTATTCTTCATGTAAACAGTTTTCGCATAAGCGCGAATAAGAAGAAAAATAAGAGAGATAGCAAGGAATAAGGAAATAAGCCCACGAACGAGAGCGTTGCCATTTGGGGGGTCGTCAAGATTAGACTCGATGCCACCAGGTGGAGGAAGAACTGGACCATTAGGATCCTCCATGGCTAAAAATTGAATACTATCACTCTACGAGTCTCAAAAATTCAATTCATATGAGCTTTTAAGATTGCGACAACAGAAACAGAAGTGCGACGACCAAAAAGATGCCTCGTGACAGGGAGTGGTATCTTCAATGTTGGTGCCCTAACCAACCTTCTGATGTCCCTTACGTCCACAAAATCTGTTTACCATGCACCAACTATACCAGGTACAGAGCCTGGATACAGCATTTAGGTACCTATAAATAGGTGCAAGGTTACTGGTATGGGGATGGTCTTGTTACACGAGCTACCTAGAACAGGCGGGGTATGCAATACGTCAGATCAAGGGAGATTGGGATGAAAGGGCTCCCATATAACCAACGTTCTCTCTAGAAGTCGTTCATACTTGACTTCAGGAATATTTCTGTTTAAAAAGATAGGTATATCTTGATATACCCTCATCATGGCGGATCCGCAGCCAGATCCCAACAAGGACGCCCCTTACGAGCTCATCTACTGGCACGTCATCCCCGGGCGCGGCGAGCACATCCGCCTCTGCTTCATCGAAGCCGGGGTTCCGTACTCGGATACCGCCTTCATCGAAGGCGGAATGGACACTTTGCACGGCTATATCAGCGAGCAGAACCTTGGCGACGAACAGAACCCCCCACCTTTCGCTCCCCCTATCCTAAAGCATGGAGACCTAGTTATATCGCAGACCCCTAACATCCTCATGTATCTAGGCCCACGCCTAGGTCTGGCTGCGAATCAGGGAAATGACGTTTACAAGATCAATGCACTTGCTCTTACCGCCCTCGACGGTTTCAGTAATGAGGTTCATAATTGCCACCACCCTATTGCTATCGACCTTTACTACGAGGAGCAAAAGGAAGAATGCCTGCATCGCGTCAAGGATTGGCTTAAAAATCGTCTTCCAAAATATCTCGGCTACTTCGAGCGAGTCCTGTCGGGGAAGGCGAGCGGCGAGGGCCCATGGTTGTATGGTGGCGTTCTGACTTTGGCGGACTTGGTTCTCTTCCAGGTATCATACCTTTCCCCCTTCCTCTTAATCATAGAACTCCATTTATAAATCAATATGATCGCTGTTAGCTGACACTTTCTTAAGACTCTTGATGGCACCAGCCATATGTTTCGCAAAGCCATTGCAGCTGCGAAGAAGTCCAGAAAGTACGATCACGTCTTCCAGCACTACGAAGCTGTAAAATCCAGACCACGTATCGCCGAGTATCTCGCCACTGAGAAACGCCAAAAGTATTCGAATTACGGGGTATATCGATATTATGAAGAGTTGGATGTGCTTGCCGACGAATAGAATTAGATAGTACTCGGTTCTGCGTTCAAATAGTTAGAACGGCGCAATCTGGTCATTAAATCAACAAGTATTGTAGTTTTTCGGATTTGAAGTCACATTGAACCCAAGGTCGCCGAGGTGTGATCGTATGTATGGTCGAATGTCCTTGAACCCCCCCAATTCACCGAATGTGGCAGCCATCACCAATAATTGGAGTCGAAAAATTCCGTCATAAAATGAGCCGGCAAGACGCAAATAGTGATAATAAGAATCGAACCTAAATACGATAATAAACTAGTTTTTACATCAATCATAAGCGGATTACCTTTATCTCCATTTTCGTTTTTATCGTAATGACTTAACCCCAGGTAGGCGTTCGAGCCTCTTCAGAAGTACTACCCGAAGCGCGAGATCTAGAAGTTTAATGAGTATGCCGATAAATTCCCCACCCTTAATAGGTACTTTTAGCGGTGGTTCGCTATAACCACAAGATAAGCGATTCCTCCCCGTCAAGCCCCTTATTCAGAAGCCTTAGCGATCTCCACGACATCAGCCCACTCTCGCGGTCTGTACCTCCCGCCCTCACTCACACCATTCAGATATCCCTCCGCCTCCTTCGCCCAAGCAAGCAATTGTTCCTCAGCGCCCCAATCTCCCATCGCCATCAAGCCCACGGGTAACTTACCCTCGCCCACCTCAGCGTCGACATATCCGACAGGCGCGCTGACAGCGGGGCAACCCGTCGAGTTCGCCAGCCAGATGTACATCATGTTCCGGATAGTCTGGTTCCCGTCGCTGAATCCGTACGCCTGGTCGCCGGGCTCGATCTTCCAGCCGGCCTCAGGAAGCGTCGGCGTCACAATTAGCAGGTCCGGGTGTTGTTTGAATAAGAACGCTAGGTGCTCCATGAGCAAGCCCCTAAGTTGTCCGAACTTGATCATATCGACGGCAGGTGTGCACCCGCCAACTGCCAACAACAGTTGGTTGCAATGATTGACGTTCGCGAGGGGGTTGGCCGGGTCCAGGGCGTGGGACCGGCGATGGTCTAGACCTTCCGTGAGTGCCCATGCGCTGTGCGCATATTGGCCTTCTAGAAGGTATGGGATAGTGATATCGATTACTTCGTAACCCAGTTTGTCCGTGAAGTAGGAGATTGCTTTGTTAGTAACTTCGAGGACATCCTTGGAGGCTTGGTTGAACCAATCCCGGTAGATGCCGATCGTCTTCTTAGTTGCGGGGGTAGGAGGAATAGAAAGCGCAAATGCGCCCTGTACCGGGTCTTCTGGATTCGGCGCCGACACTGCAGTGTAGTCAGTTAGTAAATATTCGAAATAGTTACATCACGTGCCAAAATATATACTTACTAATGCGATACGCGATAACTAAGTCGTTAGCCGTCGCGGCCATAGGGCCAATAACACAGATTGAAGATTTCATCGTATGTGTACGATGTAGAGTCGGTTTCAGTCCGTAACCTCCGCAGAATGATGATGGGATGCGGATGCTTCCTCCCGCATCGGTGCCGATTGCAATTGGCACTAATCCCGCCGAAAGCGCTGAGCCTCCACCGGAGGACGAACCACCAGGGTAATACGACGGGTTGTTCCAATTTACGGGCGTCCCCCAATGCGGATTGCACCCACTAATATCCGAGCCTAGTTCGTGCATTACCAGCTTTCCGACAACGATGGCGCCAGCTGCTTCTAACTGTGCAATCGGCCAAATTGTGTTGGTAGCAGGTTTGAAGAAGGGATCGGATGGAACATATTTGAGTCCCATATGAGAAACATAACCCTCAACATCCATATCATCCTTGACGCCTATCGGCACACCATCAAGGACGCCCAAAGGTTGACCAGCAGCATAGCGTTCCGTCGATTTCTTTGCTGCGGCGAGAACTAGCTCCTCTTTGGTGACAGCGAAAGCTGATTCATACTTCGCCGGGGGGTTCTGCCCTCTAGATATAAGTGGAAGTAAACTCTTAGCCACTTGAAGAGGAGTCAATTTTCCAGATTTGAAAAGCTCATGATAATCCGCAGCAGAATGAAAGCGGCCAGCTAGGTCATCCGATTGACGTTCATGCAGCTCCGGAGTGATTTCGGCCTTGCTTTGAACGACACCATCGGGCACAAGGGGTGTGACAATAGGCTGTTCAAGTTGTCAATCTTTCAACGTGAATAGGGGCACGTGAGAAGGTGAGGATGGATGTTGAACAGCATACTTGGAGACGCCAGTCATATTTTTCTAACCCAGGGACGTCTTTGGCGCAACCAAATTTGGCATTCGACCATGTTGCCTGAGCAATAGTCTGGGAGTAATTTACGCTAATTCGTATGAGCAACAGCATACCAGTTGATGCAGCAAAGAGGACTACTTACAGTTTCGCCGCAATGATTAAGGACCATCCCTTGAGAGCAGGATTCTTATCGGCAACAGGCGCATACGCCGTATCGGGGCCCTTTTGAGCTCGAGGATATCCTGAGAACTTCCGAGAGGACTCCATTGCATCTAAATGTGAAATGAAGGAAGTATCTCCTGTGGGACACGTTTACGTTGACGAAGCAGCCGAAGATCAACGCGTCAATGTAAAGGTGTAAAGGTGAGCAAATGAAACCTCGGCAGCGGGATAAAACCCGCTAAAATGTGTTGAGGTTGCACAGGCCATTGCCCGAATTGGTAATGAAATGTCCGGAAAGTCCGGTTGTCTTCCAATTAGCTGAAGGAGAAGAACGACTCGAATGCCACGAGCTCGGCAGCCACAAACGCCACAAATGTTTCATCAGAGTGGGGGTTCTGCCAAGTACCTATCTAAGTGCCTAGGTAAATTTTATTTAAGCATCGATTTTTAGCATTTCTAGCTTTGTCAATCTAGTAATGACTGAAGTTTTGTTAGGATTTGTAATTACTCGGTGAATTGATCAGGTCTGCTATCCTTAGGCTGCTGATGAGCATATTGAATAGTCGCAAGTCGACAGTCACATTATTATGCACATGCATGCAGGTAGGTACCGGGTATGAACCCCATAGTCCACGCGTTCGTTAGCAGTCAGGAAGCGCCCATGTGTATTTCGTTTATGCCCATACTATTCACACCAAGTCCGAATTATCGCCATCCAAGTATCAATAACGCCGGTCTAAACTCAGGCAATCGCCTCCGTTGCTGAAGAATCCAAGGATGATCAGGAGATAAAGGTGGAGTTGTTGGGAATGATGCCTCGCCCTCCTCCTCAGTGTATCCAGCATGTAACAATCGCTCATAGTAAAGACGTATCTCTTGCAATATCACTACCTCCAAGCTCGAACTAAGAGCAAGTGCCACATCTTCGTGTCGAGGAAACACAGGTGACATCTCCTGAAAACGCGCCCATGCCTTGTAACCCTCAATCTTCCTTTGGTCTTCCTCACTAGACAGATCGAGTATTGTTCCTTTACCCTTGTCTTGTTCCGTCATATCTGGGCGGAACTTAGGCCAATATGCGGTCTCGATCTGCTCAACTATAAGATAGACCATCTTCACGTTATGAAAACGGTGGCCTTCGATAAGGTCCCTTATGACTACTTCAATATCGCCCTCGAAGTCATTCGCGTTGATCGCCATCCTTTCAACCGCAGCAAAGAATGGTTCCGGGTTCGATAATGGGTAGGGGTAGCCGCTGTGAAGCTCAAGGATGTCACGGGACCCGATGAACCAGGTGGTAGTCTGAACATCCTCGGCAGTTGGGAATCCTCGTACGACTGCATGGTTCATGGCAACTTCTCGCGACTCTTGGCAGACGTGAGCAATAACAGGTGGAAGGAGACGCCAGTTCTCCCACGGGACATTTTTAGCGAATAGTTGGATACGGCCTCGAGGAAGAGCATGAATCCAAATCAGGCGCCTAATCTCCGTGGGTAGTCGAGTAAATTGGGGAAAAGTTTGATGGTTTGACATTTGGTTGACTCGTCTTATTACTGTTTTTAGTCGAGGGAGCTAGTTGTTAGACTAATGATTAGGCACTTCGAGTATGATGTTTCGACGTGGATAGAGTGGTAAAGGTCATTCCTGCCGTATAGTTTGATATAGTTGCTATCGATTTGATACCCAACCATGACTGATAGGATGCGCGATTCCTACGGAATAGATATTTGGAGATTGGGCATCCAAAGAGCGAAGATAAATAGTAGAGATGGATGAGAGAGCAGATGACGAAGAAACAGGAACTCGGATACCTCGAAATCCATCTGCTGACAAGTTCCTCTCGATATATATATACATACACAAAGATATACTGATATAATATGCAAGAGTTGGAGAGCATTAAAGTGTCGTGATTGTCCGACGATGGTTTCCATTGCGTAAGGCTGTATGGTAGATATGGCCGAACTGGAACGGATTGGAATTTGTGGATCCAGTAAAGAGCTTTAGAATTGACGTGATTAGTTGATTTAATCGCATCATCCGCGTTTTGGTGGTGATTCTCCAATGTTTTGATGCCGCAATTCCACACAACTTGATGATATATTCATATGTCTTGGCATTGGTTCAAATTGCATTTGTTCATAATAGTAGCGACTTTTCTTATGAGTATCATTATTATGATCAATCGTACCGCAATATTCTCTGCTTTGCCACCTTCGATGAGGTCCCTTTGCCGACACGTTCTTCACCTCGAACCATATAGCGCAAGTGAAATTCATACGAGGAAAAAAATGCTATAATTTTGCAACACCGTGCTGCGGCTTTCGTCTGAAATTGCGGCTCCGGAGATAGGAGCATTATCATTGAGAAAACCCCGAGTTGATGGAGATTGCTAATTTTCCAACTAGTCCAGTATGGTATCGAAAATCGGCGGGTCCCGGCACGTATCGGGCTATAGGGGTTTTCATACCATCATGCCTTTCGTCATGCTACAACGTTTCGAGATGTTGATGCAAAGGTAACAGGCGTAGATAATGTGTAGCCGGGGACAAGCTAGGATGTATTCCCGCTTTCACGTCTTTCTTTCGTAGCCTTGCGGACTCGCCAATCCGCCCATACTAATGCTGTCTTAGTTACGAGAAACATTCCCGGCCAAAAAAGTGCGGCTCTAACTAGATATTTGCGCACAACAGGAATGGGCGTCTTCAAAAAGTTTCTCTCGACAACTTGGTGCCAAAATGACTCCAGAACAAGCCCGCCGACACAGATACGGACGAGTTGATCCTTGCCGGTGACGTTATTTATGCGTTCAGCTAATTGTAACGAATCTGGTTGGGATGATGCCATCGTGACTATGGATTTCGATTGTTTTGTTTAGCAATGTAATCTGTTACGGAAGGGTCGGTGGAGATTTGCGAAGTCCCACCAAATTGATTATATAACACCTTACCTAATGTGTGATTTATGTAGCTAAGCTTAGTCAGAACTGATTAAGCTGGGTCTTGATTACCTAATAGGAGATCTTTCAAATACTACGTAACTCTATTTCTTAGGTAATCCTGAAATCGGCTCCCTATATTTCGCTTAGTCAGCTGCTCATAGTTCTGAGAATCCTCTTCATTCAGTACCTAACGTTGGTAGGTAAGTTATTATCCCACGAAGTAAGTCAGGGAAGGGTTGTCGCTGTGTTATAACAAAGGAATATTATCAGAAAGCACTTTTCTATAATGCAATGACTGGTAATAGAGTAATCTAGGTGGAAATGTAGGTAAATATTTTTTTTGGTTCTTACGTTTAATACCTTTAGCGAGAATGACTTTCTGTGGTCAGATACTTTTTACCCACGAAAATACCAATTCGTGTCCGCTTGTGTCGGGCCGTCTTTCCGCCATTGTACTTGATGACCATCTTATGACCAAATATTGCTTTCAAGGGTCTTAACTATACCTAGAGTATTACGTCCATCCAAACCTTTCAATCTCCAACATTAAAGGTCGATCAGAAAACTATCATTCTCATATTTATGAGTCTCTAAATCTTGTTCATATATGCTGTACAAGTCTCATATGAATACTATGACCACATTGATAGAATTTAGCAGGGTTTAACTGGAGCTTAGCTAGAAATATAAATGTAAGTTTCCAGGCCTAAGAGAATATAACATACGACTCAATCGCGGGTCATCATCTAGTGAAGCCTTCATCTCATCCCCAGGATGCACTACTGCACCGATGCAGTCTTCGTGTTCCTTTAGAGTGACAACTAAATGATATTAATGGTGGATTAAAAGCGAAGATAATTAGCGAAGTTACCTAGACAGGGTATCGCGCTGGACATGGCTCCCCGGATCTCGCTACCCCAGACTCCCCAAACCCCACATCGTACCCCGATCTCTGTTGGTGCGGAGGCGGAAAATACGGTAGGTAGTATATGATGGTAGATTTAGTTAGTAGGACGACAGTTTTTATAAGTGTTAACTTCCCCCATTTTTTTCGAGCTTGATGCACTTTATGTATATATTTTAATAGGTACCCATTCTTCCTTCTTACCTAGGATACTTACCTGGTAATGATGGCAACTCACTCGCACATTGGGAGTGCCCAGAAAGTGGCCGACCAAGAGTTAGAGGAGAAGCTAGGGCACACCGCCGTTCTCGATGCCAAGCAAGCCACAGATGATGAGCATTCTCAGACTCTATGGCAAGGTTTACGGGAAAACCGGAAGGCTGTTTTCTGGTCCCTCCTGCTTTCTATGACAATTATAATGGAAGGGTGAGTTAATACGAGCTGTTCAGTATGGATACCAAGGCTCTATACTAATTTGACAAGTTATGACGGCATCCTTATTGGAAACTTTTTTGCCTACCCCGAGTTTCAGAAGAAATTCGGCCAATACTTTGGTAGCGAGATCGGCTGGCAGGTTAACGGAGAATGGCAGACTGCCTTAAACATGGGTAGCACGGCTGGCGCTGTCGTTGGTAAGCTGAAATCACATATCTATGTCAACGAGGACATTGTCCACTAATGAATTGCGTACGTAGGTGGATTGATAAATGGTTATATAGCTTCTAGATTTGGATATCGGTGGACCTTAATCATATCCCTAGGGGTACTTAATGCCTTTATCTTTGTCGTCTTCTTCGCTCCAGGTAGGGAGGTCTTGCTTGTCGGTCAGATTCTTTGCGGTTTATCTTGGGGAGTTTTCGCAACGCTAGCTCCCGCGTACGCATCCGAAGTGTGCCCTACCAACCTACGTGCATACCTCACTACTTATGTCAATCTTTGCTGGGCAATTGGGCAGCTGCTTGCGACCGGAGTACTTCGTGGATGTCTTCATATTCAAGGCGAAATGGGTTATCGTATTCCGTTCGCCATTCAATGGGTCAGTTTTCATTTTGCCCCGCCCCCTTTTCAACACAGAAAAAGGGATACGACCCACAAGAATTTTATCTGACATATTCTAGCTATGGCCAGTTCCTCTCATGTTAGTATGTTTTTTGGCACCGGAGAGTCCATGGTGGCTCGTTCGTGCAGAACGTCTCGAACAAGCCAAGCATTCTATTGTAAGACTCAGTGGTGAGAAAACCAATGAACAAATTAACAACCAGCTTGCTATGATGGTACACACGATTCGAATAGAAGCAGAAGCTACGAAAGGAGCAACGTACGTGGATTGTTTCAAAGGCCCAAACCTAAGACGTACAGAAATCGTCTGTGTTGCTTTTATGGGACAGATTCTTTCTGGAAGTAGTTTCGCATACACACCGACTTACTTCTTCACCACTGCCGGTATGGATACCGCTCAGGCATTCAATTTGAGCCTGGGCGCAAAAGCGATAGCTTTCGTCGGAACGATATTGTGAGTAATTATATAGTAGTGATATAGTAATGCTTCTTACTATTGATGATTTACTGACTATATTAGGTCTTGGTGGCTTATCACATACTGGGGCCGACGACCTTTATATGTTGGAGGCATGGGCTTACTCTCCCTAATCCTAATTCTAATTGGAATACTAGATGTTTCCGCTGGAAAAAGGGGTCTCTGGCCTTCTGGTGGACTCTGTGTTCTCTGGCTATTCGTCTACTCCCTTACCATAGGACCCCTGGCCGTAAGTTACCTCAACACTATGGTTAAATTCCATCACTTCCCTAACCGTTCCTATAGTACAGTATCATCGCAGAAACTTCTTCTGTCCGGCTGAGACCCCTCTCGGTAGTCCTATCACGTACATCTTATCAGCTCGTCAACATTATCTCGCAATTTCTACAAGCATATATGATGAACCCCGTTGAATGGAATTTTCTTGGTAAAACGGGTTTTTTCTGGGGTGGTACAGCTTTTTGTGTTTTCGTGTGGTCATATTTCCGCCTGCCTGAGGTGAAAGGTCGGACATACGAAGAGCTCGATATCCTCTTCATGAACGAGGTTCCAGCTCGTAAGTTCGCTACCACGCACGTCGACCCGTACGCTGCTGCTACTGTTGGCCGGAATGATCAAATGGAAATCGAGCAGAAGACATCGTCGACGTAATGTTAGGTATTGGAGTTGAATGATCGATGTATGCGATATCTAACACCTAGATACCTGGATGGAATCGGAAAAGGTTGCTCCTCTACCAATTCTAATATGATGTATTGTGATTGGAGCTATCCCCTATGTTCCATAGCTGCCCCCCATTGTCCACTATAGTACGTGTAAGTTACCTAAATGGGCGAAGTAGGGGATATCTGCTTAGATGAGTTTTGTCAATTCCTTCCTGGTTTCTCACGTCCCCATGGGGTCCAAGTGACAATATAAACTTGAGTCGTTGCTTCTAATTCTTTTTTACCTTCATAATTAAAGTACGCAGCCATCTACCATCCACATATGCTGCTGATGTTCATCACGTATTGAATCTGTGCTTACTAATTACTTAGATAAGTTTAGTAATCACCCGTTTGCTCGCTATTCTTTTACCAACACACTTCTCTTACGCTCTGTGCGACGATGCCACCCTTCCGGCGTTTCTTCGAGGATGGGGATTGGATTTGTATACGCGGTACCTTCTTTTCGGATCTCGGCGCGCAATAGCTTTCTCCCCACAAGCGCTTCATTATCCCACAACGTACAACTTATCTCCGGGTTCTTAGCTCTCCAAGCATCTTCCTCGACTGTGGGAACCTCCAGAGTCTCTTGACCTTCGCTATCAGCGATAGTGGAAGGTAGCCTAGCGCCATCCAAAAGTGTCTTCCACTGTTCGTCTTCGGCAACATCCACAAGGCCCCGAGTAGTCGTTACGATACCTTCCGAATCATCAAATCGTACTAGCCACGCAAGCTTTTTTAACTCACTGACTTTGACGATTGGGAGTGCATGGTTCGTATGTGCATTTATGTCGCAAACCACTATCGTATTGTGTATACCTATGTCGGTCATGTCTTTACCAGCAGTGGTATGGATGCGTACCGTGGCAGACGCGGGACAACAATCAGGGGTGTCTACAAATTTCTGTAGAGCGGATGTCATTGCCGGCCACGGATGTGGAGAGTATCTATATAATTGACCCTCTTCAGTTTTCGCCGGGAGACAAACGGTGGCAGAGTTGCTCGTCCGCGAGCAATTAATGAGAAATGATTTTATATTCGGCATTTTAACTGGTGTAAGGGAGATCATTTCATAATGATAAGGTGTTTTCATCATCCCAACGAGCGCGGGACACATAAGGGAGAGGTGAATGCGGACATGGTGCATACGCGGCAATATGAGGCGAATGCTTTCACAGATATGCGCTTCTTCTCCCCCAGCGATGATATTCCTGTCATAGCCGCCGGAATCGATCTCTATATTAAGACAGCATTGAGGTAGCGATTTGATCAGTCCTATGATTGAATGTGCAGAAATTTTGAAGCGACATCTTTCTGGTATGATAGCTGGCACGTGAAGAGAAAAAGATAATAGTCTGTTTAAGCTTCCAAGTATTGGCTCGAGGCATAGTAAACGACGTGCCAGTTCTGCGTTAGCAGCGATGATTGAGTTAAGATCGTAGCTCATCAGGGCCGGCTGAGTGGGCCGTAATGTGAGGGAGCGAATATGAACAGCATGTTGCAAATTGAACTTCGATGCGAAGAGTTCGACGTTGTCAGTGTTCAGCACTACATGTCGATAAAGAACTGGAACCGCTACTTCGTACCACTGCCTGCAAACTGTCAAGCAAGGTACTAAGTCAGGAGCGCCCCGAAAAGATGACTTAACCCAGAAAAATATTTCAATTAATAGTTCTGATGATAGCGAACCCAGCGAACCCATTGGACTCGTCATATAGTATAGATATTTGATAAGTTTTTTTACGGCAGATGTTTATGAAAGTGCTACTGTTCAATTGTTGAAAATAAGAGGGGTAAGTAAGAGGGGCATAGGACTTGGGCACAGCGGGGGATAGATAGATTCTAGGTGACCCTAGGATATGGCTTATGTAATCATAAGTTAGTGCCCTTATCAGGGCCCCCGGGGGTCTCTCATTTCCATTGGTAGGTGTTGCTAGTGAGCGCTTCGAAGTCCAATTGGCTCATTTGTTTTAAGGGGGAATTGGCATCACTCATAGTATTTATTTCGCCGCACTCTTGCATAAACAATGCCGAACAATACTTCCAAAGCTATCTGTTTCTTCCAAGTCAAATTCTAAGAATGGGTGGAAACCCAGTTTTGGCGGAGAGTAACATGTCGCGCCGATACCCCCTTCTAAGTAAGTGCCTGAGTTAGGCTGGTGCATTGGGCTTTGAGGACTTCAAATGAGTCTCGAGTCACCGAATAATCTACAATGCCTAGCAAGATATAGGGTTTCCTATAATATAGCATATTGTAGCATGCATTGCAAAAAGGCATCTTAAGATACATGCCCGGTTAGGTTGTTAAAATAGTTATTTTTGTCAAAGATACGATTTCCGCGTATAGTAGTGTACCGAAACAAAGACCGCCGGATTCAGGATTAAGTGCCACTATTACGACTAACAAATATATGGCAGTCTCCTTTACGAACTTTAGTCTTTGTCATTTACATTTGCTTCTGAAGTATGCTTGCAGTATGGAAGTTCTACTTAGTTTCATTTCTAATTGGATAACTCTATCATTTATGAACTCAAGTCATCCAACATGACATGCTATCCACATAACTGACAATAGCACTCCCACTGTTACCTCCTAGGCATCCATTGGCACTAGATAAAACCAGAGGCTCTCTAGAAGAAATCATGGAAATGAATGATGCTGAACATATCGCACTTAGGGCTGAACAGCCTCGTGCATATGGCAATACCTTCAACGCACTTTCCTTAAAACTCTCTAGCATACACGCTGAGCTTAAATCCGATTTTAGCCAATTTCAAAGAGAGGGCTTCCAGACCAAGCCAACATTTTTCCTACACATGTATTCAACATTAACCACAACATTACACGACATCTCTTTAGAACTAAGGAAGGAAGATGCAGTGCGAGAGACGGATCTCTTCAATCAGGGTGTGGAAATATTAGAGGGATATCGGGCCTTCGTAACCCAAAATATCGGCGAACTTGGCTTGCAAAGGAACTTTCACGACAAGTTATGGATTCATGTCAGCGATCTTTCTAAGTTTCAGTTCACCTCTTTCAACAATACTATCGGTGTTCATATTCGAGGAATGATCATGTTGGCTGCAAGCATTACCCCTCAGATTGAACAGGTTTGGAGCGATGGTGACCTACCAAATCATAACAGGTTCCAGACGGCGTTCGAGGAATTCCGAAAACTCGGTGCAGCATCAGTACGAGATGATGCGGACATTCGCGACGTGGTGTTGCGATCAAAGGAGCTTCTTGGAGAAGCTCTCTTGGGTCTTCGCATACCTTTAGCCGCAACTCATCTACAACCTGAATTATCCAGTGACGACACGCGACCTACGTATATAGACTTCCCATGCACCTCAGATGAGTATCGCTTTGGGAAGGGCACGCGACCTGGCGTATTGGATCTTAAGTTAAAGCTCGGTGGCTCAATCACGCCCGAGGAGACGGAAAAGCTAAAGCAGGCAAAGGAAGTCTCTAAGAAACGACCCGCACCACCAGACGCAGAAGAACCGCCATCTCCTAAAAAGATTCCATCTCCCTCCCCCCCACCTAAGGAGGAAAAACCACCATCGCCCAAGGAACCTATCCCAGCTCGAGGATACAGTATGACCTTGGAAAATGTTGATGCAGATATTGGGGATATATACCTCGATGCGGGTCTAAACGTTGCCGGGTGGGAATACGAAGAGGACGATGTTCTCACCCAGACAGTGCCAAACCAAAAAGAAACTCTAGCTAGTTATAGGATCGAACTGGGCAAAGTCTTACGGCGATTGAGGAGAGACTACTACCGACCGGAGGAACCCCCACTGCGCCAGGCCGAACAAGAAGCACTAATTGACCGCATACCACACGACATAGTGGCCGAACGAGACTATATCAATGAGAGGAAACATGCAACAACCAGCTTTGGAAAGATCAAGGATGCAAAGATAAGGTCTTACGGTTTGAGATACCTCCGATGCCTACATATGAGACTACTGCTTTCCTCGGATCGCCCCGTACCAAAAGCTCAGCTGGAACAAGCGCTCATCGATCGGCTCGATGACTGGATACTCTTCGAGGAAATCTGGAATGTAGGTGACCTGAAGAGCCAGAGACAACCAAGAATTTCAATCAGTAAGAAGAGTTCATACCTGTCTTTTGTGGATCAGCGAATGCAAAATATCAATAGCTGGAAGGAATTGCAGAGGCAGCTTCGTGAAGATCCCGACGTGGAGCCTTATGGAGACGGACACGGAGACGGAGGTGAAATCAGAAGTGGGTTAAGGGGTGGAGGTATTGATGACACTGAAGATGGAGCTGCAGATGGTGCTGCTATTGGGGTTGGGGGTGATACTCTAGCTGGAGTTGGAGTTGAAATTGGCAATGGAGAAGGAGAAGGAATAGAAGAGGAGAGAGAACAGGGACCGAGACAGGAGGAAGGACAAGTAGAAGGACAAGCAGAAGAAAAGGAAGATGCAGTTATGGACGATATCGATGATCTATTCGGAGATCCTGGTGAAGGAAAAGTTGAGGATGGATTAGAAAAAGTTGCTACAGAAGAACCAGTCGAAAAGCAACAAAATAGCGATGAGCCGGTGGCGGACGCCGACAACGCTCAGCCATTCCCCGACACGCAGACTGAACCCTTAAATGAAAGAGTTGAGCAACAACAAGCCGAGATAAAGACAGAGGCTGCTACGGATAAAACATCCGACGAACATAGCGAAGTACAGTATGATGAGGGTTTAAAGGAAAGATTCCGGCGTGATATTGAAATTATTTCAGGTGTCGTCGATTCCATGGCAGCGGGAGGACCTCCGGACCATGACCAAATTCCCACAACGACAGTCTTCGAGAAATTAACATATATGATTGTCTTAACGCATTGGCGCTTCTTCCAGGCGAGGGATATCATACAATTAGGGGTTTCTTACCCTTTGTAATCATAGTTCAGAGGTTTTTACCCCGATTGCCCCCGGCTGGGAGCACTAAGGGTCGCTGAACGCCCCTAACTTTGTTAATACATCGTCAAAATACTCAAACTAGCTGTATCTAATTTCTTACCTACCCGTGTATATTTAGTGCTCTTTGATCTCAATAGAAGGATCTATCGCCCATCCATTGAAGCAGAGCATAACAGGGGGTTCGCTCCTACGTAGATCCTCTAGTTGCTAGCCGCTAGTCCGCACTAAGTTAATTAGACTTTCAGCTTATACGATGCCGACATATCTTGAATATAATACTGATTCATTCATTACTTACTCGTTATATTTCGACTTTATACTATAGAACTCTCTGCAGGCCATTCGGGCGGAAGAACTAAAAGAGAGAAAAATATTGAATTGATTTAGTCAACTAGGCGTATATGTAAATTGTAATTATATAGGTAGGTTAGATGAATCAATGCTTGATCAATTGATCATCCCTTCGCGCCGCTATGGGCGTGCGAATATCTCAACGCTACGGTAGGGCTGACAGGATGCAAATCCTTTAGGCAACGATTCGTACCAGCTAGTTGATTCTAGTTGCTTCAATCAAAGAATACTCTCGAACCTTCCATCAGCTCAATCAATCGATAGATTCGAGTAATGCGGGTAGTTAAGTAGTATTCTCGAATAGTATAACTATGCCTCCTTGACGCTCTTCATCGCTTTCTCATATTGAAATTGTTTCATTCGCATTCCATCATTGGGCTTGACTTATCCCTTTTATTCCATCTTTTTCTGAATCTCCTTAGCGAAAATGTCGTCTTATGCGAAGCTCCCAGCGGGTGTGACACTCGATGTCCAGCCATTCAAAGCCCATGTTGCCGAGGAGAAGCTACAAGACTTCAAGAAGCTTCTGGAGTTGTCCCCTATAGCCCCTGCCGTGTTTGAGAACACCAATGCCGGCCGTAGGTACGGGATGGAGAGAAACTGGCTCGAAAATGCTAAGCACGTGTGGCTAAACAAATTCGACTGGCGGCAGCACGAAGATCGAATCAATTCGTTCCCAAATTTCAAAGCCGCCGTGAAGGATGCAGAGGGAAACACGATCGAAATCCAATTCCTAGCCCTGTTCTCAGAAAACCCTGATGCCGTCCCTATCGCATTTCTCCATGGCTGGCCTGGCTCTTTTTGCGATTTCTTGGATATCTTAGACATCCTCAAACAACGATACACCCCCGCAAACTTGCCTTACCACGTTATCGTCCCATCACTTCCTGGCTATGCGTATTCATCTGGGCCCCCGGTAGAGGTGGACTACGGAGTGGACATAGCTGCCGGAGCACTGAACAGCCTTATGGTTGGCCTGGGGTTCGAGTCAGGCTATCTTGCCCAAGGCGGAGACCTCGGCAGCTTCATGAGTAGATTCCTTGCGATGCGCTATGATGCATGCAAGGGCATCCACTTGAATATGATGGGCATGCCACCGGTCGAGAACCCAGATGAGCTCCCGACGGATGAATTGGAGAAGAGAGCATTGACGAGAGCTACCGAGTTCCTAGACACGAGCTATGCGTTCGCCTTAGAGCAAGGCACAAGGTCCGCGACGATAGGACTCGCGCTGAGCAGTAGTCCACTGGCGATGCTAAGTTGGTAAGATATAAGATACACCAACACCGTCTCTAAAGACTGATGCACTAACAAGAAAATAGGATCGGCGAAAAGATTCTTGAATGGACTGATGAGGACCCTCCTCTCGAAAAGATACTCGAAAGTGTGACTTTGTATTGGCTTACGGATACTCTGCCTCGAGCAATGTACCACAATCGCGGGGTAAGTCAGACCGCTATATGCCTTGCAGTTACAGAACCAAAAGCTAATTGATACTCCCACTGTAGGCTGGTAATCCTGATGAGAAGCCAAAGATTGCAAGGATCAGTGTGGTACGTTTTTTTATAACCCTCTGTGAATGTGTAGGGGAAATTAACTAACTTCATTCAGGTCACAAAATTAGCGGCACTGAAACTTCCATACATCGAGAAGCCATGCGGATACTCATATTTCGCCCACGAGATCGTCCCTATCCCGAAAAGCTGGGCAGCCCAGTCATGTAACCTGGTGTCGTTCAATCAGCACGAGAGTGGTGGCCATTTCCCAGTAAGTCATAAGACCTCTTGTTTGGTTTCAATCAATAGATTTACTAACGTTGTTGTTACCTATAGGCGATGGAGAAACCGAATGAGCTGCTGGCTGATGTCGAAGAGTATATCAAGACAGCCTGGAAGGCTGTCAGCTAAGACCTTCCGCAACAGGATTGAGTGTGCTGTGCCAGGTGAAGGCGTGGAAAGAGAGGCATAGTTTTACTGGTCTACCCAGAGACCTAAGCATTTCACTTGATAGATGCCTGGTACTACGATGTATTGTTATTTAGGTTGGAAATTCTGGCGGAAGTGGGCTGGTTATCATTGTCATTTCTTTTCTCCTATTTCAAACTTTAGATTGTTCATATCGTCGCTTCAATAGAATGTTCGAAGCCATCTATCTGAACGTGTTCATGGACCAGTTCTATTGTCTTAGAGGATACTAGGTATTCATAAATGACCGACAATCATTGAATCTACGTGGAAAAGCCACTGCCAGGAACACCCATGGAAGTGTCTCCCGTCAGGACCAATGACCAGCCGGAGTTCGGGTACCCCATTTCCTAAATAGGAAACTAGAAAGAAACCTACCCGCTTAAGGTTCGTTAGGTACCCAAGTACTCTCTCTACCTTTATGGTTAATTATGAATTCTTATCATCGTGTGTTTTTTCTATAAGAGGTTACAACTTATAGATGATTTATAATGTATATTTGCGCTTGTTGATTTCAATACCACGATTTAATTCGCGATGTTAATGTTACTTGTCCTTGAGTGAGTGAATGCGGTGCGAGGGTTCCAAGGCTGCTCACTGCGAGTTTACCCCTCCTTTTACCCCGCCATACCTAAGTTCCAATTTAGCAGTAAGTTTAGCTACTAGGTACCTACTACCCGATTATACTGAGATTTCGTAGAAAGATGAGCCTTTTCAATCATCAAGTAGTGCTCCACTTTCATAAATAATCATCGTTATATTGAAGTAGTACTCATGGATATGGTTATAATAGCTTGTACTAATGTAATTCAAGAACCATAAGTCATTTGACACCACTAGGCAGTTAACTTAACGATAAAACCATTGTTATTCGCCCACTAAAATAATCCTAGCCAACTATTACAGTGCCCCAACTAAACGCCCTAGATAGATTGTACAAGGGTATCGAACACCAGAAACACCAACTACTAGATGTACATACAAGTGGATGGAAATCAAGAACCAGTACCCTCCCAAATAATCATACATCATCTCTCGGACCGAACAAAGGATCATCAATCATTACGACGACCCAACAGATTGTTGGTTCAAACCCCATTCCTGTAACACGGTCGGCTCCTGGGCCGCGGTCTGCACCACGCTAGTGAAGACGCCCCGACAGGCCTCTAAGCGCGCTATATGCAGGCCGTCTTCAGCGTTGACCCAACGGTCGTCGATCGCCGCTAGAACGCTTAAGCCGCAGGCGTCCCGAACGTATGGGTTAGCGCCCAGCTGGAGCAGTTCCTTCACTGCGACTTTCTTTCCGTATCGGGCAGCGACGTGGAGTGCTGTTTCCCCTCCGCGATTGCGTGCTTCCAAATTGGCGCCGGCAGTGTGCAGCATCTTAATGATTCTCTCCATGGTTTCTTTCTCCAATCTAGAATCTTCCGGCCGATGCTTGACGAACGCCATCAAGGGAGTTTGCCCTTGGCAGTCGTAATGATTGACATCGACTCCTGCAGTGATGATTCCTTCGAGATACTCTAATCGCTTCTGTTCACTGCTGCTCTCAGGCCTTGATTCCCCATCGTCATCTCTGTGTTTGCGCTTCTTCTGCCGTTGATTTTCATCAGCAGAGTCTTGAACACTTTTCATATCTAGTATAACTTCTGCAAGACAGTGCAATGCGTTGCGTCCGAGTGAATCTTCCGATCGGGGGTCGGGATTGGTTGAATTAATATTGTCGACTTTAACAGCGTTAACAACTATCTCTATAAGCTTGGCTTGGGGTCGTATGCGAGATTCGTCTCCGCGATCCGAAGATATGTCGATGATTGTTGGCAGAATATCCGCATTTCCCGGGCTTCTCGCAATCATCGAATGTCTTGGCCGAGATTCCATAGGCTTAATTCCGAAGGCGTCCCGCCGTTTTAGTAGATTCCAATCAAGGTGCGGCGGGATGCGAGCAGAATCCGGTCTCCTATTCTGCAGCAGATGGAAAAAGCTACGCCCGTAAACATCCGTTGCCAAGATGTTAAAGTCGGGGTAGTTCCCGAGTATGTTAATAAGTTGTGTTAAGGGTGATCCTTCATCGTACCAGGACTGATGGAGAACATGTAGAAACGTCTGGCCAGCGGTATTGTTGGCGCGAACAAGCGAGTGCGGGATTGCTAGTGCTTGGGATATGAGATCAAGAAAGGGAACCGGGTTTTCGCCCACTGCAGTGGCAGCAAGACGGTGAAATGCCGTATTGCCAAATGCGTCCATTCTTCCGTAAATATCGTCAGAATTATTGATATGAGTAGCAAAAATGTCATCTTCAATCGGCCATACAGCCTGGATTGAGTTTAGGTCGTTGACAATTCGACACCAGCAGGTACCCGTCTCGTGGAATACAGATCCATTGTCGCACAAGCTTCTTCTAGTATACAAGCCCACATCCAGGAAGTCGCCAGGAACAGCGTACCTCGCGCTGGACGGAATATCGACGGTCGGTTCACCCGGAGTTGGGAAGCCTCGCTGAGCAGGTTGTAAATGTGATCCGGGGGAAACGACGGGAGAAAATGACATTTCTCGTAAATCAGTATCTTTGGGGAAAGTGAATTGTTTCAAAACACGCCAGGCCCCCTTGGCTTGGTCGCGAGACACGGTAGAGAGTTTCTCGCAAAAACTACTACTCATGCTGGTTTCGGTAGAATTAGTTAGGCCGGTATCTTTACGAAGGCCACCGACGCCACTTGAAATCCAAGAAGGGTGAGAATATATTTGAGCCCCAAGTTCATCGTGACCATAATTTGAAATGTTGGCTCCGACTTGGCTGGTCAGGTTAACTCCTCCATGATGAGGCGAAGGAGACACGTTGGAGTTCTCGAAAGAATGGCGAGTTGATCGGGTGGGTGTGAGAGTATCGGTATCATAGCACCCAGGAATGCATGTGTTACAGTGGCTTCTAGCAGAGTGTGGACTTGACGTCCTGTGCTGTAGCCTCGCCCCGCGCCGACTATTTCTGAGAGCTGCGATACGTCTTCTCTCGTCTTCGTCATCTTTAGGCCTTATCCATCGAGGATCGTTACCGAGAAGTGAATTTTTGACTTTGTTGGCGGCATCCTAATTAGTTCTGTTAGCGCTTCAGATGATTTCACGCCTCCGAGATTGAAGTTCTTTTAATACGTACTTTACTATAGCACAATAAAGTAAGCAATACGATCTTCTAAAATCATGAAAGGGATTAAACATACCCAGGTTTCCAAACACCATCTTCTAAGAGTTTCAATATAAGATCAAAAGGTAATCTTGTATAGATGTAGAGTCGTACTAGTCTTCGAGCGCGGGGATCAGTCCAATCCTTAGGGCGACCCCCTCTGTTTGTAGAAGCGCTAGTGGTGGGTGAGGCCGAATTCATTTTGACGATCAGAGCAATAGTTTATCAAAAAGAAGCCGGGAAAATAAAGGAACCCTTAAGATAACTTGAGAGATATAAGAAATATAGCCCCTTCCCGGCAGGGGAAAAGCGAACTAACAAGATAGAAATTTCTATCTATCACGGGCAGGGCACGCGGCTCGCGGGATCGGTGGGGTTTTTGTAGAGAGAGCCAACTCGGCGCATAAGATCTGTTGCTCAAGGGTGTTAGTGGCCGAGGTGGGTCCCTGCACTGTCCCGTTGGCAAGAACCTACTAAGGATTCGAGAATCTGAGCCAATTAGCAGGAGATGACCCTACAAGGCAGTCAGTAAGGCAGTTCCGGGAGGGAGGGAGATAGGTAGGCTCTCTTCAGTACCCCAGCAATCCCCCATACGCATAAGATTTAGGTATCTGGGTTATGAAGTATCTATCCCCTGGTGCTTACCACTACCAACCATCGTGATGAGGAGAGGCTAGGCCGGGTCTGATACTTTAACATCCCAAACTGTTAGTTACAGAAATATCGTATTCATAGTGCTCAACATTCTTATTCGTGATGATCTAGTTCTTCGATTGTACGGGCGGTTAAGTTGAATTCACCTCACTTAGGAGAATTTCAGATTTGAAAATAAAATGCCCCGCCATCTCAAAATATTAATTTTCCTTAGATAGGTAATACGGCCAATTGGATATGAGGCTCAAGTCAGAGAGGGTGTGTGCGCAGATGTAGAGATCGGTTTAACTATGCCGAAAAAAATGATGATAATGATGACATTGAAAACGAGGGGGGGTTGATAGGCGTGAAAGAGGAAAGGGCGGGAGATTCCTAGCAGGAACTCGCCTAATTGAAGGCCGCCAAACGATCACAGAGACGGTTAGCTCGTGGCTGTGAGCATTATATTGTGGCTGATGCTAGGGGATATCGGGTTTTCTGGAACACCCAATCCATGGCTGTGTTTCCTAAAAGTGGCTGAGTGGGCTGGTAGAAGTGTAGAAACGCTAAACATCATGAAAAAAATTTGCATATATCAACTCTTCCTGGCCGCGACCTACTTGAGAGAAAAGGCTGCCTTGCTCATTTCCCCCTTCTCTCCTGACAAGCCACATACCCTGGGGCTCACCACCCTAGATTACACAGGGTGGGAAAAGTCATTGTCATGGATCGGTACTCATGGTATGTACCTACCTACACTAGCACATCAATAATCAGGCAAGTATGGGCTTGTCTAGATCGCAGCCTACCTAACCCTCCTTCGTCGAGGCGCTTAAGATACGATCCAAGATCCGCGCACCATCAAACCCAACCCAACTCAATTTTAAGCTTAGAATTAGCTTCTTTGCGCAACCTTGATACAAGGTACGGCGGACACTATGACAACTGGCACGGGTCGAATCAAGCTTCTTGTTCCTCCTCATAGCCTCACTTGGCAAATTATTTCATAATCCCGCTTCGGAGAAGACTGGGGTAGTTAGTGGTACAACGTCTTTTTCTTCGATGGTAAATTTCCTATATATCCTTTTTCGTATTGTCTTAAATTGGCGCTTTTTCTACTTTCCTAAGTAAATATCTTATCCTTCCTTCGCCACCGGCAAGATTAATGCTCAGAGGCCCCTTGTAGAGTTGTTTCATCGGTGCAATTACAGCGAAGGGTGGAGTTTACAAGTACCTAATAATTCAATCGTCAACTTCCAATGTTGTTCCGCAACTTTTAGGCCTCGAACAATCGGTCATCCATAAGCATCACACATTTTGCCTTGCGAATACGTATAGTCAGGGTCAGGTACACGACCTATACTAACAAACCTAGTACCTAATACTATGCAATGTGTGGTACAATGTCTGCATGGTATATACCATACCAGTACGTATCGACGCACAAACTTTTCCATCCTACTAGGTAGTGTATGCCGACCCTAAAGTCCCAACGTATCCATGGATATTCTTCACCTTGACAGGCATCCTTTCGTTCTACTCCCTATTGAGTCCTGTAGCGTTCGTCATCATGCACTCAATTGGCTAGAACAAGTGGTCAAATTAACGATTTTTACAACTACTGGCACCGCTCCCGGTGTTCCGTCATCCCCGCCGCCACACCTCCATATCCGAACGACCCCGAACTGAAAGCCGATAATTATTCCACCCCAACTCGTTTTTTCTAAGAAAATAGGCCTAATTTTGATCATGGATTCCTTCGGTGGACAGACGTCTGACTCTAATACTTTTTCTACTTCCATCCACCCGTTGACGTGGCATACACCCTTTACCCCCTTTTTATTTGTCTTATGTTTGATCATAGTTGTGATCATGGTCACTTTTGGGAATATAAACATGCCCAGGCCTCCCACTTACCAGAGGAAAAATATCTGCGTAAAAACATCAAGAGCCATTCACTATTCTCTCCCAAGCAATTCGCACCTATCCCGATATCTTCGTCACACATCTTACATGCAAGCTTGCACATACGTACGCGCACACATACCTATCTACCTTCACGTACATTTACACCTACCTTTATACGCGTTAAGAAACAAATTATCTACCTCCCTAGCAATTTGAAATATTTCAAATAAAATTCCCTGTTTCTTATTACCAAATTTCTTGCCGTCTGATCTCGCTACGATGCCTGATCATACTTCTCGCAAGTCAAGGTAACATTTAGTCCATTACTACTTCAAGAGCCCACTACCTAACACTATTAGCTCCTCCCACAAGTCTTCCGGGAAACAGTCGCGCAGACGAGACGAAGCCAGCACCTACGCCTGGGACATAGATCCACGCGAAAAGTTCTTTGTTACCGGAGAGTCGAGCACAAAGTCGAAGTCGACTAGAGATATGGAGAAAAAGTTGACCGATTGGCAACTCGGTTTCGACAACGCTTCCCGACGTTAAGAGCTTAGCTTATGCTCACCAATGGAGTTACTGGATATGGAAAATTATGTATGATACCACTGTATTAGTAGTGAAGCTAGCGGTTACAGAATCTGATTGGAGGTTCATTTCTCTTAAACTTCCTGGGGAAGTCTTCCCCGGGGTCTTTTCTGAACCGTGCTTGGTGGCTGCGTCATGGTGATCAAGATTGACTAGATTATCTCTCTACCTACTAGGTACCCAATATCTGATGTAGGCTTCTTCAAACTTGACACCAGTCGTAAACCCTCAGATTGAAGTGCTGCAGATACGAATGAATGTGGATAGAACATTAGCTACTACCTGCTACCTAGTTACATTACACGATATCACCGAAGACCCTTACGCCAGGTACCTAATACCCCGCTATACGTCGGCGGGCCTCACCTGCAATACCCTCCCTCATAAGAGGCGCCTGCCGCCTCTAGTTCCAGCATACGACTTGCGCAACCTAAAGTAAGCCGCTCCACCACTCCCGAGTCGGGCACCCGCACCCCTCCAAACGAGGCCGTTAATCCCCCACTCAACGTGCTCCTTTCTCCGAATGAGGCCGTATTTGTACCCACTCGCGCCTCCGTGCGCCTCTCACCATGCCCGTCGGCTTCCCTCGCGATTTAAGAGGCCTGCTTAAGGCGCATCACACGTAATTCAATAAAACCGGACATTCTGCATTTTCGGAGATGCATCATGTTGTCGCATACGCCTCAGATGTTGTAAACGATCGTGGTAAATGCCAAGCATCCCTTGGACTACATGTAATGATTACCTTGCATCTCGTATTAATGTAAGAGTGAGGCCCTAATATGTAAATTAAAGGCCTCTTTTAATGTAGCAAGGAAAATCTTGCCGGGAGTAGGCCTCAGAACGCGTATTACACAACAGCTACCCTAAGGAGGGGTATTTTACCCTAAGTGTACAAATTTCAGCAAGCTCCATAGGTGGCCCTTTACTGAGCTTGGTTTGAGGCGCTGTGGTCCATTTTGACGATAAGTAACAAATCAAAAAGTAGCAACTGAATTCTTTTATGATTTCGTTACTAATTTTTTAATAGGAAAGCTAGAATCAAAGCTAAAATTTACCAATTTTCTTGAATCAGATTACTCAGTATTCGACTCAGAGCGCAGCTTGCTAGGTATGAATATGCTGTCGACCACACAAGAAAAGCTATCGTCTGAAAAGACGTTACAGCGATTTTTCTGCCGAATAAACTGGCCTGTACTTACTAGACGTGCCAGATACCCAGACAGCCCCGGAGTCCACTAAAAAAGGTAGGCACGAGCACAGACTAGGTAGGTAGGTAGTGATTGAATCCATTCATGGATTGAAAGACGGTTCAATCGAGAAGAAAAAAAATATTACCAGTTCAAACCAATCCAAATGATTTATTTGTTTGTTTGTTTAATTGGCCAGATCAAAAAAGTTAACTTGTCAAACAAGAGGTACCTCCTTAAGTATTTGAATAAAGGTTTCGATTAGTCTTTCCGCCCATTCATCTGATCAATTCGGTTACCAGTTTCAATCTAAGAATATAGCACGCTTAAGCTCTGAATCTGCCGCAGACTCTCTACGATATATTTGACACATGTCTACAAACTTCCAAACAGTTACCTTACAAACATAGGAGCCTACGTACTCTCAAAAACAATTTAGACACACACGTCTCTCATAGGTATCTTACCTCCTACTCATCCCAATCCCGAGGTCTTCACTACGCAACTCTATTAGTCTAGATTACCGTCTTTACAACCTTTACGTATCAACGCAGATCTTACTAGCGAGCATCGCCAGACAAGATGCCACCCGTTATCCGCCACGCAAATATCATCCACTCCGGCATGTCCGCAGCCGAGAGAGATGCCCTAATTCGCGCTAACACGGAAGCCATTACACTTTCCAACGAGGCCACTGCTGCCTGTCAAGCTGGACAGTACGACGAGGCTATCCGATTGCATCAGCAAGCGCTAGCTCTGAAACTCCGCGCCTACCCGGAAACCTCGATCCAGGCGGCCATCAGCCTCAACGGCTTGGGCGAGTCGCTTCTCGAGGCCGGTCGCTTGGAAGAGGCCGACGAGGCACTCAGTAAGGCTCTTGCAGTCCGCGAGCGCGATGGCCCTAGCATAGATGCTGCTGCCACGCGGGACAATATCGGTGCGCTACGGGAGGCTCAAGGTCGGTTTGCCGATGCGCGGGAGGTGCGGCTTCGGGGCCAACAGACGGGTCAGATCATGTGCGGGAACTATCATGTACGTACCAGTATTCCCTTATGATTGAGACCGCTGCCCATTGCTCATTAGAAGACATGCTCTTTTGGTAGTACCCGAATCGTGATGCTGACGACTTTCTAGTGTCCCACAAACAGTATGTTCGCTTTGAGCCAGCTCCAGGCCTGTGGCGCCTGTAAGTCCGTCTTCTACTGCAGCAAGGATTGTCAGAAGAAGGATTGGGTTAAGCGACACAAGCCGTTGTGTCAGGCTCATTCTGCTAGCGTGCAGGCTAGCAACCAGACGGCCACTACCTAACTAAAGGTGATAAAAAGACTGCTGAGATGGCATAAATATACCATTAGTGATGAATGCCCGTGCGGTCCCTGCTGCCGGCGATGAACGGTTTCGTAAGTACCTATCTGAAGTATTTAGTCGAGTCGCTTACAAAATCCCCTAACATATACCCAGCTAATAAAGGTCTTCTTCTAGGAAAGTCTCACCGTTGTTGCCGGCGTCCTTCGTGGAAGTATAGTTCAATTGCGAGAAGAGAAGAGTGGGAAAGGAAATGAAAGAGGATGGAAAGAGAAAAAGAAACCACAGGGCTGAAGTCTTCTGTATTTGAGTTTACCCCAAACATAGCGGGGTCAATAGGTGCCTAAATAGCACTAAAATCAATGCTATATTTATTCTCTATTATCCACTATTTCGGCGGTAGAGCAGCGGGCTTGACCTCAAAATTACCACCCCCCATAGCATCAATAGTCTTCCCAATCGTAACAATCTCATCCACTACCTCCTTCGGCAGCGGTCCCTTCTCAATATCTTCAAGGTTCTGTTTAAGCTGCTCGATCTTCGACGCCCCCAAAATAATCCCATCATCCTCCCTAAGATCCGAGTGATAAGCCACCCATCTTAAAGCAGCCTCTGAAGGCTTAATACCAAGCGGTTCGATGATCTCAAGTAATTTCTTGACTGCATCGTGGAACTCCGGGCGGTCGTACCAGCGAGCGAAGTGTGCGCCGTAAGCGCTACGGAGACGCGTACCTTCCGCCGTCCCTAGCGTCAGCTTACCGGTAAGGAAACCGCCGCCCAGGGGCGAGTATGCGTTGAATGTCATATTGTGCTTTCGGAGGAAGGGAAGAAGCTCCTTCTCCGGCTCGCGACAGATTAGGTTGTACTGTCCTTGATATACCGACGGCTTGACGTAGCCTTCCTTTTCGCATATTTCTACGAAGGATTTGAGCATATCGAGAGGAAAGTTGGAGATGCCGATCTGTCGCTTCTAGTTAGCATATCAACTACATTTGGTTCAGTGTTAGGCTGTTCCTGACCTTTTCGCAATACCCTTTCTGGTACTGCTCATTCAGCGCTTCGGCCTGCTCCGCTAAAGGGGTGACTAGGTCGGGGCAGTGAGCGTAAAGGATCCCCAACTTCTTAACCCCCAATACCTCTAAGCTATTCGCAACACTTTTCCGTACAGCTTCTTTACTTAGTGTGCCGTCGCTGTTTTGGCCGGCGAAGAGCACCTTGGTGTTGATGGTAAAGCCCCTTGTAGGCGCCTTCACCCTACCGATCATGCGTTCCGAGCCGCCATGGTTATCGGGCGGATACCTAGCCGCAGTGTCTATTTGGGTAACGCCACCATTATTTAAGACATCGAAGAATGCTGAAACGTTCTTTTCGTCCTGCAGTGCTGGTACGTGGGATGATCCGAAGGTTGTGGTTCCAAAGTAGACAACGGGATGCTCTTGCGCCATGGCAGATGTTGTATTAGTAGGACCGGACGATTTAAACTAGAATAATTAGTTAAAATGTATAATGATGTTTTTTTTCTCGAAGTATTTCCAAAATGAAGGAAGTCTCAAGTTATATAAAGACTTTTTCAATTGATTACTCCCTTCGTTGCATATTAGAGCCCGCACTGGTCAACTCGGTGTTGTCGGTCTCGCCATTCCCAATCCACCGAACTAGCCCGATAACGAGGACCGAAAACAAGTAGTCGTGGTTTAGAAGATATAAAATGAATGCCGACAACGCGAAATCATATACGAAAATTGCATGAATCTTTCAGCTGTATGCCTAATTCAAGGATAGATGCAGACTTCTATGTCATTCTGGTATCATATCTAGATGCAGTCACAATCTATAGATCATGCATCATTTCACATCGCTTATATTTGATATCGTTGTGGGTATTTTTTATGACATACAGGGCGTCGCGATTAATAAGCCTACTTCTAGGGATGTTTTACGAGAGGTCATCTGTAGACTAGTCGAAGTAAGCATACCTCAAGTTCAAATAAAGTTGTGGGTTCGAAATCTAAAGCTGAAGTATGTAGCCGCCTCTTGAGATGGGTAACTGAGTTCCTCGATATCCCCGTACGAAAGATTTATGTGGCGCTAAGCTTGTATTGATGATGGCGACGATGAGACCTTAGTACTAGAAGGTTTGGCCATGGTTAACTCATTTTTAGAGATGAAAGTTAGGATTTAACAGCGACAATAATCTAGCAGTTCAAAATGTTTACCGGATCTATCTTCCAAGGTTGTATCTTGTGCGCGAACCACCGTAGTTGTATCGTCGGTAGTTGGCTCTGATGCCCCTAGCAACGTCTTGTGGCTGCTAACTTCCACATATCCTCAACATGGCTGATTGATACTCTTAAACTTAAACCTACCATTTACAGATGGTTTATTGTGAAAAGCTTAGGAGACATGTCCAGCAGTATATATATTGCATGAGGTCCTACGTTTGAATCCGTCAGTCGCATCTATTTCACCATCTTCGCACACGCACACATACACACATAAATACGTCTCAGTCGTAATATAGAGCATTATTAAGCTCCCAGAACACACAACACTTACCGCTAACAATTACGAATTAAACCAAGTTCAACATGAGGTTCTCTACCAAGAGCCTCCTTATCACAGGTCTCGCAGCCACCCAGGCACTCAGCAAAATGATCCCTCGCGGCTTCGAAGTCCGCCTCCGGGACACCCTATCAGACGCAGCCCCCCCAGCGCAGGACTCGGGCGAACTTGACTACGACCCGCCGACAGAAGGATACGATCCCCTCAACGAGCCGGCGACAGACACAAGCGGGACGGTGATCCTCGGGCCCCCCGCCTATAACCATACCGACAACGACTTCCAGTGGTTCAACCTCAACGACTCGATGGAGATCTCCGAGATGCCGGACAAGAAGGACTGGGTCATCCCGGTCTCGCACGCCATGTGCCAGCAGTGGGACCTGAAGGACGTCAACGCGCGCGGCGCCGTCGAGCAGATCGTCCTGTGGAACAACCGCGGCGGCAAGGTCGGACACAAGTACGTGCACTGGGAGGTCGACGGCATGTACGCCATCTTCGTCTGCGACTGCAAGTGGCAATACCGCGACAAGGCCCCGGCCTGGGAGATGTGGGAGTTCTACGAGAGGCTGATCGAGTGGTGCGGCGAGGGTCGCGGCGGCTGGATCTTCAGCAAGAAGTGGGAGAAGGGCTATGCCCTTTCTACTAGGGACAAGGTCGTGTTCAAGGAGCCCAAGAAAGCCTTGTGCCCCTCGTTTTGCTGCTTCAACCCTAAAGCCGAGAAGTTTGCCGTGGATTAGGAGAGTTAGTTGCTTCGGATTTTTACACATAATGCGGCCACCAGATTAGCATTTTAATACACGGGTTTGCAATTGGGGGAAATCAGTATTTATTTGTTCAGTTGGGGAAATGCAATAGCGATTGCCCTTCAATAGGAGGCATTACTTGCCATCCTATTACGGGGTAGTGGTGTTGAGTGGAGTGGTCAACTTCATACACCTACCCACACTGTAAATCAGCAGCATAGAAGATCCATAGCCCTAGATTGCGAAATATGTTAGGAATAGGATGGCCTACTTGAGTTTATATGGGTGGCATACCTTCAAGATTCTGGATGTTATCTTGCGGCATCTTCAGCATAGCATTAATGAAATCCAGTGGAGAATAACCGGTCGTTCTGCCACATAAATCTACTCCACAGAGACTCCAGTTTCTTTCAAGAGGAGATCACTGAGCTTCTCTCCAGTTCGCATGTACACCCATGTGCCATTTGCAGTATCCTGCTTCTGGTCTTGACCCTCGTTGGTGATCACGTAGTCGAACCGCTTCGGACCGGAGACTGGCGATGACAGCCAGATTTGCTTGTTCGGGGGCTGCTTGTTGATGACGTACACGCCATTGTCAGGGATCTTAACGGTCATAACGCCGGACTAATTAGAGACATCAATTAGTATCTATATTCAAAGTATGAAGTTAAAATATGGCAGGCATGTGAAATACTTACACTGAACTGAACATCAATGTCGCCGTTTTCATCTTGTTTCTCCTCGTACTGGGTGAGTACTTCGTCAAGGTACTTGTCTGCCAGCTTGTGATATTCTACTGTAGTGATATCTGCAGGCTTGATTCCCGAAAGCGACGAGGACATTGCGCGACGCTGGCTTGCTAATAAAGGGCGCACTAGGGCAGTTTGATGGTAGTGGGCGCGGGT
This sequence comes from Annulohypoxylon moriforme, assembly GCA_022695765.1. Taxonomy (NCBI): domain Eukaryota; kingdom Fungi; phylum Ascomycota; class Sordariomycetes; order Xylariales; family Hypoxylaceae; genus Annulohypoxylon; species Annulohypoxylon moriforme. Next base: position 771,594 of record MU403094.1, on the reverse strand, counting down.
CGCTGTTCGCAAAGCGAATTGGTTGACCACGGCACCACGCGCCGCCATTGCGATGCCGAGGCTAGTCGCACGACCAAACTTCATGATGCTTGAACGTGACATGGTAAAAGATTGGTTGGGGTATGTCGATCGAAGATTGGCGAACACGGCGATAATAATTGTGTATAGGTAAATGTCTGATATTCCGAAGTCGGCGATTGGGAATTGGTGATAGATCGTGATGCTCGTAGAATTTCACGATATTTAGTGGTCTTGACAATATCGCGAGGGAATTTGGTCTTAAGTAGGTGCGTAATTGGTAACTAGAGGTACTTCTAACCTTATACGCCGTCGTCGATTCCTAAGTAGGTTGTTGGTTTTAATGGAGTTAATGGTAGTGAGGGAAGTTCACGATGATGAAAAGAGGTAATAATCGAAATTGTTAACGATGGGCAAAGGAATCGACAATAGGCGCGTTAATTCCTAGAGCTTCAAACGCTCCTGGTGGAATATCAATGCATCTCACCAGGAGTTAAGACGTGAATGTGGTCTGGATATGATGGTGGTAGTTGTGTTAAGGATCAAACGATAGGTAAAGATTCCCCGGGATGAAAATGAGGCTCCGGTGTGTCGGTAACTTTTGGTGGGTAGGTGAATCCCGCAGTAAGCTCCCCCTGTAAAAGTGACCTAATTGGTAATCCCTGGCACCCACATTAGCGACTTACCATCCGAGCTTCCCATGAGCTCATCATCCCTGTTCGCTCCTCCCTCTTAGAGCTCCCTTCAATGTTAGTATCAACTCGCTCTATCCATCAAATCTGAAGACATTAGCGTCACTTCCATAACGCTCCCATAGTCTATAAAAAGGCAAGAACAAACATATGTTACTAGATAATCTGGTACATTTAATCCTACATGCTAATAAGGGAGTAGCTTCGAATACTAAGTACCTATCTATCACGTCAACGATGGTAATAAAAGACATTCAATGCTCGACATTAGGTATTGAAAGAAAGGCAGCTATCTCTCGAGAAAAAATATTTCTTAACATATTCACTGCTATTACCGCCTAGTTATTGACATTATAGCAATCTCTAAGCTACCAACACGTCTACAATGGAGACCATGATACTTGGTACAAAATAGACACCTGCTTCCCCTAAAGTGTAAGCCACTTAGCTAAAAGTTATCAGAACTTTTCATGCGCGATTGATAAACCTGGTTAAAGAAGTAAGTTTGGTGATATAGGCCATTCGATTCCGTTCAACAGATGTATTCATTTATATGGGTAGGTATATAACTGGAGGCTTCCAAAGCAAAATATTTGAGCGCAATGTGGAGTGAAGAGAGGCATGGCCCACACCCGGCAACTAGTAATAGAACAGGGCCGATTGGTGTGCTCGGGAATAGCTTTCCATTGTCTTGTCTCACGTTATTAAGCACCCTGGCACCCTGAACTCTTTGATAGATATGTCCAATCCAACCAATAGGAAACTCAGGCAAGACCAGAGCTTGTAGAAATTTCATCTACAGATAGATGGCCTCGATGGTTCTATCCAGAGCTATTTCATCACTGTTAAGAAATCGTAGTACTAGAGCGTTAATCGATTAGCCCTATCGTGATATGTATACCAATCGCTAAGTCACACAAACCCACGGGGGATCCACAACGGTAGCAATCGCAATATCTTATGTGCAACTGACCGGGGGGAATCGGCGATGGAATGCATGGTGAGAGGTTAATATCTCTTTGGATCCCGTTAGACTCGAGACTGGTTCTCGGATGGATGTATGCGGTTAGCATGACGACACTACCCGAAGCTACCCCGCTTCACGATGTCTATAAAGGTGTTGAATTAGGGCTTTCCAGGAGGGATTTTTCTTTTTCTTCTCTCTATACGCGCTCGACTATAGTCAATTTCGAACGAAGAGATTATTCGTATAAACCAATCGTACGCATTGTAGTAAAGACTATATCACTGTTACTCTTCACCCAAAGAGCTGCTACTGACTCTTATCATGACTAGAACCGATACCCGGTACGCGTCAAGATGGCGACCCCGCCAAAGGAGGCCATGACCCCGGATGGGTTATCCAGCATGAGTTCAAAGGACTGCACTTGATCAAAACCCCTCATCATTAGGTAACATAATCTGAGATGAGCCATGAGCCGGTGTTCAAGTTTCTGCGCCCTGTCTGAAGTGTATCCAACCATGCCTGTTCGATTGGAATCACCAATCTAGATGATAGGCAAGGAGATACATAGATGGTGGGGGTCAACGTGGAGCTTGTTCTGAGATTATACGGCCGAAAACTTGATCTGGATAATACCAGCGAAAGGATCATGCTCTCAATGTTTCCCCCTTAACCCCTTGAGCAGCAACTAACACCTACTAGAATACTTGATCAATATTCAAAATGGCACCATCTGCGACCCTAGAAGTTGTTGAACCTACCACCCTTCCCCACAAGGGTGGCGTCCCTGTTGGCAATGGCAAAATCCATGCTAGCGGAGATGTCCAGGTCGCTGATGGGAAGTGGAAGGACTTCTCTTTCCACCCCATTAGGGAGTCGCAGGTCGCTCGTGCCATGGCCCGTCGATACTTCAACGACCTCGACACCTATGCCGAGTCGGACATTGTCATCGTTGGTGCGGGTTCATGTGGTCTGAGCACTGCATACACCCTTGCCAAAGCTCGTCCTGACTTGAAGATTGCCATCATCGAGGCTAGCGTCTCTCCTGGTGCGTTTGACTTAAAAGACTTAGCTTAATCAAATTCCTCTACTAACGGGCACAGGTGGCGGAGCCTGGCTCGGAGGCCAACTATTCAGCGCCATGGTGATGCGCAAGCCCGCCGACAAGTTCCTGACCGACCTCGGTGTGCCCTTCGAGGATGAGGGTCCCTACGTCGTTGTCAAGCACGCAGCTCTCTTTACCTCGACTCTGCTGTCGAAGGTTTTAGCTTTCCCCAACGTCAAACTCTTCAACGCCACCTCCGTCGAGGATCTTATCACTCGCCGCGATGAGTCTGGTGCCATCCGAATTGCTGGTGTTGTCACCAACTGGACTCTTGTCGCCATGCACCATGACGACCAGTCCTGCATGGACCCCAGCACCATCAATGCGCCCGTGATCATTAGCACTACCGGCCACGATGGACCTTTCGGCGCCTTCAGTGTTAAGCGATTGGTGAGCATGCAGGCACTTGAGAAGCTTGGTGGTATGCGCGGATTGGATATGAACACCGCTGAAGACGCCATCGTTAAGGGTACACGAGAGATCGTGCCTGGCTTGATCGTTGGTGGTATGGAACTCAGCGAGGTTGACGGAGCCAACCGCATGGGACCAACTTTTGGGTAAGCACTATGCACACACCTCCATATCTACTTACTTCAAGTGGGCAGAAGCTAACGAATGTAAAGTGCCATGGCTCTCTCTGGCGTGAAGGCTGCTGAGGAAGCTTTGAACGTTTTTGAGCAGCGCCAGAAGGAAAACGCCTTCTGAACTTGAGTCCCGGATCATCTAAGACTGGGCTGGATAAGGGAAGATATAAATGCGCTATTGATTAGTTGAGGTTATGAAAGTCTACCTACCGTTTTAGGTACCACTCTCCTTACTGATAATCAACAAATTTGAATAAATGAGAATTCCATCATTACTTCTATATGGTAGCTTTGTGAATGATTTGACGTAGACATCTAGCATTCTAAAATTCAGAAGATCGTTTTATTGGAGAATCCCGGATTGTGCCGGAAAAACTACGGAATGAGACGAGTGCCCCACCAGCTGCCCCACCAGTTTGTACAAAAAGGCTTTGGACTGGCAAATTCTTAAGCTTTCAATTTTTCAACTGGAACATGTTCAAAATCTTTCTCGCTTATTTTCAAAAATGATGTGTAGCAATGCGCGTTTTGCTCGTCAGACATGGCGAGTCTGTTGATAACGTAGCTGGTCTTTAGTAAGTAATTCTTCTATTAGTATTTAATGTCTAACGAGCTCTAACCTTCTCGAAGTGCAGGTTCTAGGGATTCTCCTCTGACGAACCATGGTGTCCTCCAAATCAAAAGATTAGGTGCGCACCTCGCGGAACGCCAGAAGACTATAGGCCCAATCAAGTACATCTTCACTTCGAACCTCCAAAGAGCCTACCAGACAGCCGAAGCCGTTGCCGAAGCCCTACTCGAAGCCCAAGGTCACTCTAGCAATGATACCTCGCAGTCTCGAATAGCCATGGAGGTGTCTCGACTGGCTGAACTGCGAGAGAAGGACTACGGATCATCTGAAGGCAAGAAGTATGGCATCAAGGCGGGAAGAAGTGTTGATGATCGAGCCGAGTCTGACTCGGAATCTCACGAGTCGATGAGAGCCAGAGCTAGTCGCTTCGTGGACTCTCATCTGATCCCAATAATTGACACAGATGCGTCTGAAAATATCACTGTCTTAATAGTGGCACATGGTATTATCCTTGGCGTTCTTCTGAAAGTATTATTGGGGCGATTTCCTCCGAAGTCAGCCATCCCTACGCCAGGTAGTGGAGGTCAAGATGGCATCTCGGAGTCCACAGCATGGAGCAACACTGGTGTGCTTCAGGCTAGACTACAATTGAGGAAAGACTTGCCACCACAGGACGACTCAAACAAGTCTACACCCATTGCAAAATCATTGTTGTCTAAAGACATCATCGGTCCCTCCGTAGATTCACATGAAAAAGTATTGCAGCTAACTGTTGAGTTGACCAACAACATTGACCATCTCAATGGTCTGAAAAAGACAAGAGGTGGCATTGGAAGCGCCAAGTTTGATTCGCGACAGCGGACAATGGATTCTTTTTTCACTCCTGCCTCAAAAAAGCGAAAGCTTTGAGAGGCCTGTGGTGTGACCATGGTACGTTGATATTTACTTTTACTCTTTTTATCTTCTTTATGATGAAAGCACATAATTCACAGACCTGTTCTGAATTTCAATGTGGAATCACTTATGTCCAACCGCTATCTGATATTCATTTCTGTCCTCACAACCTGGCAACTTCGTGAGAGTCAACCACTAATATTGGCACCTTTATAGACATATGTTTAGAGACATAGTGAAATACTTGCGATCTCTCTCCCCAGAGTTCCTGCCTTGTAATCAGGTCTAGTGGAATATATGTTAGATGAAGTTCGTGATGGAAATCAAAGTGAGCGCCCCGACGACTCAAGAATATATCTTAGTCTCATACTTTCTCATCCGATGGTTCATACTAGGTAGGCATGAGATACAGGATTAGGAGATGAAAAAAAGTTGCTTTTGACTCTGCTGTAGCTATCTACGTATTCCCCTCGGGCTTCCTCTACCTTGGAAGGTAACTTACATAGAAACTATGTACCTACTACCTATCCACATTCATAGAAGAAAATACTGAATCCATTTATTCTTTCTGCCACATCGACACCTTCAGCTCTTAATGCAGCTACTTGCTCTTGTATGACTGAAGGATCAGATCTATAGAAAGTATTCATTAACAACATGATCCCAACACACATATCAAAAAAAAAAAAAAAACATACCTCGGTGGCATTCTAGGACTGATATCAACAAGTCTATACCAGGGAACGTTTTCGCGATTGAACTGTGCTTCCGGATCTCGTGAGAGGCGTCTAATGCTAAGTCCGACTTGGCTTGACTTATGAGCTGAGGGCTCGACGATTAGTTTCTTTTTTTTGGTATCACTTCATTCAATCATAAACTTACGACTTCCGAGCAACTTCGCGATGTGTCCGCAAGTTGCAACCTCGCCAAAAGGAATCCGCTGTACGGCCTGGAATACCGCAACCGCAAATTCCAGCGCCTCCTGTGCTGCTCCCGCCATTTTTAAGGTTAAGTGAACGATTCCTAATTTCTAGTAGAGATCAGTCAAGGCGTATAGGCAATAAAATCGCGGCTAGGTATAGACCAGCGTGAGCCAAGCTTTAAATACCTGTTTATGGGCATTGGAGTCAATGGGTACTAATTAATAGATTGAAGGTAGAAAACTTCTGTGTCATCAGAAAGTCTGTCCCGCACTGTAGGTGGGGTGTTAAATTTTAGCAAGCACCCTAAGGCTATCAAGCAGCCCAGCCAGGCACCCTACACGCACTATATCTTGCTTGATTAGATGATAACGGGCACCTAGTGGGGTTTTATAGGTACAGTGCAAACCAGTTACCCCTATTTCATCCCATCTCATGCTTCCACCTTCCATTATCCCAACAGTACCTGTTCACTCTCCTAAGACATTTACTTCTCTTCAAACGGGACAATATTTCTATATTCCTTTCTCTCGATCCAATCCCTCAGATCCCTAATCTCGAAGAGTCGGGCCTGGCTCAAAAGGGCCATGTACTTGGGGTAATCCCAATGCGAAGTGTTGGTATTGAACAATATGGGGTAATCGCCGCTGCGCAGGTAGTTAAGGATATGTTCGAAGGTGTTCGGGTCGGCGTCGATGAAGTATGAGCCGTCTTCGACGATGTCGACTTTGTCGTATTTATCATCCCATGAATGAAGGCCGATGCGAGCTGCGAAGTATGCGCTCTTGTTGATAAGAGTGCGGCGGTACGTGGTGAATTTACGTTCGCCGACTTGTAGGGTGATCCGACTATAGGGGTAACCGGACATGTTGTAGTATTAATGAAATGGTCAGGCTGGAGTGAATGAAAGGAATTGGGGGTTCAACGTAGGTTTATTGTAAAGGACGACTTGAGATTCTCTATTTACTCAAGAGGACTTATAGTTTGGAATTTGCGAGGATGGGATTTCTAATCACCAAAATGTGATATATGATCAAGAAGTATCTACTATCCAATGGCATCCGGTCTGCGCTAGAGCGGGGAAAGTGGTATTGCCATGACCAAGAAACATCATTGAAAAGCATCTTCATGTGATCCTAAAAGTCGCCGGCATCGCGGATATCGTCCTCGCCAGCTAGAAAGAAATCACCCGCCTTGACTAGCAATCTGGTATCGACCTATGCGTTGCTCCTCCTGGGCTGTTCGAATATCCTGAAGAAGCAGGCATCTACTAAGCCCGATGCGCTCGATTCCCTCTCCAGCTGGTTCTGAACCATTTGGTAGCATGCTAAAATGAGAGAAGCGACCCTTGTGGCTATCACTATTCCCTGTACATTAGCTGTCTCGATAGGTACGGTGGGGTCTATGCTAGGGGTGTCAACGTCCTCCCCTCAGAACATATGACCAACCAGCCCCCTCGTTCGCATATTTGGAAAACTTTCCATACTCGTCGCAACCGACGATGGGGTGCACTTGATTGCCCACTGTTATCAATATGTGAATCATAGTCAACTAAGTCTCACCGAATGGAATAATGCAGGTATAGGTTTCGTTCTCATGCATGACGGGCTTGCTCTTGTAGGAAGGACTGGTAGAAAGAGCAGATTTGCTATACTTTGATCACTGTACCTAGGCAAATCGATGTATTTTATGTTGGAGGCGATTTGGGAGAAATGGAAAATACACAATGGGTCCAGCTGAGAGCCGTGCAGATCGGGGGCGAGATGCTTCAGACTGGTGCCCCTTCCCGTTATCTCTCTAAACGAAACTGCGGCTTCAGCGCTCGTGGCTCTGGAAAGGGAATCTGGTCCCGTTAACGCCACTGTCTAGGTACCTAGGATAGCAACATTTAATTATTCTAGTGTCTGGTTTCATCTTCGGCAGCGGTAACCTAATACAATTCAACAAGGCCGGGTGCTCCCCGTTCTTTACGCGTGTGATAGCTGTAGTGGGGTCATTATTACGCCGGGCAATTGATAACGGGCAAACCATGCTTCATCTGGCGGCTTCTAGAGGTAATGTTGATGTAGGTAGGTAGCCTAGAGATACCCTAGACGGTGGCGCCATTCAGCTGAGGATAGTGAATTAAAATGCTGAATAGCTGGCGCTACAGCCCTTTCTCTATATCGCAGCGCGACAAGGCCATCATGCTATTGTCCAGTTTTTAGTCGAGGAAGGTTTTCCAACTGACACACGTGATAAAGATGGTCAATCACCACTATCGCATGCATCCGAACGCGAACAACTCGAGAGCGTCCAAATCCTCCTTACTAAGAAGCGGTTTTCCGATGTCGATGGCATGGACAAGAACCGACGCACTCCTTTATCTTATGCCGCAGTAACAGGTCGCGTTGATATTGCGGCAGCTCTAGCTGGCAAGGGCGGGGTAGACCCTAATATAAGGAACATTGAGGGGAAGGCGGCCCTTATCCATGCCACTGAGCACAATCAAAGGAAAGAAGTCAGCAGTGTTCTATCTGAAGTATAACGGAAGTCAAGGGAAGCAAGGTGCTTCGGACGTGGCCCGATACATTGTTGAAATCGGCGGACCCAAAGATCCCGTTGACAGCAAACCAGTAGAACACCTGAAGCATCCCGAAATTAATGACGATCAAAAAGTGAACCAGCCGCCTGATGTTGCCAATTCCGAAAAAAAAAATACAAGCAATAGTGTGACGCAAACCAGAACCGATGATGCGGCGCCGGGCAGTAGGGGTCGAAAGATTCTAAATGAATATGGGGGAGGAGACTTTAAATGGTAGGTAGGTACCCACCCCAGTAAGGTGCCTCGCAGCTTCCTACGGGCAATACACCCTAATCTTCCGTACGTCAGGGGCTATTCAGTATTATTTGTGGGGTGCAGAGCGATAATCAGCATTCCGAACAACCAGGATAAGTGAAATTTTGAAGAAAGTCTCCATATCAAAATTCTTTATTAATTTTTCTGCTTGTTCATACTCAATAAATTTCAGACTTCAACGTTCAAGTCAACGTAAGCGATGTAACTAGCTCTGATACTGCGGAGCTTGGGAAATATCGTGTCAACTGTAGCACACTGTAATAACACTTAGAAGTATCCCACCACCAGCGTTTATTTATTGGGTACTTAGGTGCCTATAATTACTACATAGGTATGCATAATTCCAGGGTCCCAGCTTTAGCATGCAAGACACTCATCTCAACATCATTCTACCCATTGCGTCGCTTTTAACAGTAGGAAGGCGACCGTCACGTAGAGAAGCGGATGACCATACCTTGGGGGAGTCTACGATGATGTAGAACTAAAACAGGTGTGTTTGAAAGCATCGCGACGAGCAGTGGCATAATTCCAATAAAGCACGACGGAAGCAAACGCGGACATGTCACCGATTCGATTGATATGAAATATTTTCCTGGCATAGAAAGTTCGTATCAAAATAGGTCTACGAAGGTAGATTTTCTTCGCGTGTTACACTTAACACAGCTGTTCCTAATATACGGCTTGAATGACACGAAAGTCTGACACTTGTTACCATTTTGCGCAGTATGGCTGGCTTGGGAGGACAATACTGATAACAGAGAAACGTGACACGTTGGAAATGTTGATATATGTCAAACTCCTTATGGCTACATACCTAGTATATATTCCGGAAGGGTGTTGCGAAAGTCAGAAGGAAATCTCGAGATCATCATTTTATAACAGAAACACTTACTCTCTTTTCTACCTTCGGCTTTAGTAGATTGTTTAGTTCATCACTCTGTAATAATCTTTGATATCAAGCCTTTGCTTAGAATTATGCACCATGGCTTTCCAAGATAAACCTTCTCCAACGACCCCTACAGTCGTTATTATTCCTCCGGGAGACCCGATTCCACCCACAACCGGTCTGGTTATTGAAGGCGATCCCCCAGGTATCTCGGATATAAAAGCCACCTCCATGACAATCCCATGGATCGTCGGGACCGTTATACTGCCCATCTTATTTTTCATTTTGGTTGCATCTATAGCTTATTGTGTACATCGACGAAATTCTGCGATGCGTGCAGATCGTTTGGCCCAGTCCGTCATAGAGTTATCTAACCACGGGCGCTCCCCTAGATGAAACCTTACACTCACGAGCGTAAGGTCAGGAGGTACTGGAAAACGAGATAACATCCCAGCCTGGGCCTGGGGCTTTCTTAGACCCCTGGACCGAACTCAGGGCTGTAAAATCGCTTGGCATATTAAGGATTAGGGTAGAGCTGTAGGTAGAACATAGGATAATACAATAAGCATTAGTTCCTCGTGAAGTCAAGATTAACTAAGTGCCTTAAGCTTAATCGAACTAAGCGCATGCAACTCATCAAGGACCCAAGATACTACCATTACTCCACATCCGATGCTACATTCCTCTTTAGAACCAAGGTATCAAATGCCGTTATCGTATCTAACCTCGAATACTCAGATAGACCGTAAACATGCACGCTCTTAACTTCCTCTTCGCTCAGGTGTAAGCGGCTCTAAGTTGCCAATAATAGGGCAAAAGGCTAACATGCGTTCTCTCCTTGCGGCCTTGATTTTGGCATGCTGCGGTCTTTCGCAAAGTACGCTCGAAGTCTTTCAGGCCGCGCCGCCTCCTCGATTGACCTTTGATGATCCAGCATATCGTCAAGTTCTATTCAAGCATGATTTTGGCAATAGCTACAATGCCCCATACGTCGGACCGTACTCGCCACCTGAGGGCTGCGACTTTACCACCGTCATCTTTAACTTGAGTGTGGTGTCAAGCGGACGGCAATTTGACCGACTTGCAACACTATGGCTTGGTGATATCGAAGTGTGGAGAACTTCTACCGCGATGCCAACTCAGTCAGGAATCCATTGGTCGTTCCAGAAGGACATGACAATATGGCATCCACTATTAAAGCAAAACCAAAAGATCATCTTTGATCTTGGTAACCTGATTGACGGGGATCGGTATACTGGCTATTTTAACGTCACTATGGAAGCTCTGTACTACGACGACAAGTATATTTCGGGCTTCCACCCCGCAGAACATATCTATCCCATCTCAACGTCCTCGTCTTCAAACAACACTACATCGCTATTCTCCCTTCCCGACGATGGTGGTTCGGTCAACCTGACCTTCCCGAGGAACGTCAAGAGTGCGGTGGTATCGGTTACGGCATCCGGCAATGGTGAAGAGGAATTCTGGTTCACGAACGTGCCGACGGAGTACGTCCACACGTTCCCGGGTAATGACGGCTGGCTGTACGGGTACAGCCCATTCCGCGAGGTTCAAGTACTCATCGACGGCCAACTTGCGGGTGTGTCTTGGCCCTTCCCTATCCTCTTTACAGGCGGGGTAGACCCAGGCGCATGGCGACCCATTGTCGGCATCGATGCCTTTGATCTACCCTCGTTTGAGGTGGACATCACTCCTTGGCTTTATTTATTGACGAATGGCTTATCGCACACTTTTCAATTGCGCGTTGTGGGTTTCGATACATCTGCAGAAGACGGCGTGGGACCCATAGGAGAAAATTGGTGGGTTTCTGGGTCTGTGTTCGTGTGGCTTGATGACACGACCGAGCAGATGACCAGTGATAACTTCCATAGCGAAACGAGACCACCGTCTTTCGACTTTCATCCAGTCGTTAGCACGGCTACTTTTGACAATGGCACAGTTGCCAATACTTCATTTTACTTCGCATTGACAGCAAGCCGAAATATAACGATCTCTTCGACGATCACAAGAGGGGCTGGCACCCGGAACGTAGCATGGACACAGAGTCTCTCATTCTCCAACATACAGAACATGACCGACTTAGCTTTCAACCAGTCTCTTGCCATGGTCACGTCAGGCAGTTACTCAGACTCGACCTCAAATATCATTTCGCACTACACTTATCCCCTAAACCTCTTTAGCGCATACGACGTAGCCTCCTCCGGGGCAACGACGAACCCCGGCTCGGTTTTTTGCATGGTCGACCGAAGCAAGCTAACAGATGGTGTTTCTACGCTATCTTTTCTAACCGGGAAATCTGTCAGTTCGGAGACTCTTCATACTAGGCAGAACGTCACGTCGAATTATCATTGGAATCGGACAATCGTAGAGGGGACGGAAGGGTTGGACACGATGGACGGCGAGGTGTGGCTTTCGTATTCGGCTACTGCGGCGAGCGGCAACAGTGTTGAGGCATATCACCGATACGCCAAGGAGGTGAATGACAGCATATCGGTAGACGAGCAGAGCTGGGGTTTAATGCACGTATAACACACCACCTTTTCTACTTGCCTATAGATTGGTAGCTTAGGTTATGTTGTGAAACTAGGCAATGACAAAAAAGGCTCTTATTGTCAGATAGCAGTAGGCTGAGCCGACAGAGTCATCCTATATCTCGTCACGCCCGATCTGATGCATTTAGTCAACCAATTAAACTCCTTTCCCATGCACAAATTCCTTGTTTTTTTCTCTCCTTCTCCGTTTAAGCTAACACCCCAAAGTCAGCCACAGCTTGTATTATCCCGTATATTTGAATATAATGCCCTCTTAAAAAATACATACACCTACAAAGGCTTCTATATCATAACCATTATTCCCTAAAGATACACCTTAATAATTCATTATAATATATCATAATGCGGGCGTAAGTGTAGTGATATTGGGACCTATAACTAGCATATCATACCCGAAACGCTGCGGAAATTATCCTTCTCATCTAGCGCATCCTCTCCAACCGACTCCCATCAAGCCTGTTTCCCGTCATCAAAACACATTGGATGGTATGACCAATACAGCACAATATGATAACGGCGACGCTATTGAAATTGGGAAACCCCATGCTTCTGTCAATTCTTTTTTCAGCCATATGTATCATTGGAGCCCACGCATTTCTTTTTAGATATGTTACTCGACGTCGCGAAAACCCCGAAGACCTGAACAAGATCACTAGGTTTGATAGTTGCGAAGACGTCTATCTAGAGTAAGTTCCTAAACAATATGCCGCTTACGAGTCTACATCTAAATATCTTTTTAAGTATTGTCGCTGTTCATGGCCTTGGAGCGCATCCCTACCATAGCTGGACGGCCACTGGTTCAGATCCAAGTTCCCCACCCAACCCTCCTGTTGATGGACCATCAACAGGGGGGAAAACGAAAATCAATTGGCTTGAGAATGACGACTTCCTGAAGAAGGATTTTCCAAACGCTAGAATCTTATCATTCGGTTATAATGCCGATTGGTTTATGGACGCTTCACTGTCTACAGCGCCACAGAAAGCAGACACATTTTTGAGAACGCTCTCTGAATACAGACGAAAGACTAAGGTATTATTACCTGTTGAGTCCACATCGAAACAATTTTATTAATTATTAAAAGAAAACACCTCCTATTGTTTTCATTGGCCACAGTTTTGGCGGCATTCTTGTCAAATACGTATGTGTTAAACGCTATCCTTACTCATCTTCCCAGTTCTTATTTCTTGAAGGCAATACAAAAAGCATACGATGATTCAAACCTCGGCGACATTAGTAGTAACATTGCAGGCATGATATTTCTAGGAACTCCCCACCAAGGCTCATCTGTGTCTTGGTTTGGTGAGATTCTTGTGCGGCTAACCGCCTTATCCGGGTCTGACGCTACATTATTGAAACTTATGAGATATCATAGCCAAGCATTGTTAGAACTGAAGAGAAATTTCTCGGGGGTCTTAACTCGCATGATGAACGAAAAGCAGCTTGATACCATATATTCATTCTTTGAAACGAAATTTACGTATCGATTCGGGATTCCATTAGGTGTAGTAAGTATTTGACCATGCTTACTTAATCCTAAACTAGTTACCTTCTTGGGTGAATAAATAGGCACTAATCAGTTCAGATTGTGGACGATCATTCAGCCACTCTTGACGTCGGGAACCTATGGAAAATAGACACGGACCACTCTGGTTTAAACAAATGCAAGACGAATAATGATGAACCTTACCAGAGCATCCGCAGCGCCATAATGGGTATTCAAAGCAAATTGGAAAATCAAAAAGGCAGGTGGATAACCTTTCACATCTTCCTCTTCTATATCCGCCTAGAACTAACTCGGGAATTCCTGCGTAGAGCGAATTGCGAAATGGATTATGGGATCCGAAGATTGTAAGAAACACGAGATAGACCATGGAATGGCAAGGGGAAAGCTTCGCCAGTTTAATAGTCCGGATGAAACAATAGGCAAATGGTTAATTGAGTCGCCTGAATTCCAAGGATGGAGTAGTTTTTCAGAAAGTTCGAAGCCAACATTCTGGCTGCGTGGTGGAGGTGAGTCCCAAATACTTAGCTTCAGTCTTGTTATTATTAGGTTAACATATAAAATACCTGTAGTCGGCACAGGCAAAACAACCATCACGTAAGTACCTAACCACCTCTCCCACGACTTACTGTCCCCAAACTACAAAATCTTACTTATACGTACCTAATCACTAATATTGACACACCTAGTTCCGAAGTTATCGAATGGTTCGGCAAAGAACACCATCTGAAAGTGTCTCAGAAACTGGTCTACCTTTACTGCTCTGAGGGTCATAGTATTAGTACAATGTTTCGTTCAATGATTCTTCAACTTGCCATTTCAGCAAACGGCCTCCCGGTTCAACCATTAATTGCAAATAAATTTTACTCTCAGGAGAAGCCAAACGTGTTCAAATCCAACAAATTACCTCTAGATGCGGACGATCATGCATTGATAACTCAACTTTGTCATTCTTATTCGGAGACCGTCGTTATTATTGACGCGCTTGACGAATGCCCGGAGCCACGTTCATTCATGAATGCAATGCAAAAGATACAGGACAGCATAGGAGTAAATATAAGACTGTTCCTATCAAGCCGCCTGCATATTCCAGTCGACGGCATATTCACAGATCCCTACAACATGTTGATTGACGATATTTCAACCTCAACAGACATGCATCGCTATATCGAGGAGGAAGTTGAATCATGCTACAATTTCCCGAAGGGTTGGAATGAGAGGGAACTCAAAGACAGACTTAAGAATGCACTGTTAAAACATGCACAAGGAGTGTAAGCACCCGGTATTGAGATCATTGATAAAAATAACCTGCTGATGTCATATTAAGGTTCCGATGGGTTGAATTGCAACTGGATATATTCTTCAACGAACATTTTCCCTTCGAAATGGAAAATGCAGTAAAGAAGCAACTCGAAACCCTGGAATGTGGAGCTTCTATACGTGCACACCCAGATGACCAAAAGGACAAACTATATGAAGCATACAAACTCTTGCTACGCCGTCGTGATGATTCTCGTAGTATTATTATTTCCTCTCTGAGATGGTTATTATGCTCGGAACGGAAATTAACAACGGAAGAATTTGTCGAAGCAGCAAAGCTTTCCCAAGAGTGCCACCACGAAATAAGCGTTGACTCGCAAGAACTGCGGCGATTATGCAGCAACTTGGTCGTAATTGCAGATCATTTTGAAGCAGTCAAATTTTATCACCTTTCGGTCAAGGAATATCTCTTAGACACCGACTACTGCAGCGACGAATTTTCGACTTACACATGCCACGCCTTGATCGCGGAAATCAGCCTATGGTATATATACCGTCAATCCACAGATTCGAAAGAGCTAAATTTGTATATACATGAGAACGTGCTTCTCCATTGTTCCGGTGCTGGTTCCGATAACAGGCGAAAAGAACCTCTTAGGGATTTACTCAACTCTTTTTGCCAAGAGCCATTCGAATTACTCACTAAATCAAATGATGCATGGAATTCCCACGACCATCAATATATAGTGGATCAGCCATATTTTTCCATAAGGTATGGGGATTTGAATCACAAAATGCAATCCAAGCTTCGCAAGTGCCTCGGTGACCGCCAAACCCCACGTCATTATTCGGTCAGTGCCTTCCTGGCCGCTTGCATTTTCAACCTTGATGATATTCTTCAGGTTTCTTTGTCTGAAATCCCGGGAGATGAAACTATGAAAAAAGGGTTGTTAAATGATGGGCTTTATCAAGCTTGCGCGAATAATTCCTTTGCAGTGGTGAAATGGTTAATGAGTGGCGACAGAAATATCGCAAAAATAACCACTAAACATATCTATCAAGCTGCACAATCCAGCGACGAAAAGGTTGTGAGATTCCTCCTACAGAAGTACGGCCATTTCGATACAGTGAATATAAAAAAGCTAGTCCGTTCCGCTTCGGGCAATGCAAATCACCCCAAAGTACTAAAAGAGATAAAATGGCACTTCCATAATAAACTTCCGGAAGACTTGGAAGCATACTATGGGGCAATACGATCAGGAAGTAAGGGCGTCACATCCATGGAATTTCTACTTTGCGAAGTAAATAACGGGTTCATTACTGATAAGATTGTTGGTGGGGTTTTAGGAGGCTTCCATGGATGCGAAGAATTGGTTCCTACAATCCTACAACATACAGACATACCTATCACCGAAAATCTGCTCATTCAAGCAGCAGGAAACGCATCCATTGGTGACAAGGTAATGGAAGTTCTTCTGAAACATGCTCCCAAAAAGATTCGGATAACTGAGAAAGTTCTTCGCACTGCTGCATTAAACTCACAACGCAAAGACAGCATCCTGGAACATCTCTTCCAGAACTTTGAGGACGGCATAAACATCACAGAGGACATAATGATTTCTGCAGCAGAGGATATAAGCTATAGGGCCCAGGAATATTTCGAGATCCTCTTCAAGTATCGACCAAGAATCCGCATCACAAAAGCCACAGTGTTAGCAGCTGCGAGAAACGTTAGAGGTCACGAACTCTTCAAATCATTATTGAATCACAGTCCCGATATTCCCCTTACGGAAGATATCCTTCTCACTATAGCCGGAAATAGTTTTACCGGATTAAAGAATATGAACTATCTTCTAAAGGAGGGACTATTGAACCATGTCACGTCAAGTATTATTGCAACAATAATCGAAAATAAACCTTATAAAGTACATATTAAGGAATTACAGTACCTTCTGGATCGAGCGTTACAGTCTCACATCGATGAAAGCATGTTGGAAGCAGCGGCCCGCAATGTCAATTGTGGGGATAAACTAATCCGCATGCTACTGGACCGCGACGACAGTGTGGAAATAGGGGATCGTGTCGTTGAAGCCGCAGCAGGAAACTACGAAAAAGGTGCGAAAATTCTGGAACTCTTTTTTGAGCGTAAGCCTAATACGGAGATATCAAATCATCTACTTGAGGTAGCGGCTGAACGAGGTAATGCAAACGGGTTGGATGCATTACTAGGCCGTGTTGAGGAGTCGAGGATTACAAGTGATTTTCTCGAACAAATGTTAAAGGATGCAATGGGCTGCACAGGGGAGAAAATATATTCTACTTTTCCTGTGATATTGCGCCGTATGGACACCACCTTTCCTGTCTCGGAGGATGTCCTAATAGCAGTTTTCTGTAAATCCCCTGAGAAATCTGCATATTCTGATTCGATTTTAAAAATGCTTTTCGATGGGGATAGGCCAGCCCTGATCAGCGAGAAAGTCCTCGAAGTGGCTATCAGAAACCGCACTCTTTATTCGTTGGGTAACGCCGTAGCGTCGTTGCTAAAGAAAGATGAGTCGTTAAAAGTTCCAGAGCCTTTTATCGTGCTTGCGATAGCAAACGTGCAAATTCAGGAAGAGTGCGTTGGATTACTACTAGACAGAGCTCAGGTCAGAATTACAAAAGATATGTTGAAGATGGCAGCCGAAACTAAGTGGAGGGGGTCCTGCACTAACATGCTCCTAAAGCGGCAAGACGACCTCGAAGTAGACGACATTCTCGAAATAGCAGCGCGAAACGAGTGTTATGGGATGGAGATATCCAGGGAAGAATCATTCAAGCTTCTGCTTCAACATAAGGAAAATGTTAAGATCACAGAAGAAGTCCTAATTGCTGCCGCCCAATCTTCGGGAAAGAATATGGAAACGATCCTCGACTACAAAATGGATATTCAGATAAGTCAAGAGGTTCTATTTGCTGCTGCTCAGTCTTCGGGCGAGAGCATGGATGCCATTCTCACTTATCAGCCGGACATGCAGCCATCTCAATCAGTGCTGAAAGCGGTAGTAAGCAATGAGAACTGGTACTTTTTCTCCGCCATGCAGATATTCTTACATTATCACCCTGATATTGAGATCACGGATGATGTGATGGAGGCCGCAAGGAACAACGAGACTATGGGATACGATCTGAGTGCATTATTGCAGAAACACGTGCAGATGCGCAGTTCATCGTCGCGGGCGTGATGGTATGTAGCGTGGATGGCTAGTACGTACTCTTTGTTTTTTACACGGCCGGGGATTAGGGGTATTATGTTCGTTGGTCGTATATCGTCGATTGGTCAAGTGGAGTTTGGCGTGTTTTATTCTCTAATGTAAAATCTCATGGAAAGTTCTCAGGTTTAGACTTTAGTTTCTGTATTCATGCCACTTACGCTGACGAGTATTATTCATGTGTCCATATTAAGCCCTGGAGACTATCCATGACGTCGCAAGCAATTGCCTGCCCTCTGCAAACCAATCAGTTGGCTCAGGGCCACAGACCCAGTCTACTAGGCACCTAGTCTGCAGGGTTGTCCTGACTTCAACGCTAATTATTCACTGTGCCGTCAATCAATGGTAATCATAAACTATCTGTAATGATGCTGCGATGATAATCGAGCTGATAACTTTTCACAATATGAACAAGAGAGAAAATCACATTAGATAACGGCTATGTCTAACTGTGCAGCTGGGCTGAGCTGCGCTGCAGTGACGTTCAATGCCGATTCAGATATCGTGAGTGGCTTAACCGGTACTGCTATTTCCTCTTGAATGCCAACTAACCCACCTTAACTCACAGGCTGGAATTGGGGTACGGACATCTAATTATAACCATAAGCTAAGCCCTATACTTACCATTGGAACCCATTATAGGTTATCCTCGCCTTCCTAATATCTGCTTGGACCAGCCTATTAATCATCAGTATCGAATATTTCTCTCTACATGGAGATGACGTCAACTTTAATTCGAATGCACTCGATGAGTTGCTAAAGGAGTATATCTGGGCTTTGACCAGACGCTTCGATAAACCATGGACGCTCGGGGAAGTCCAACCAGCTATTTTGTTAGTCAGCGACCAACAACTAATCACTGGAATTGCGATCCTTAGCGTGGGCTATATTCAACACTGCACCATGACCCAATATCACTTCTACATAGTCTACCTGCTCGGTTTCATCTCCTCCCAAGTTTACGATGCGTCCCTTCACGCTCTTAATCTATACGTCAACAGGCGTCCGTCGATGAAACTATGGAGGGCAATTCTACTGACCGTCCTTTTCTGCATGCTTATCCTTAACTCATTCGTCGTAGATCACGACGAGTTCCTCGTATATAATGACGGTGATGATATCTGGTACCTTGGGTCCTCCACCCAATGTGTATGGAACAATTTTATCGGTACTAGCCACTACCGATATTCGCTTTTAGATCTCATCACATCATTGGTTGTATTGATATGGGCCTACTTCGGGGATATGCAGCTATTCTACCCTCACGTTTTCCAGCCGCTTACATGGGTCATTAAAGTCTTGCAAGCGCCATTATTAGGCCTCCTTAGACTTCATGATCGGATCAACGGACGGGTGTTAGAGGCGGAACCTCCTTCTACTGGAACACGCCGAACCAACACGGAGACTACCTCTAGGGCGGCACGTTTTAACTCATTTCATCGGAGATTATCTCATCTTCCTTTACTAATAGTCCAATCTCTAATATGGTTGTTATTGCTCCCAAGCTTTACCTTGCTAGAGATTCTGACATCACGTATCGTTGACCTTTGGAGAATATACTCAGCATTACTATGGGCGACGATCTCGGTTGCGCAGCTCAAGCAATATGCTAGTTCTCATCAATCTATCCAGGGCAATGAGGGTGGATGGGGTTTTGGCCAGATCCTCCCCTTACTCCTGCTACTCCTGCCAGCGACATCTGTATTAGAGATATATCAAGGCAAGTAAAGCAGCCCTGAGAAAGGCTATTGAGTTGTGCTAATGATTACTAGAGGCTCGAGAGAAAAGGAAAAAAGACAAGATTGTAAGAGACGAGCTCGAATTTCAGCACTTGGCTTTACGCGACTCAAATGAACAACTCGTTTATGAGGAACCAGCTTCTCTGTACCCCGCTTCCACCTTTGGAGGTAGTAAAGACGACACCGCGAGGAATCGAGGCCAGCAGCGCCAAGATACGGAATCGCGAGGACTGTTCATGGAAGACCCTACAACGAGAAAAGACACGCCTGACACTGAATTTACCCTCGAAAGTCGAATGTATGGGTATAAGCCATTCTGCGTGTGGATTACTTTTTGCACGATTGCGGCCTTTGTAGGGACCACTTATGGGGCTGTGAAGGGATATGCGATTTGAGATGGATATGGATGAGAGTAGCCTACTTAGAAATGGAAATAGAGGTCGGGATAGGAAGTATTATGAAATATGATGGTTCAATCGCTTAAGATGTTTCGTAAAAATCGTCATGCGCAAACTTTATCGAAATGATTAAACATTTTGCACGTTGGTAGGCGATTGCCCGTGATGGCACCCTCTTTTTGTAGTGATGTATCGCAGGCCGCCTGCGCTCGGAACCCCGTTCTTTTATGCCTCAGCCCAAAGTTGAGAAAGATCGACGACGTAGGGTATACCATCACGAGTTCACAAGATATTTCAATGGGTCGAAAAAGTGAATTGATAATGTGTAAAATTTAAATAAAAGCAGGTGGCTGAGCTGGGCTAAGAAACATTAGAAGGATTACACTAATTTCGGGTGTATCAGCGATTGGTTATGTCCAGCATATCGCTGAACTCCAGTAATCCCTAAGTCCTAGCCCTGGAGATCGCGCGAGGCGTTCAGCTCGCGACCTCGTTGGGTGAATCGCGAGGCTGGATAGCCCACCACCCCTCTTTTATCAGACCGACGTGGAAGACAGTTGTATTATTTCAATTAAACTCATTCTCTCTCCAATTCTAAAGCATCATTGATTTAGCAAATTAGTCGCTTAAAACAACCCTACAGCAAACCTCCAAGCCCCCTGTCAAAATCACAGACCGAAATCTATCATCCCGATATGAACCTCCTAGACCCCCGCCTCGTAAAAAGCGGTATACGCAAAGGCTCGGGCTACAAATCCGGCAACCACTACTACGGCGGCGGCGGCGGTGGCGGCGGATCGCACCTCCCCGTCTGGGTGTACGTCGTTATCGTGGTAAGCGTGGTATGGTTGTGCCTCTACCTCGCGCTATTCTACCATTTCTTCAAAAAAGGTATTGTGCCTTCCTCCCTTCTCCCCTACCTCCGTACCTACCTGCCCACCTAACCCCTAGTCCCATCTCATTCTTCCCACCCCCAAAATCCTCAACCCAAAACCTTCACCCTCAACTCTCACTAACCACCCCCCTCCCCAACTAGACCGCGAACAATCCTCCTCCTCCTCCACCCCGCCCAAACAACAACGCCGCCGTCTAGGCCCCTGCCTCCTACACGCAGCCTGGAAAGCCTTCCGGTACGCGACGCCCATCCAGCCCGTCCTCTGGGCCGTCCGCAAGCTACGGGCGCGGTTCGGCGCGGGGCCGGGCTCCAAGAACGTGGGCGGCACCTTCTACCGGAAGATCGAGGAAGGAGGGGAGAAGGAGGGGCAGGAACAAGGGGTGCGGGATGTGAATAATAGTGAACACGTGGGGCAGGTGCGCGGGGAGCCGCTTATGGATCCCGTGAAGATATCCAAGGTCTGATATAATCGACAATAGAGGGAGCCGGGGGAGCCGGGGAAGTCGAGGATTGGAAAATAACGATTTTACATGACAAATGGGTGGTTTTCAATGCTAGATTATGAACTAAGGGGCTATGTAGAGTGATTGAGTAAGAGTACAAAGTAGATAAAATTTTCTCGCAGAGTAGACGCTTAACAAATAAGATACCCGGTTCGTTTTAGAGGCAGTAAAAAGGCAGCGCAGCGCAGTAGGTATTCACGACAGGATTACATACAGAACTATACATTAATCATTGGCCCTTCCAACCTGCTAGGCCTCTCGACGATTCCCCCCCTTCTCATCGATTCTCGCAACTCGGCTTCATTTTTGGCAAACTTCCAAAGATCCCCTCCCCCCCAATTCGGCGCCTATACAATGAGGTATCTTCCGTATCAAAACAAAGAATCATTCATTTTGTTTCTCGATGTGTTTTATGGTATGCTAGACCTGAATTTTAGGACTGGTTAGCTAGGTAGTTCGCGGCCTAGATGGTGGATTAGTGCTCTAGCTCTCTACTCTAGGAAACTCTCGACTTACCCGCTCGAGATTGTAGTCGTACTTCTCAAGCGCGTTCACCGCATCTGTCCTTGAGTAACCCATGCCTGTCAGGTTCTTGACGATCGGGTCGTCATGCTTCCCTTCGTCGCTCAGTGCTCGCCCTACGGTACTTGGTCTACCAGAACTGTGACTTTGGACCGGGCTCTTGTTCTCATCGCTGTTCTGTTTTGCAGGCGCCTCACTGGGAGAGTCTAAGCTAGCAAAAAGAGCTTCCCAATCCTGGTTGTTGGGTGCAGCAGGGCCTTGGGCAGAAAAGGAGCCAGCGTTGGTGCTGTTAGTCGCTGGAGCTGCACTAGCTGTTGCTCCCGAAGTAGACGAAACTGTACCGAAATCATAGCTGCTATCGATTCCGAACGTGTTCGAGACATTCGTCGACTCGCTCTTAGGCTGGCTTGGTGGTGGACTACTATCAAACACAGGGTTGAAATCATCCAGGTTAGATCGTGATAGGTTGGCAAACTCATCGTCCGCAGAACCTTCTTTGGCATCCTCGAGATCCGCAAATTCGTCGTCTAGATCGTCAAAAGCAGCCCCAGATCCGCCAGGAGCTGTGTTTGTGACCGTTGTTGGTGTTGCAGCAAACGAACCCCCATCCTTAGATGCAGAAGAGAAAGACGGAGAGGCTTTCGGCGGCTCAGGGAACACCGATAAATCACTTATATAAATATTAGCACCATCACGAACGCATATTGGCAGAATGCACCAAAGACCAGGAATGTTCATACTTAGATGGGTGGGACGTATGCGATCCCGCAGCCGCACTGTCTGGGCCATCAGTTGCGGCGGCGCTAGCCTTCGATGCCGCGGGAGAAGCCGGAGCCTGCTGGGTTTCCTTGGGTTCAGTCTTCCTATCGGCCGGGGACGCCGGTGCAAAGTCATCATCGAAACGGTTTCCCTCGCTGGCGGAGTCCGATTCGTCATCTCGTTCTAGCTCGGAGATAGGAGGGAACTCCGAGTTGAAAGTTGAAAATGCATTGTTGGTATCCTTTGTCGACTTGTCTTGGGTTTTAGTCGAAGAGCTGGCCATGCTCGCAAAGGCAGAGTCGAAATCTACCTTTGCATTGCCATTATCTTTCAAGTTCCCAAATAGATCACTGTCCCTATTGCCGGCGTATGGAGTGGTTGGAGCGGGTGCTGTTGGGGTCTCGTCCGGAAATGATCCAGGAATGGATCCGTCTTGGGGGGATTTCGGTCTCTCTTCACTCTGCGGGGTCCACTTGTGGTTGCTATCAGAATTTGACGTCAAACTCTGGCCAGTAGACGTCGCCTCTATGGGAGCAGGAGTGGAAGCGGAAGGGGTTGGGGCGTTTTCGCCAGACCTGCTAACGGGAGGCGAAACTTGGCGTGAAGGTGCAAGCGTCTCGGATGCCTCACCGAACGGAGCGAAGCTCGGACTAGGCTGCCGCGGTTCAGTAGGCACAGGGGGTTCAGCAGTCAACGTGGCCTGACGACTCACAGTTGGTGTAGAGCTAGTTGGGGTAGCAAACGACCCGATACTAGCAGTGGATGTGCCGGTGTTTTGGTGCTTGAACGACGTCACTGGGGCCGATGATGTGCTGTCACCCCCAAAGTCGCCGAAAATGTCATTAAACGACTTTTCGCCATAGGGTTTAACAGGAGGTGAACTAAACGCACCCATTATATCCGTGCTCCCTGTTCGCCTAAAAAAGGGATTGTTTGCACTGGCGGTTGATGGTGCTGGACTCGCTAGTTGAGCAGACGTCGCAACCGGCGATCCGGTGTTGACTTGACGAGTAAGCTCTTCATTACTCTTGGTAAGATCCTCAACTTCGGTCTTCAACTTGTCTCGCTCGCCCTCGGTCGTGGAAAGTTGCTTCTTGTTGATAGCTACCATTCCTTTTTGCTGTCGAGCTTCCGACTTGAGCTTTTCGATCTGTGGCTTTAATTGAGCAATCTCAGTATTAACAAAGCTAATGCGCTGTTTGAGAGTAGCGTTCTCTTGTTGGTCGGCCTGAAGAGCTTGCGATAGTTGGTGGTGTTGACCCTGCAAGTCTTTGTAAGTGCCATCAATTGTTATTAGCTCATTGGTAAGCTTCTTCGTTTCGTCGCGAACGTTCCTAAGTTGCTCTTCTAAAGCTCGGACGTCTTGGGCCTCCTTCTCATACAAGGCGCGTAGTTGGGATAGTCGTTGTTCGAAGTTCTTCTTTTGCTCACTAGCCTGGTTGATCTCATTTTGCGTCGAGCCGCGTTGTCCCTGAACTTGTTGCATCTGCTTTGATAAAGATCCAACTTGGTTAGATAAGTTTGCTAACTCAGCAGTTTCGTTAGTTAACTTTTTGCTAATTTCCGGATCATTGTCGCCGAGTAGATCCTCCATATTAGATGCGGAAGCGGGCACGGGGCTTCGTTGAGCTTGGCCTGATCCAGCGGAACCTCCGGTGTCATGTGATGTTAAAGTTTTACCAAAGGAGGAAGACGGAACAAATGGTTTGAATGTATTAACAGTGGGAGAAGTTCGAATCGGGGAACCTGGCGGGCCGCTAGCGAAGGGATCTCTCGTTGCTGATCCTCCGGTTGATACAGGGACTTGAGCCGGGGCAGGGCTAGGCGAGGCGTCAAGACCGAATAGATCATCAATGGCGGACTTCGGCTGGGGTTGAGGCGGCTGCGGCGGAGGCGAAGGAGCTGGAACATCAAATGGCGACGGACCGACCGGAGGGCGGGATTGGGTTCGTAAGGACGGGGGGATAAGGCCCGGTGGAAGCGCCGTGGGCAGAGGGATATCTCGTCTGGTTCGCTGTTGGCGAATCAGGTACATGGCGACAGCGAAGGTATCCCTATTCAACCGACCCTCTGAATTAATGTCCGCAAGATCCCAGATCTGAGCTAAGGCATCCTCGGGTAAGCCGGATCTACTTAGGAAAGGGACCGCTTCCTCTCCTGTGATGAAGCCCTTGTTTGTCTTATCCAATTCGGTATAGAGCTGATCAAATCTTGACTTTTCAGCAGGCGTGACAAGCCAGTCACCCCCAGTCACCTGCGGTGGTACGCCTGGAGGAGGGGGGCCCAGTGGTGGTCTTCCTAATGGACTGGTTGTTCGCACTTGCGCCTGTCCACTCAGCTGTCTCGGTATAGCAGATATGGGAGGACCCGTAGTCGTTGGGCTCTGTCTCGGTGCAGGTACGCGTCGTGTAGCGGCTTCGTAAAGTGCGGCAGGAAGAATATTCGGCAGGCCTCTCAAAGCACCAGACTTCATAGAACTAAGAAGATGCATTGCAATGACGAATTCGGTTTGAACAAGGGCGCCCCGTTGCTCCGTATCGGCAAGTTGCCAAATGCGTCCTAAAACTTCGTTAGGTAGACCTGACTTCTCGAATATGTTCTTCGCTTGGTCACCGGGTAGTATGCCTCCTGGTTGTAGACTCTGTTTCTCGAAGACGGTAGCATATTGGACGACCTTCTCGGTAGACAACGGCGGTATTCGTATGGGCCCGCTACCAGTTCCTTGAGCTTGCAGCGGTGGATGAGCCGGCGGTGGTACGGGGGCGGCGCTGATATTGATCCCATCGAAACGCGGCAGAGGTCCTTGTTGCATGGCCAGTTCAGGGGTTGGTTCGCGTCCAGCTTGGGCATGACCGATGAGTCGTAAGACGAGTCCAAAGCCAACAGGTGTCAAGAAGCCGCGATTCTCATTGTCTGCTACCTGCCAGATCTGCCGGCGTCGTAATTAATCAGCAACTCTAACTTTCCACAGTAGTTATGTCATCCCCTGGCGTGAGGAATCGTCGGCTCTAGCTTACCTCCCCAAGAATGCGTGAGTCAAGTCGGGTCTTCTCGAAAAATTTTACTGCCACATCGCCCGTTACGATACCTGCACCTTCGATGTCCGCTTCTCGAAATAGTTGGCCATATACTCGCTTCTCTTCGGGGCTGAGGATGAGCGTCGGCGCAGCTGCGAGAAAGAGGGGGTTAGCTAGTGTTATCAACGATTTACGTGAAAAACTTAAGTAGTTCTTGATGGTTTATGGATATCTAGTGATTTTATTTAGATAGAAGTTATCATAGCTTACCGGCGTCGATACTGGATTCGGCAGACATTATTGCGCAGCCGAGCTCACCAGGCTTCAATTTAAGACAGAGCTCGGCGGGCGAGGGCGAAGTATTTCGGGGTTATGTTTTGGGTGCAGACAAAAAAAGAGTTCAATTGACAATATGTTAAGACGGGTAGAATTCTTAACTGCCAATAAAACAAGGAGCTACTTTGGAGCTTCGGCAAGAAAATACCGTTACAAAGTTTTAGGTCGTGTATTGCGAAAGGTAGGATAAGGTATTCCGTTAAAGTGTGGGAGAGAATGTTTTGGTGTTGGAGTCTCCAACTTTCACTTTCGGCAGGAGGCTGGAGTCTGGAGTCTAAAGGTCTAAAGGTAATGATAGGTACCCAAGTATTCCAAGGTTTGACAGGGTAACCTTGAACTCTTTCCCACCCCCTACAGCCACTACTGCCATTTACTGCCCCAACTGCCCCTACCTTAAGCTACCAAGGCAGCTAGGTAGTCTACCGCAAGTTTACGTAGATGGGGCCACTTTTCTAGCTCTCTTAGAACCTCTTAACATTCGAGCTCCGGGCTCTCGGTACACATATACATATACATATATTATGTATTCCGTACATACTACATATATGTATGCAGAGACCCTCTATTTTAACCGATTATCATTATTAATATTTCTCCCCGACGTCCATTTGACGGTCGTCTTTTCAATCGTCTTCCTTCTAGCATCTTAGCGCATATGGTTCTGTCCTGTCGGAAGGGAGCTAGATAAACATGTGACCCGTAATAAATATCCTCTCTATTAAAATTTGGAGATGGATAGAAAAAGAACGAACGTTTCTCGATGAGTCAAGGCAGCTCGAAAGGCGCTCTTTTCCTCTCACGAGTGCCGCGGCATCCCAATCTGGAATCGTCATTTTAGGGGACAGGTAGTCATGCACATCGCTGCGAGCTGCATTCGAGAACGAAGCGACAATTGGTCGACGGCGGGTTCAACCGCGCATAGCGTCTAAGGTAGTTATCGAATAGAGTGAGATTGGTACTCTATTTTTCAACCATTGGTCAAAAACTCTGTCACACTGCATGGAAATTATGAAGCGACACCAAGCGACACGAAAACGAAACTGCAGGAAGGATAATCAAACTACGACGGAAACTTATTAAGTGTCTTCTAACGTCCTTTCTGTCGAGATAACCCATTTGGGGACGACACCAGAGAAACTCGTGCTATTAAAAGTTGTAGGACGGATGTACAAAGCGTATACTAATCTTGCTACCAGGCTCAGTCACAGTAGAATCAAAAAAGTCCCCTGCTGCCTCTCCATTAGTCCCAACGGACAGGTCCACGTTATTCGGAGAAATTAGCACAACTGATACGTCTCGATTCGTCTTTAGTATAAACAGGGTGCTATCACGGTAAGTCTGAATCGCATCCGATCATGGGTGCGAAAATATTAAATGCCTCTGGCGGTGACACGTAGCACGAGTGACCCGAGACTTAGTACTCAGCCTCAACATCTCCCTCGCCTTCTAGGGAATCGGTGGCAACTTCCTCGTAGTCGCGCTCCAGAGCAGCCAAATCTTCACGGGCCTCCGAGAATTCACCTTCCTCCATACCCTCACCAACGTACCAGTGGACGAAAGCACGCTTCGAGTACATCAGATCGAACTTCGTAGACAACGCAGACCAAGCCTCAGCAATAGCCGTCGTGTTGGAGAGCATGCAGACGGCACGGTTGACCTTGGCCAAGTCACCGTTAGGAACGAACTGAGGAGCCTGGAAGCAGATACCAAGCTTGAAGCCGGTTGGGCACCAGTCGACGAATTGGATCGTACGCTTCGTCTTGAGGGTGGCGACGGCCGCGTGGGCGTCCTTAGGAACGACATCGCCTCGGTACAGCAGGCATGTTGCCATGTATTTGCCGTGACGGGGGTCGCACTTGACCATCTGGTTGTACGGCTCGAAGCAGGACATGGTCATCTCCTGGACAGAGTTGGCCTCGTGAGCAGCCTTAGCAGCAGAAATAACTGGCGCGTAGGCGACGAGAGGGAAATGGATACGAGGGTACGGCACCAGGTTCGTCTGGAACTCGTTGAGGTCGACATTGAGGGAACCGTCGAATCGGAGAGA
Source organism: Annulohypoxylon moriforme (assembly GCA_022695765.1). Classification (NCBI taxonomy): domain Eukaryota; kingdom Fungi; phylum Ascomycota; class Sordariomycetes; order Xylariales; family Hypoxylaceae; genus Annulohypoxylon; species Annulohypoxylon moriforme. The sequence goes on along the minus strand of MU403094.1, from coordinate 743,319 downwards.
AGCGGTGATAGAAGACACAACTGGACAAGATTAGCCACTAGCAAATTCATACTCATTTCTCCTCACATACCTTGTGCGATCAAACGGTTGAGGTTCTCGTAGTTAGGGCGCTCCAAGCCAAGATTTCGGCGGCAGATATCATAAATGGCTTCGTTGTCGACCATAAACGAACAGTCAGAATGCTCTAGGGTGGTGTGCGTGGTAAGGATAGAGTTGTACGGCTCGACGACGGAGGTGGCGGTCTGGGGTGCAGGGTAAACACAGAACTCCAGCTTGCTCTTCTTGCCATAGTCAACGGAGAGACGCTCCATCAACAAGGCGCCGAAGCCGGAACCAGTGCCACCACCAAAAGAGTGGAAGACCAGGAAACCCTGAAGACCGGCGCAGCTGTCGGCGACACGTCGCACTCTGTCCAAGACCTGGTCGATGAGCTCCTTGCCCACAGTGTAATGGCCACGGGCATAGTTGTTCGAAGCATCCTCCTTGCCGGTGATCATCTGCTCAGGGTGGAAGAGGCTGCGGTAGGTACCAGTGCGAACCTCGTCGACGACATTGGGCTCGAGATCGCAGTAAATAGTGCGAGGCACGTATTTGCCCTGGCCTATCAAGTCCGATTAGATGATCATTTACTATAAAATAATAGAGGAGGGGGGAAATATGCCTACCAGTCTCGGAGAAGAAAGTGCTGAATCCTTGGTCGGGATCAGCGAGCTTGCGCTCCTCGGTCAAGTATCCATCAGGCTATATGATAAGCTCGTTAGCCGTATTTTACTTCTGAAATGTCTTGGAATAGCTTACCTGGATGCCATGCTCGAGACAGTAAAGCTATAAGATGTCGGAATTAGCCTCGTGCTCGAGTCATTCTCGTAACAGGGGTTATCGAGATCCAGATCATGCATTAAATGTATATATGCGACGTCGATATCCTGTCCAATATAAATAGGATACTTACCTCCCAGCAAGAATTGGCGATTTGGCAACCCGCCTGGCCAACTGTGAAGGGATACGTCAGTACGATGGTGTATTCGAAGGTTGGATATTATAGGCGTTTATAGTACGAGACATGGATTATGCGGTGAAGGAAAACGCGTGCTTCAAGGAGAAACATGGGATAAACGTACCGTTGATGCTAATGATCTCGCGCATCTTGAAGGCAAATTACAATGCGAAAGCAATAGTAAATGTGAACAAGAGGATGAGAGAACGAAGAATCGGAATCGCGGGTGCAGGCAAGGTTAGAAGGAGAGTCCCGTAGCAGAAGTGGTGAAGTGAATGAAAAATGTAGGAATTGAAATTGAGTCGAAAGGAGTTCTGTTGATGCTTTTGGACCCAGTCGTTTTTACCCAAATCCAATAACTAAAAAGTACTAAAACTTCAAGTGGGGCGGATTAAAAATTCATCCCCTGACTGGGTAAGAGCTTTTGTTGACATATGAGGTTGCCTAGATGGGACTCGGGCTACTCGGGAAGGCACACAGACCACGTCAAGACATCCAGATGCAGGGACCTCAGGTGGGACTGGTGGTTCTGCTGGTTAATTTATAACAGTGGATGGTAGGTGACAAACTGAGATTGGCAGCAACGACACCAATTGCCCAATACTTTATCACTAAATGATTAAAAAAAAACCTGATCTTCATTAATAATTTAATTATCAAATAATCAAAGCTAATACATAAAATTGCTGGATTTATTAGATTACCAATTGCCATAATGTTAGTTCGATTTACTCCTGTAATTTTGCTAATTGCGTCCGTGTTTGCGAATACCGAAAAGGCCATTTTCCTCGGTCCACCAACCGCCAATATCCCCTCAGCGCATCCAACCCTTGAAGACTTACATGTCGATATCCTCACCCCTACCAATTGGTCAATACGAACACATCTAGAAGCCCAATTTCCCAATATTTCGTCACCTAATGGCAAAGCTACTTGGCTTATTCTCGATGAACTCACGGAGGGTCAACGTTACGAAGTGAGAGTGTGTTGGGCTGCAACTGTTAGTCAAGCTCTAATGATGTTTTTTTTCTATGTATCTCTATTCGGGTTAAGAGAGCTGGGCTAACTTGTTCATAGCAACCTACCCAGTTCAAAATCACCACTTATGAGCTGCAAACTGTCTTCGAGACCCCTGGATTAATATCTGAGCTTTCAGAATATTCATGGGCTCGTCAGTCTCTTGGAAGTGATCATGGGTCTCAATCTAAGCCCGCAGGAAACCTTCGGATCTCGAACTCTGAGAGAGAAGCTTCGGTTCTCTTTCTCCAGATTCTATCAGCGGCAGATTACTATACGGTCAATAAGACGCTGATGAGACACGTTCCGCCTGTCCATGTGGATATTATCCTCGACCCCTTTCTCCTTGGCGTACTGCCCCGTTCACTATTGCCAACCGTGGGCTACATTACCGCAGTAGCCGTCACATCCTGGTTTATCGCACGATACATCTCAATATGGATTTGTAAGTTAGGAGCAGAAGCAAACCCCGAGAAGAAGATTCAGTGAAATAGTAGGCACGCTTTCATCACTGCTTCCTATATTTGCCTCCCTAGATCCAAACGAGAGTACCATCGAATCCCAGCTATCATAATTCGTAATCCTCTCTCATCAAAGCATTCTCCACAACCCCGGACGGAAGCGCAATCGCAGCGCTGCCTTCATTTTATCCATAACTCAATCTATGCTTTAAACCTTCAAGAGGCATTGCCCAAGTCGATTTTTTCTTAGCAAAAGTGAATATGGCGGAAATGCTAGAAAACGAAAGAACATGAACCCCGCGGTCTATAAATGTCTGCTTAAAGTTTGCCAATAATACTGGCATCTTATAAGGCTGACCTACTACCAGTTGCCAGGGTACCCCCCTGATTGGCCGTGGTGAGGGTGCGTCGCTGAGGGGACGGGTGGCCCGGCAGCATAGGAAGGCTGCCCAGAATACCCATGAGCGCCTGATGATGGCGGCGGCATGTTGTACTGCGGGTTGCTAAACGTAGAGGGAGGTGGTGGGTACTGTTGGCCGCTATATTGAGGCTGGTTTGGCGGCGGTGGCGATGTGTATTGTGGTTGTGCGGCTAAGCTCTATATTAGTGACATAAGGTAGCTATATATTAGAAAATGCAGCTTACAATAAGCGTGTCCTTGAGGACCTGGACTATGTCCGTAATTAGAGTGCTGTCCCGAAGGCGGTCCGCTACTATACGGCGGGTTCTGGTGTTGTTGACTGGGAGAACTGTTGAAAGATGGGGTCGGATGTCCTCCTAGCTGGTTAGGGGGAGGTGGGTACGAAGTTGCGGCATGCTGGCCGGGCGGAGGAGGGTATTGCTGTGCCACGTGTTGAGTAGATGATGGATTATAAGAGGGTGAGCCTTGCTGATGAGGCGGGGAGCTGTAGGACGGTGTCGAAGCAGTCGGTGGCTGGTAGGATGTCGGAGGAGCATGGCCAGTATATCCGCTTGTTTGACCTGCATTCGTATAGCCGTAGTTCTAACACGTCAGATTACGTTAGTCAGCAATTTCTATTCCAGCATTGTCCCTGAAGGTAGCGTACTGGTTGACTTCCATGGCCCCCTCCAAACATGCTTGCAACTCCTCCCATCACAGAGCCGGCTAGGCCTGAGGAATGAGGCGTTTGGTTGGATTGCCCACTATGATAATTCTGAGGTTGCTGGGGCTTATGACCGGAAGAAAATAGATTCGAGGCAAGTTGACCAACAAGTTGGCCAGTACCTCCGCCATGTGCACCAGACGAACCACCATGACCACTGCTGCTGCTGTGACTTCCGCCGAGACCGCCGATCAATTGACCAGCGATGCCACCAATACCGCCCGAGCTGTGACCGTTGGTGGTCTGGGGCTTCCCGTGGCCGCCGGAGAATTGGTTCAACAATGAATTAGCCGCAAAACTCTGTAGTTGGATGTTAGGTCAGCGCATTGTTCTTCGGAATGAAATGTCTTATCAAAGGGCTAAGGGACGTACACCGAACCCCCTTTCGCCAGACGGTCCATCGAGTCCTCTACTATCCTCAGTTGGTAGGATGGGTTCCATCCGACCGTCGGGGTGCTTAACCGTCTGCGTGCCATCGGGATGGGTGATAACCTCTTGCCTGCCAGGGATTCCATATGGATGTTCATTTGTTTGTGCAGGTGTGTTTCCTGGTGCAGCTTGGGTCGGGGTATCCCATTGAGATACACCTGTTGAGAGTTGAACGTAATAATACTTCTTACTCGCGCCATCCCACTGTGCTATCCATCCAGGTGGGAGTTGTGGTGGTTCGAACGTAGGACCCTCGTTGGGAGAGGCGGGGCCAGCCATGGCGACTGAGGGGTCTTATCTTGCGTCCTCTATATCTAAGGTAGTTAAAGTAGGCGAAATGGGAAAATTATCGACTCGACAAAGGAAGAAGATCGTGGCAAAAGGAGGAAGAAGCCTCGAATATCGGTGGGATCACTAATTAAGAAGAAGGATGTCAGTCAATAATTCAGAAAGGGTGTGATGTCGAAGGTGGTATGACATGCCTTGGTACGTAGCAGAATTCAGAGAATTTGAAAGGAAGAAGGGTTGTCGAAGGGTTGCAGATAATTGAAAGAAGACTAACCCGCTAGCCCAAGGTTAACCACCCTGCAAAGTCTAATCTAGACTTAAAGACTTAAGGTAGTCGTCAGTGCAGCTCGAATTAGTATGAGATATGCCGTAACCCGTCGCAGGTTCCTACTTTCTCAGGATAGCAAGTTAAGTATATACTTTTGCTTACGTCCAAAGAAATGTCTAACACCTAAGATGCCCTAGGTACCTTACCATCTTGGAGGGGTCATTCCTCCCTCCTATAAGTGGGACCTAGACCCTAGAAAATGACGACGTCAGCCACAAACATAATACAAATGCCACAGTATTTGAAGTGGCGGTTCCAATTGACTTCCAAGATTCGTCGAGATCCACACGAACTTCGCCATAAGATTCATAGCCCTGGAGCTTGGTCAGGCCATTTTGCTTGCAACAAGTTCAGGCATCTACGTGTTTCTTCGAACGACCTTAGCCATTGATAGTCCACCGAAATCGTATTAAAGTACCTAACCCATGGCAGCAACGAATGAGACGCGACTGGATCTCATTTATTAACCGTTCATCGGTTGCCTCTCAGTTATCTTTCATATCCTTCAATTATGGGAAGTATATGCCCATTAGGTACTAGATATGTATCGAAGCACCTAAGCACAAGGCGAAAGATAAAGGAGTATGGATTGCATTAGAAAGACATTTTTAGAAGCTTCAATGTTTAATATTCCCCGCTGAAGCACTTGTAAAGTGCCTGTCGCACTCTCCTCTACTATGGATGTCTATCATTTACGGCTGAGGTCAGAAGCTAAGAAAGGTTCCCGCAGCTTCTCTTAGTACGTCGCACTTTCTCTCATTATACTTATTAGGTACTTAGGTATTCAAAGACATCAAGTCTACCTAGTATTGATGCTCTTGGTAGTAATATTTTCCCAACTCTACGTCGTGAACTTTTGAGAATAAAAAGCATGAGATGCACAGACCACTTCAGATATTGGGAATTTTCCCAAACTGCACTTTTTAATGTCTTCTTTTCCTGTACTGTCAGGTGCACTAACAGCTAAGAAGAAAATAGCAATAAGCATCCATGGATCGTTTAGGATTCTAAAAAAACAACAATTTCGGCTAATGTGTAGATAGGATTCAGAAGATTATGGATTCTAACGACTCTCCCCTCAATATGGTAGAAGATGTGGCAGCAGGAGATGTAGACTACCACATGCGACTCTCACAACTCCGGCAGTTTATTTCAGGCCACTCTCTCACCAAAGAAGAATACCGCTATATAAAAATTCTTCTTTCAAGGGTCAACACAGACATCATAAGTGAGCTACCAATCGAACTCGTGGAACAGATTTCAGAGTTATTAGATCTGAGCGATTTCGTTACTTGTCTCGCTGTATCCAAACGATGGCGAGACAAGTTCCTTTCCACGCCTATTATCAACTCTATCACTGACCGATTCCATCCATCACTACGTCAGATGTCAAAGGGCACTCCGCTCGACCCGAATGAATGTCTAAAAATCCTCCACACAATTGGACGCCTGCGCCAACCACGTCTCGAATCAACGCTTGAAAAGTCATTTTCTTGGCAATATGAATCATATTTCAAACTCGATCCTGATTATCATGGCCACCATGAGGATACGTCGGCTGCTTACGCACAATTTGATTGCCAATTCGATCACGAACAGGATCCCTCCGCGCATGGAACTGCTTTATATTCTAATGGCAAGATAGCATGGCGTCCTTCACCACGAATCATTGTAGTAGACAACCTATGGTCACGAACGAGGAAGGTTTTTACTTCGCCGCACGGTCCACTTGTTCATCCAGACTGCAAGCTTCGAGCTCTCGGAGATAGACTCGTAATAGCCTCCGTGGACCGCCTATTGTAAGACCTCGTTTTCAAGTATGTTTCTAGTTCAGGTCTAACAAAATTCAATAGAATCGCATGGGATCATACCACAAATATCTGTTTAGAAAAGAAGTTGCCCAGATACATGAAAGGTGTTACAACTAAAGGATTACGTGTTGCCATAACTACCTTTAATAGAGATGTCTTCTTGTGGGAGTTCGGTGGCCAACTCTCAATGCTTTCGACTACACCCATAACCGACCATCATAACTTCAACAATGAGTTCATTAAATGTTGGGAGTATAACCTTTATGTCATATTTCACCCAGCATGTGACGGAAAGTTGTTCCTAGCTTCCGGATACACCGATACATCTAACTCGAAATCAATCGTTAAACGAATGGTCTACGAATTCGATAATACCAATCACGTAGCGACTTTCGAATTCGAAATTCCATCGAAAGCCAGCAGAAAGGAAGACACCTTCTCCATAATCCAGATAAGGAAAGGGATGCCTTATTGTCGCGACATCATAGGGTTCCGTGGAGTATATTGGAAAGAAGGGCCGGAGACTTCAACAAGGGTAACCGATAACTTGGTTGAATTTGATATCTACGACCGGAAGTTCTTTGACAGAACTGACGAAGAAAGTGATACCTCTCGTAAATTTGGCTGGTTTTCCAAACGTAGACAGGGGGATATGGACTTTCTCCTTCGATTTCATGATCGTGGCTTCACGGCTTATAGCCCCCAACCGGGGTTCGATTTTGGGATCGGCGAATAAAGTTCCATTACACTAAAGAATGTATTGAAAAGCAAAAATAAAGTGTGGAACACACTCAAGGTAGCAAGTCGCCTGATTTAAGGGCGGCCGAATACTCTACCTATCAAAACCCAAAAAGGTCTCTCAGGCTGGCTGAAGTGGGAGTTCTTTATTGGAAATTCAGCGCCAAGATTAAGATTACATGGGCCACTGGTCTCAGTCAGGCAATATTGGACCACTCTTCATAAGCTGTCGCCATCGCCATATCATATTGTGGCTGCTTTAAAGCAATTCGATGCCGAAGGCGCTGTGGTACGCGAATGTGAGAGCCGTGAGCTGGTCAGAAACCTGTTATTCACGATGACAGCTCGGAAGTAACAGACTACGTTGCACGCTCTCAAATTCATGGGAGCTAGGTATTCGAAGGGCACCCTTGGGTTAAAACTGGGAAAGCTTGAGTGGGATACTACGCTAAACACATCGTCCCGGAAGAATTATCTGCGAGTAGTAGTCACAATTCCAGTGACATCGTTTACGAGTGCAACCAAAACTTCTTACGAACGAGCTACACAGCCGAGTCCGAGAAAAGGTATACCACAGTCTATTAGAAATACGAGCACGATAAACCAAATCAACGATGACTAGTGCTAGTCTAAATTTTTACCTAGTTTAGGAGACTCGCAAATCTCTCCCTGTCCCAAGATTATCGCCGAGTAAACTAAATATCAAGTACGGTCGGACGGATTTAGCGAAGAATCGGGGTCAGAAAGTCACCGTCCGCTAGGGTGGGCACGACCAATTAGGAAATCTAAATCCGTGATGGCTTACATCTTTACTAATTTGAATGGCCACGATTTTTTCCATATTCCATGAGTTACAGTAACATGAATAGGCAGAAGAGGAATAGGTGAAGAAATGGGAGTTACCGATCGCTCGTTACCCCGCAAAGACACCCCCTGGACCCGACACCCCGACCTGGCCGACCTCCCGCTAGAATGACCTAATTCTGCAGACTTTCGGACCTGCCAGGTGATGCGGGACTTGTCACCTAGCCCCACCCCCACAAACTCATTACAACGGGTCTTTTATGGAGTAATACGGTACCGTGATTGGTCATTAGGTCAGCTTAGGATCACGACCCATTGATCAACCTTCACTTTTACCCCAACTACGCGTATCAAGCGCCGTGGCTTCTATGGATGCTACGAATATTTACCTGCCAATTTCAAAAAGCTGAGCCACTCAGCCAACCACCGATCAGATATTTCCGGCGTGATAGACTATTTGCGGCGGTACGGCATTAGCAGGATGATCGATCATTGGCTTCCCCCCTTTCCCTTTCCCTTACCCGTCACTTTCCTAGTCATTCACAGCTAATCATAGGTAATTGGGATTTTCGATCTAGAATTAATTCCTCCGAGATATTGCATGGAAGTTTTGCCTCGGCTGGTACCCGGCCAGGAACAGCAAATCTTGCAGTAGATTTCACATGCTGTCTCAGACCGCTCACCCAAGATCTCCAGACAAGGCATTCCAGCTCTAGTTTATGCATAACCAAGCCTCTCTCAACCGGGGATGGACCCTAACGTGGTAAACTTACCCCGTGGGGAGGAGTAGAGAAAGAGAGATTCTTACTAGATTCAATTCCCAGAACCTGGATTTCTCGAAAACATTCTGGAAGAGCTACGAAATTCGGTAAGCTTTGCGATTGTTGACGAGTCACTTGGCGTCCCTTTCGCAAAAATGGTCAGCTGGATAGAAGTCGACGGACAAGGGCTACCTGTGTTACGAATTCCATGAATGAGATCCGAGTTTGACTTCATTCTTGATTTACATATCGATGTCTTGCTTCAGCTTAATCCTTGATGGGTATAGCACGCATATCATCATAATAGGTAAGTCTATATAAGATCGTCATGCCGTGTCATGAGACACAGTGATACATTCTTCGAAAATTCTATTTTCTATCTCGTAACGTTGATCTACCGAGATAACGTCCGTCTTTAGCGGACTTCATCTCTACCTTCCTCCCCCCTTTCCAGCCTGCCGGGTCTTACCTAAGGGACATCATGTATAACGCTCTTGCTCCTCTAGTATCGGCAGCCTTGCTCGCTGGCATAGCCGCTGCTCTCCCAGCGCCGACTCGGACGTTGGAAGAACGAACTGTTACGGCGTCCGTGGTTATATCACAAGGCACACTTGTTGGTTCCGTTGTCAACAAAGTCGAAAACTATGGCGGTATACCATTTGCCGAAGCTCCAACAGGGAATCTGCGGCTGAAACCGCCGCAGAGACTGAACTCTACTCTTGGCACCTTCGACGCTACTGGAATCGGTCCATCTTGTCCACAGATGTTCTTCTCTACGGAGGGAGACCTTATCACCTCTCTGTTGGGTGATCTCATCAACACGCCACTGTTCCAGACTGTTACGGGACAAACAGAGGACTGCCTAACCATGAGAGTTCAACGGCCAGCAGGTACCACATCAGACTCGAAACTTCCTGTCCTCTTCTGGATTTTCGGGGGTGGTTTTGAACTTGGTAGCCCTCAGATGTATGACGGATCATCTTTGGTCGCTAATGGCGTTAGCCAAGGGAAGCCATTCATCTTCGTCTCCGTGAATTACCGGACAGGTGGCTTCGGGTTCCTGGCTGGCAAAGAAATTCTCGCAGACGGTGCATCCAACTTAGGCCTCTTGGACCAGCGAATGGGTCTCGAATGGGTACAAGACAATATTGCAGCATTCGGAGGGGACCCAGAGAAGGTGACTATCTGGGGCGAGTCGGCCGGTGCTATCTCCGTGTTCGACCAAATGGCCCTCTACGGCGGAGACAACACCTACAACGGAAAGAAGCTTTTCCGCGGGGCTATCATGAATAGCGGGAGCGTGATTCCTACAGATCCTGTAGACTGTGATCGCTGCCAAGATATATACGATACAGTGGTCAAGGAGGCGGGATGCTCCAGTGCTGCCGATACGCTCGCATGTCTTCGCAGTGCCGACTACGATACATTCCTCAACGCAGCCAATAGCGTTCCTGGAATCCTCAGTTACAATTCTGTCGCCTTGTCGTACCTCCCACGACCAGATGGCGTGGTACTACCAGAGAGCCCTGACGTTCTCGCAGCTAACGGCCAATACGCAGCTGTGCCGATGATTATTGGTGATCAAGAAGACGAAGGGACACTTTTCAGCCTCTTCCAGTCTAACCTCACAACTACGGACGAACTTGTCGATTATATCTGGAAGATATTCTTCCCTGCTATCGATCGAGATGATGTTGTAGGCCTAGTCAACACTTACGATGCATCGATCACAGCCGGCAGCCCCTTCAACACCGGTATATTTAATGCCGTATACCCAGAGTTTAAACGCCTTGCGGCCATCCTTGGGGACATGGTATTCACCCTCACACGCAGAATTTTCCTTGAGAGTGCCATCGCTGTGAATCCAGACGTGCCAGCATGGTCCTACCTTGCGTCTTATGACTATGGTACCCCGATACTGGGCACATTCCACGCTTCCGATATATTACAAGTCTTCTATGGTATACTCCCAAACTACGCTAGCAAAGCTATCCAGAGCTACTATATCTCGTTCTTATACACGTTGGATCCTAATAACGGAACAAGCTCCGACATCCAACAGTGGCCACAGTGGAAGGAAAACAAGCAATTGATGCAGTTCTGGAATAACAAGAGTAACCTACTAGCCGACAACTTCAGGGCTTCTTCCCAGCAGTACATAACCGCAAATTCCAAGAAATTCGTAATCTAACGTTGCATTTTGAAAATGGGTTATCGTGTAGGCATTTCGGCGTTAATCGAGGAATGGGGCACGTGAATTGATTTAGCGATTCTCAGGAACGCACATGGGTGTGAAGTTTTTTTTTTTTTTTAAGCGGATATGTTCTGGTCCGAGATCATGGTCATGTCGAGGACCACACACACATCGTCGAAATGAAAAAATGAAAATCAAAATGAGTGGGAAAATATGAGAGGAAAATATGGTCGGGGATCCTAAGGCACGGGAACTGACGATGTTGTTGATAAGGGTCCTCGGTGTGGTGAGGGCGTGATGATGGTGTGGGGCCATCTTAAGCATCGGCAAGGTTGTGGTGATTTAAAAATCAGGGTAGTAATTCCATGGATTTTGATCGAGATAACCCGAGGAGAGGGGAATGTAACATCGCTAGCCGACACCATGCGAGTGAAGCTGCCCGTATCGTATTTATTATTGATATCCATGACTTGAGAACTGCCCACGAGATGTTCTAGTGTAAATTTACCATTGCTGCTAAGTCAACCTTCATTGCCAGCAATGCGATTCTCCTTGCTGTTAACCCTATTGAGCGCCTTCGGGCAGCTTCATGCGCAAGCAAATGGATCACCTTCTAAAAGGGGGTTACCGGGGAGAAGTGTTGACCGACTCGCTTTAGACAAGGAGTCGTACATAGATTCATTGGTCTCAAGCATGACGGTTGAGGACCTCGGTGAGCTGGCTCGAGCTCAAACACACACCGAATCACAAGACTAACAGTCAATCGAGTTTTACAATTACACCTTATGTTCGGCGGCGACATCGTAGGCGTTGAGTCTAAGAATGAGCTTTATGGTATGCGTATAAGCTACTTGGAAGAAAATGGTTCCGTTGTGTTCACCTAAAAGCTAGATTATACGATGCGCTTCAGTCCCGACTCGCCTATTGGTGTAATGCACGACTGGTGCGTCTCACCCCCTGCGTGGGCTAGTTGATGCCCCTAAATTTACAGCGGCTTACCCACCTAGGTACCCGCTAAACACTTCTCACTATAACTCCGTCCAGGCGTTAACCCTCCAAAAAGCGCGATTGAAGATCCCGCTCATGCATGTGGGAGAGTGCCTCCACGGCGTCGGGTCTTTCAAACAGTCCATGTTCCCCCAGAGTATAGGACTGTCTGCTAGTTTCGATACTGATCTCGTGTATCGCGTCGGCAGAGCAATCGGGACAGAAGCTAGGTCGATTGGGATTCACGCTTGCCTTTCTCCCGTTCTTGATATTGGTCAGGACCCGAGATGGGGGCGGATGCAAGGTAGGAACCTCCAACTCTATACATCCCTTAATTCCGTGCTCACTTTAGACAGAGGCATGGGGAGAAGATAAAGTGTTGACTTCGCATATGGGAGTCGCTTACTCCAGCGGTCTGTCCAAGAACGGGTCTTGGTCCGAACCAGACGCCGTCGTGCCGGTGCTTAAGGTATGAATTCTCATGTCGTTGTTTAGGGGAGCTATTGGTTTATTCCGTCGGATAGCATTTCGCCGCCCACGGAGCTCCTCAGTCAGGACATAACACTGCGCCTTTTATGGGTCATGGGAATCGTCAGGTGTTGCAGGATCTCTTAACGCCGTTCAAGGCGGCGATCCAGTTGGGTGGAGCAAGAGGCGTATTGATGTAAAGGGAATATAGGCAGTCCGACATTATTTCTCGTACTAACTAATGTGTAGGGCGTATAATGAGTTCGATGACATACCAGCCCATGTCCACCCCTTGTTGTATCAAGCGCTTGAAGACTGGGGGTTTGATGGATTCACAATCGCCGATGACACCGGTATTATTGACTCCTTACGAGACTCGCCCCGTATATCATGTTGATCAAGAAATAGGAATGGTCGAGTTACAAGCGGTGCATCAAGTAGCCGATTCCCCAGGGAGTGCGATAGGACAATGGTTCAACGCCGGAGGAATGATTCAATTTTACGATTATCCTCTCGAGACCTACCTCAATGTGAAATCCCTTTCTCGCCCGGAAAAAAGAGGTTGTATTAACTGATTTTAGACCACGAAAGATCTAGTCGCAAATGGTTCGGTGGAGTTGACAACTTTGCAGTCTCATATTCGCAAGATACTGGGTGTTAAGTGGGATTTAGGTCTATTTGATGACCCTTTCATTTCAGCAGAGATCAATCCCCAGGAAATTGTCGAAACGCACCGGAATCTCACACTTGAAGCTGCTCAAAGAAGTATCGTTCTTCTTGAGAACAAGAATTCCACATTGCCGTTAAATCCACAAGCCCAGAAAATCACGAAAATTGCTCTTGTAGGTCCGTTCGCCGATGTGTTAAATTATGGCGACTATTCCGGTCAATGGGGACAGTATCCTGCAGATGCGGCGCAAACGATCCGCCAAGGGATCCTCAAGTATGCGGATGGAGGGGATTTTGAGTTAGTCTCGAGCTGGGGCACAAATACTTGGGAGTACAACTCTCAATATGTAATTCCGCCGTATCTTTTGTCGTCGAATGGGACGGCAGGTGGCCTTGCCGCGACGTATTTCGCGGATACGAATTTCACCCAGCCCGTGGCGCATCGAATTGAAACCCCCGCACTGGACTGGGGGTTATACCCTCCAGATGGTCTACCATCTAATAATTTCAGCGCCATATGGGAAGGAGAATTGAAATCTCCTGTCGACATCGATGTAGATGGCTGGATTGGAGCAGCAGTAGGACCTAATACGACGGTTAAGCTGTTCATCGACGGAAGTTTGGTCACTTCCTACGGAACAGATGGGCTTTTAGAGTCTAGCAATATCATGGGGAATATTATGAGTTATGATTACATCACGACAAATAGCACGCTCCCTCCGACGGGATCTGCCCCCTTCACATTTAGGAAAGGAGCAACATACCAGATCCGCATCGAATACCAAGCATTCAATCTCTATAAGACGACTGCAAACGTAAATTCCCTAAATTCGCAACTCATACTCTTCTGGAACCTTGTCAGCCGGAACGGTGATGCAATCGATCAAGCCGTCCAACTCGCAAGCTCTTCGGATGTGGTTGTTTTGGCGGTAGGGGCAGCTTGGAATAGTGATGGGGAAAATGGCGACCGAGGCACGCTTGGCCTTGTCCCAAGCCAGGACATACTAGCCAAGGAAATATTCAAGTTGGGAAAGCCTGTCGTTCTTGTTCTTCAAGGTGGTCGCCCTTTTGCGATCGACTATTATAACCAAAGTGCTGCAGTGCTGAGCGCCTTCTTCCCGGGCCAGTCTGGTGGCCAAGCTATCGCGGACGTGTTGTTCGGTACGGTGAACCCTGGTGGCAGAATGCCTGTCACCGTTCCGAATAATGTCGGCCAGCTCCCCGTTTACTATAACTACAAACCGACTGCTCACTTGGTGAAGTATCTGGATACGGAATCATCGCCAGCTTATTGGTTCGGTTATGGACTGTCGTACAGCACTTTTGAAATATCTGGGTTCGAAGCATCGATAAATGGCGCTCAGGCGGCGGAGTTCAAAGCTGGAGATACTATTACGTTTTCAGCTACAGTAAGAAACAGTGGTGCCGTATACGGGAGTTATGTGGCGCAAGTATATGTCCTCTCTCGTGTTTCGTCCATCGTGCAGCCTGTTAAGCAGCTTGTCGCCTTTCAGCGTATAGACGTATCGGCTGGAGAAGAAGTGACTGTGTCTATGGACTTAAATGCGAATAGGTATCTGACCATTCTAAACAGGAGAAATGAATGGGAGTTGGAAAAGGGCTCGTATACATTTGCGCTCTTGAACCATGGTGGTGACACAGATACAGTGACAAACGTCACTTTGAAATGTATCTAAAAATCGGAGGCGTCCTAGCAGAAAATAATTAGACCTAGAAGTAGAAGCTGATCAATTGAGGGCTCTAATAAACAGCTATCAATCTCTGAGAATCTTCTTGTTTTCCACGTACCTATTATTGAAGGATGAATATTTGAGAAGGTATGCTCGACGTAATTAGATGTTTTGGCGGTTGCTGTGAAGCTTCTGTGAACAGCCATGAAGCTAGGCTGCCGCCTAATCAATCCATAATCCATAACCTACCAAGTACCTAAGCGCCTACTAGGTAAACAGTACTTTTTCATCGCGTACCAGTACCTTTTAATCTAACATCTCCATGGTCGCTGGCGTTTTCACCTATTTAAAAATTTTCAATTAAATTTTGAGGAGAGCCGGTAAGAGCAAACACCAAACGAACCCTTCAGCTTTTACTCACGTATTATAGCAGTCACACTCTGCCTCATGAAAAAAAAAACTGTTTGCAGCTCAGACGTACTTCATCCAAGCGCCGCCATCGGGCGAAATAAACCATGCCGTCACGAATGCAACTTGACTCACCTCATCGTCAAACGCCCGAGTTGGAGGAGGGAGAAATAAACGAGGACGTGGATATGACTTCCCCATCCCCCGTGGTGTCTCCTGCCAAGGCATTCGCAAAAGACTTCACGCCAATGCGAGGAGACTCTCCCGTAGTCATTTCTTCCGATCTTTCAAACTTGCGAATCTCGGGTTCCCATGGACAACCTCTATTCCCCAGCCTAACAAAGGGCCCGAAGATGTCTGGTAGTTCTGACAAATACGTGTCCAGCCCATTTGGACTTGATGATGGGAAGAAGAATTACACCTGGAACAGTATGGCGGAGATGATCAGCGCGCATGTGGAGGAGTTGAAGAAGAGACCACCTCTCGGCACGCCTAAGGACAAGGAGGACGCCAAGCAGAGCGATCAACGCGGCGGAGAATCTCAGCAGACATCGATTGATAAGGGAAAGGGAAAGGCGATGTGACCTGAACGAAGATAACTTTCACTGCGAAGATTGATGGATGGAAGGGAGAAAATGATCTCATGTTATTCTTTCCAGATGATGGAGTGAAGTTTAATCAGTCACTTCAATTGGAAAGGGGTTGGTTGGAAGAGAGTTCCAGCATTGCATCATAGGACCCAATAAATCGTATCAAGCAAATAACCTCTAATCCCCCTCTAACGAGTTACAGAATAGCGAGTAATCCACTAACCTCTAGGGTAACCTTAAGGGCAACCCCTCCAAAGGAAGGACCTCCAGGCAGCCCCAGGGTTACACAACCACCCACTGCCCCACTATACCCACTGAGTGGAACGTCGTACTAACAGCCAACTTCTTTCAGGAAGGTTGATTCAGAATTTTTGTGACCTTTATTACCTAAAGGTAAGGCTTAGGCTAAAAGTCGCGCTTTTTTAAATTATTTAATTCCTGCGCGTTTGGCGGGAATTAACCCTCTTCAAAAACAATGACCGAGATAACTTCGGATTCATGTCCGCCCCTTCGCCCCGTTCCCCGCCTGAAACTTCCGATATAACATGTATCGCCCCGGAGCCGTTCGAACCCGTACCCCTCATTGCCGACATCTTGCGTACCGGGTATTGTGTCCCGGGCTCGGTCTTCTTGGTTGAGGGCGTTGACTCCCTTCATACCTCCAAATCGAAGAGATGGCGCGCCGTGCGCTTGATGTTAGGGGATGGAGAGCTATGTATCCAGGCCCTACTGTCTGCCGAGATGCATAGGTATGTAGACCAGGGAGAAGTCGCATTCGGATCTTACGTCAAGTTGGAACGATTTCGAATCGAGTGGAAAAATGCCTCTAGTGGGGATGGAGTGAATTCGTCCGTAGCTAAAGGGAAGGGGAAAGAACGCGATGATCGTGACTCAGGAGATAAAATGGTCTATCTAGTTGTCGAAGATCTCGCTCTAGTTGGATGGAATAACTCCCTCGTCGACACAGCGGACGTCGAAAATACCGAGGCAGCTATTGATTCTCCGAAGGAGCCATTGGAAGAATCTGAGGTTACACCTGAAGCCTCCAACGCAGCCAATCCATCACCATCGAACCGTGGCGCACTATCTTTCGATAGCGGTATCGGCATTCCCCAAGAAATAATCGACGCAGACGACGACTTCGAGGTAATACCCGACGCCGTAACCAAAGCAACACATAACAGACAGGATCTCGCTACCCGCGCTAAGGATAAGCCAGACGCCAGTTTTCTGCCTTGGTCGAGTAAAGATCTAGGCAAGCCCCTGAAACTCACAAAACTGCGCTCAATTCCCAATTTGCCATATAAACAGAACTGGAGTGTTAACGTGTTAGCGGTCATCTCCGCCCTTTCTGATATCGAGCCCTCGGGTTTGCCTCCGTATACCCAGCGCCAGGCCCGGCTCGCCGACCCGTCGACCGATAAACACGTGCTACTCACCGTGTTCCTAGACCCCGACCAATTTGCACCGAAGATTGGGAGTGTGGTATTACTGCTGGGCGTGAAGAACCATCGATTTGATGGTGGGAGCCTCAAGAAGTATGTTAGCGATCGCCCAGCCGCTGGTTGTGGATGGTGGTACGAGAATCCGACGCAGTTTGACTGGTGCGATGTTGAAGGGTTGAGGAAGTGGTGGGTCGAGAGTCAACCCGCCTGATGGTTCTTGCTCGACAGTACAACTCCGTCAATTACAGAAGGGTAACAATACTTGGAATAATGACCAAATCCTTCCTACGGCCTCGAAGTCTCCAAGTTCCACCTAGCAATGCCTCGCTGGTACTACAATTTGGTTTATTTTGCCCCTTCAGACCTCATGAGACGTAAGGCCAATAATAACCTCCACACATTTTGATTTTCCTCTGGTCTATCATTCAGCTGCACAAATTTCACCAGCCCTTATACATTCACCGATCATTCCCGGACCACATGTGATGCGTCAGTGTTAAGTCAAACGTATCACTGTGCGCCAATAGCTCGTGAACGTGACTCTCAGCAACATAATTAAGCAAATTCGGGTTTCCCTACGAGCATGCATAGCCTCTTATGAAGACAATAGACCGAATCTAGGAAGAAGTGTATTTTATGTTGTATATTAAGGTCCCTTTCCATTACCCTGCTGTCATGATGTCTTCACGAAAACTTCAGTTGATCCCAAAAATTCGTTGTCTACAATATGGCTCCCTTAACCCAAGTTTCACATCAACATGATAATCTACTCCGAGAGCGACAACTGGACAGACCTATAGTTTCTTCCACCCCAGAACTTAGTATAGCAAGACTCTGCGCTAACTGCTCTGGGGCTATGCTTTACGATGATTGCGATGGGTTTAAGGAGAAGTTAGTCGACAATGAGCCGCCACGTCTTCGGTTCCCTATCGGGAGCTATCATGGCGGATATCAAAAAATCTGGACAGATTCCATGCCTGGTCTTCCGCAGATTGGGAAATCCGCCCTCCAAGGTTGTGATTTTTGTATGTTTCTACATAACAGCATATTATCTCGCGATGTGGACGATGTCTTAATACATTGTATTGGGAAGAAACAAGCAGAACTGGATACACGAAGCGTATCAGTATCAGTCGCATACTGCTGGTCAAGTGGATCTCCCGATATATATCGTGATATATACAGCGAAGATCCTATGGGAGAGGGGGGCTGCTACAAGGAAACGTCTTCTGGCCATGGTTTAAATCAAGAATACGCTCCAAACGAGGTTAAAAATGACAGGGATTCCCCAGAAGAAGAAGCCCCCTTGGGTAACGGACACGACTTATTTGGAACAAATACTAATATGAAGGAAGATGGCCAACTGGAGGGGCTCCTCATCCGACTAGATGTTCAAGCAACTGATAAGTACATACCGCCATTTTATCTCTGTTGCTATGCTACACAGGTTCCTGGCGCCGAGGCTACTGGCAACTGGCTTGGTTTAGCATTGCCGTCGAGTCAGGATTACTCTAAGCCACACAGAGTAGACTGGATGAGACGAGCTATCCGAAAATGCGAAATGCACAACCATGAATTGATTGATAGCAACTTCGCTCCAGAACGTCTCATAGATGTGCAGTCTCCGATACCTAGGTTGCTTCTCCGTGGGAAATATCAGACGTTGCATAACAACTCTCCCGTCCCGATATACACTGCCCTAAGCTATTGCTGGGGTCCTTTAGAGGAGGCCAGATCACAGCTAATTACGACGAAGGAAAATTTTGAAAAAAGGCAAAAGGGAATTGAGTATCATGAGATGACGCAAGTTCTTAAAGATGCAATCTTTGTGACACGGGCGCTAGGAATTCCTTATCTCTGGATCGATGCACTTTGCATTATACAGGGAGATACAGATGACTGGGAGAGGCAATCGGTGGACATGTCGAAGATCTACGGGAACGCGAAAGTCACCATCTGTGCCGCATCTTCTATGTCCTGCGAGGAAAGTTTTCTGCGCCAGCGAGGGAGCCGAGTCCGCATGCCCTTCCACTCAACTCTCCGGCCAAGTATTACAGGTTCATTCGACGTACAATTCAAGTACACCCGAAGAGCTGCCTATATCCCAAGACTATTTTCGCATCGAGGAGTGAGTGTTTTCGACCTCGATCTATCTTTCGCAAACTGGGCGGGTCGCGGCTGGGTATTCCAGGAGGGCTTTTCTTCTAGGTGTAAGCTTATATTCGGGAACTCCTTCATACATGTTATATGCGACCACGAAAGCCAAAAGATGGGCAAGTCATTGACCGACGGCCCCTGGGCTAGCTGTCTATATACTACTCTGAACGGAGACTCCAATGATTTATATCTTTCATGGCGTAGGGTCCTACGGCAATACGCACGCTTTAACATTCACTCCTTCACAAATCGCAAGGATTTACTACCCGCCTTATCAGGGATAGCGCAGTGTTTTCATCAGCGGCTACAAGACGATTTCCTCGCTGGATTTTGGAAGAAGGATCTTTTGCGGAGCCTATTATGGTTCGTACATTATTTCGATGGCGACTATGCCCCTTACGAAAGTGAGTTTCTGCCCTCTCACGATTCCTATACTGTTCCATCGTGGAGCATACTTGGTCGTGGCTACTCGCAAGGGAGTTGGGAGTATGACTGGCGTTTGGAAAGCATTCGACCCGCGACACAACTACTATACGCAACCACGGACCTCAAGAGTGGCAATCCGTTCGGAATTATCACAGGTGGTAAACTCACCATCAGAAGTAAGATCCTTGATTTTTCACGCTTAGATAAGGATGCTATCTCCGTCACCACTGAAGACCGCTTCGGGTCATATTACCCTTATCAATTGCTGTATAACATAGAAGTCGTCGGACGTTTCTCTCTAGATTTTCGATATACGAACCTTATCCAGGAAAAAGACTATTACAGTAAAAAAGAGAGTGAAGCCATTCTAGAGCACATCGGATCCTTGAAGTGGGTACTACTCGGCAAGGGCTGCTGGGAATACGGATTTGGAGATGGGGCATTCGGTCTCATTCTACGTCAAGTGCCTGGTTCAAAAGGGCTATACCATAGGGTAGGCGTATTCAGTCCTCCATGGGGACTTGCAGTACCGTACGGCCTCTCTATGTTCAAACTATTAGGAAAAACACAAACCGTGGTGGTCATCTAGGAACAATCTCGAATTGCCCATTACCCCGCCAAACCCCTGAACCCCTTTTATAACACGCACTATAATAAAAATAGAGCTATCAAATCGAACTCGACGCCTTAACAACCAACCCAGCCAACTCCTCCGGAAACCTCACATACGCAGCATGCGCACACTCAAACGAGACCACATCCAACCTCACCCCCGCATCCTCCGCATTCTTAACACAAAAGTCCTGATAAGGCTGCATAACGCACTGATCCTCCGTCGTGCGCACATACGTGCTCGGGATATCCTTCCATGCCTCGTACGTCGCCTCGCCATGCACACACGCCATATTATGTACGGTAACAAGTCCCTTCTGCTCCTCCTGATCCGCTGGCTCCAAGTCGTGGAAAATAGCCACTACGGGGTCCCTGGGGAGCCATGTACCGTCTTCGTTGATGATGAGATGCGGGCGTATCTCGTCTTCTAAGCCTGTTGCCTCGACTACTTTCCACACGCTTTGACCTTTAGCGAGGAGATATGCGGATAGGTAGAGCAGATGCACCACACCGCCCGGCAGGCCCTTCGCTTGCCTGTCTTTTCGCGAGAGGCCTTCGACGGCGGAAGTACCAACTACACCGCCGTACGAGTGCATGATCAAGAAGACGTCGTTGCCTTCGTCAACATCAGATTTTACGACTTCTCTCACCACCGCGACGTCGTCCGCGTGCGAGGCGTTAGGAGGACGGGCCCCGTTATTACTCGGGAGGGCTGGTACATGGATCGTGAAAGCCTTGGCTTCCAGCGCGTCGGCCAGCTTATTGTACATGGCGGGGACTGACCACGCGCCGGGCACGAGAACCACGATGGGCTGCTTCGGTGCCATTTTGAGGAAAAGGGGGTATAGGAAAAGAATCGTGATGCTGTGATAGAGGGACGAACGATTAGCTCAGATAAAAGGGGGCTATGTCGTATGACATACATATCTGACAGATACCCTACTACATAGTAGATAGGTACCTTTACTAGCAACTATGTAGTTGGAGACAACTAGGTCAAATTTCTTTAATAACCTTGGAAATTATTACATCTTAAATAGATCTTAGAATTAAAATATTGAGATTATTATTTCAGGGCCGACGAGTATAAATAATAAGTAAAAGAGAAATGCTTCTTCTGTTTTCAGCTATAATTATATCCGTTAGATCCGTGAGATACCGATGACTCCGATGTTGCTGTGCCTCTCGCGTCTCGGGCTAGACTTCATCCAGTTCCACTTTAGTGAGATGGTCTATTTGATAAAGTAGATCCATATAAATGATAGAGATAATCTCTAGCATTCGTGAACACTTGCCTGCCTAGGTAGACAATGCCTCAAGAAAGTGGATACTGCCGGTAGATAGTTCATTAGGTATGTTTAGACCTTTCCTCCTGTGAGTATGACCTGAATAAAAAAGGGCAAAGATGATCATTTATATTCGTGCCTTATGATCAAGATTACCTAGGCAGACTACCCGCGTAGTCATGAGCCTTCAGATCTATTAACACTTGAAAATGTTAACGTCAAGTTCTGACCTTCACAGCCACTACGATACCCCACCCACGGAAGCTCTCCCATATCCCAAGTTCATTCTCCTGACGAAATGCGACTTCCTCGGCGGTCACATTCATTTCAGCTCCTTTCTGCTCTTCCTGCGGCCTATCCACTTCGGTCTCGATTTCCGCAGGTGTTGATGGCGTTTCGGATGGCGTTTCTCTACTTGCGCGTCTCCCCCAGAGCCAACCCTTCTTTTCTTTCTTTGCTGGTATCCTGTGCTCTACCACGGCCTGGACTACTGATCTTTGCTCCACAGGCGCTTTCTTTTCCTGCTTTGGCTGTAAGTAGGTTGCTAGGCGCTGTGCCATCTCCTCATCGCGCCACCATAGCATTTTACTTCGCTCTGTATCGTCGGTTGGGGATTCCGGTTCACCAAATCGTCCCCAACCAGTGAACTCTTGTCCCGAAGCCCAGCTTGGATCTTCGCTCACATTCTCAGATTGAGAGATTCCAGCGCTAGATTTGGCATCCTTGCTTGTTCTGCCCATAGAGATCCTAGAGACTTGACATATCTCTCTGCGACGTTTCATGTCTTCTAAGCCACTAATCACTGAGTTCTTAGGCACTGCGGCGTCTGGAACTAAAGTGAGGGTAGCTAAGGGAACGGGCGTGTGTCGAGCCCCTAAATCGGCCAGGAACCCTTCAACAATGGGGACGATAAGATCTAATAGAGACGCATCGCTAAGCATTCGCTCGGCTATCCGAGCTTGCTGCGTCGCCCGAATGCGATCTGGAAGAGATAAGACATGGTGTTGTAGGTGATATGTTAATGAGTTCAATTGAATCTCATTGGAGGTGGGTTGGTTCGTTGGAAGTGTAGTATAAGCAGGTGGTTCATCCAAAAGTGCTTTACTATTCATCTTGCCTTCAGTTTGTGGCCGGAGCTAAGTTAGAAAGGCCGAATGCGTGTCCCTACCCAGGTAGAGTGATAAATGATTGTCGTTGCAAAGGCCTTGTCATGAGGTAGAATGGCCAATTCAGCTCGAATATTAGATCGCGATTGTGCTCGAATCAGCTGGGAAACCCGACGGATTGTTTTTCTTTGGCTTTAATAGTTAGATTACTATACCTAGGTAAGAATGACCATAGAATTAAAGTGAAACCAAATTAAGGTTACCTACATTGTAGGATTAGGTAAATGATGTTAATTCTTCTCAGTTTTAGGTTTATCTTAAAACAACAGAGATTTTACTTTAGGTGTTTTGATTACTAAGCACTCCGACAACGTATGTAGGGTGTGTTAGGTAGATGTAATACATTGTCTAAAAACTTCAAATGTTTTCTAGTTCAACCTCCCATAGATGAGAGGGGATGAGGTAGGTAAACGTTATAATTTGTTTTCCCTTCCTAGGTACCTACATGTAGGGGAGGTAGCTTAGGGTTCGGCTTTTTACTATACGTATAGTTACTATACATACAATACATTGTATAATACGGTATAGTGTTCAACTATACCGTATGGCGGAACGGAATAACCACTTCCGCCCCGCTTATAAGAGGGGATATGTAATTTCTGGGTATCACTTAATTAAGCATGATAGCTTGTCCCATGCTTATAAAAATGGACATGCAATCTTTCGGGTATTACCTACTTAAGCATAGTAAATGGGCCCATTTATTACCAGAGAAGGATAAGCTTCATTTACTTAAAAAGGGCTTATCCACATAAGAGGTATAAAGAACTTATCTTTGATTGAACTGCCGCCCGATCGCATTTATTTAATTTAAAGAATTCTCTAATAATAATTGAATATATTAAATAATATAGTTTTTTCTAATTAATTCAAGCTCTTTTAAAGCTGTTACAAAGGTATAATAATCGTGGTTTAGGTGGGTCTAAGCACTATACGGTACTATACCATATTATGTAAAATTTGTATGGTATGAATTGTATAGTACGGTACTGTATTACTATACCGGTATAGTGCCTCACTATATACGTAAGACATAAAAGGAATTACATACATACCTAGGTAGTAAGTGAGGTACAGCAAGGGTACCTAAGCATTTGTATGCAACCCCCACGTTTAAATCATGCACGTAGGAGAATTAACTCAGCCATATCCATTCGAAATAACCGACGTTTAGTGACTAACTATTGAAATCGGAAGTCAGGAGATAGCTACCGTAGTCAGCTGGTAAGTTTCAAGTGTAAATGTGTGAATCAGCCGTGCGAACTTAGACTGAGTACTCTGTAGTACCTACATGTACTGCGGGCTGCTGTTGACCCCGGTTTACCTACTAGGTACCTAATAAATCTTACTACTCGATTTTCCTAAAGTCTTTTCTCCCCACGCCTCATCCCCTACCACCAAGATCTGAATTTAGAAAGGTTCGAATCTGAAATGATTTTGTTAAGGTCCGCGGCTCAACCCACTATCTTATAGATTTTTTCGAACATAAGTTCGGGCAGAACGAAGTCAGAAAAGTGACCCGTATGTTGATACTACAGTGATAGAACATCCACCTAGATGTAGCAGGTAGTAAATACCAACTGTATAACACAGGGAATAATTCTAACAACTGCCAATGTGACACTTTCTCTAACGCCATTCTACTCGGGGTATAATCTCAAAATAAAATTCATCTACCAAGTTCATCATCATCATTCAATCATGTCTCTAACGCCTTTCCTTTTTACCAAAATCTTCCTTTGGCATTCTGCTTTCCCGAGCCCGTTTATTCCATTCCTAACACCCTTCCTTCTAAACCCTCCCTTTCACCTTCCGTTTATTTCCCAAGTTGATTGATCCCATTTCTAACCCATAAGTCTGTACAATTTACTACAACCCCGCGCTCGCCTTTTGTTTATTGCCAAAGCCGGAGCAGATTGATGGTCGAACCCCAGTTCGTGAGTCCGATTTCTTCGGATACCACGCCCTTGTCTTTCTCGCCCTGTGCCTTTCGAACGAGTCGCATAGTAGTGGGCATGTCATTTGGCTTGCCGTGACCTTCAATGATTGCGCCTTGGTTGATCTGCAAGCGTTCTCCGTGATCGCCCCTTTTGAATGCCCACCCACAGTGAATAGCAATCGCATTGCCGTTCTTATCGATGATGGGACTACCGGAGTTCCCTAGTGTAGATATCTCTCATTAGCACGGTTTCAAGGTGTTATCACTTGGTTGTATCACGTACCCCCGTAAGTGTCAAGTTCGTATTCGAGAAGGCGGTGGCTCTGGTCGAGATCGCATGTGACGCGGCACTCGCTGATGTGCATTACGTGACCCTTCATTTTTTTGTCGGCAGGCAGGTCAGTAGGGAAGCCGGCGACTTGAATGGGCATATTCCTGCTGATAGTTGGAGTTACGGCACAAGCGATCGGGGTAACTCCTTCGAAGCTCTCTTCGAGTATAATAAAGCCTAGTTCGAACCGCCTATCGAACCCGGTATACCAGCCCCAGTGGACCGCGGCATGTACTCCTTTTCCAGACTGGTAAGTCATGGACGGCAGTCCATATCCAGCTCTAACTTCCACGCTATATACCTGCCCAAGCATGTCGTTATCGAGGCAGTGGCCGGCAGTGGCGACAATGTTCTCGCCAACCATGAAGCCAGTGGCCACATACTCCTCCAGACAATTGCCCTTTCGAAATTTAAGAAAGAGCTTCACGATTGCTACGCCTCTAAAATCAGTTTCTTGGTCTCAATAAGGGGCTTTAAAGTGCTTGTTACCTTTTAGTGACGGATTCTTCTCCAGGTCATCGCTCGTCACCTTCCGTCTAGGTGCGGTCCGGTTAAGAACGGCTTCCTCATAGCTAGAATCGACGATGAGGGTATCAGGATCACTCTGGAATGAAGTTGTAGGGAGATTTGTCTTTGGGCTTCCTAGACGCCAGAAGACCACCTGGGGAAAGCCCTCGATAGGATCCATTGCCCGAATCTTCACTTTAGTCAACTTCTCGACAATGAAGTCAATCATTCTATTATTAGAGTCGAAGCTGGCAAGTATCTCAACCATGTGACCCTTGAACTGGTCCTTCTTATACGCTTTCAGCTGGTGTTTGGTCTTTTCCGCCTGAACAATGGAGGTAATGGCCGTCTCCATATCAGAGCCAAAGTCAGGCTCGTCCCAATCAACCGTCTCCTAATTCATTACTGTCAGGGTGTACACAATGGGATAGACTTAAGTTAGCGCTCTTACCCTATCCTCCAGGAAGCAATCTGTGCCTGTACTGATTTGCCCTATAATGTTATAGAGGCTTTTGACAGACTGTTGAAGCTCGGTGTCTTCGAGAATCTCCTTTTTCCCCTTAGAGTAGAACAGAATCACGCCAAGAAACAATTGGGCTGCTCGGAATCGATCCTGCAATTGTGGCCAGACGGGATGCTTGGGGAGAACAGAGGATGCACTGCGTAAAATAGCCAAAAAGCTTATCTTTTCTAAGATGATAGGTGATTAGCAACGACGTATTTTCGAGGCAGAGGTGATATTTGTAGCATTCAGGTCTTACCAGGAGCTGACGACATGGTCCTTGAGGTGATGGAATGATTTGCTGGGTTGTAGTTTTGGCTTGAGATGGAGTGTATGTACGACGGCGAAATTTTCTTTCAAATTAGCACGCCGAAGTAGGATTAAGAGACGACCTTGAGCTTCAAGGCCTTAAACTAAACTTGACGAAGTGAGCTCTTCGGTTTAAATTGGTTGAAAGATGAAATCCAAAGGACTCCCTGACACTGGGAGTATGGATTGTTTATAATCCTTTCGAGGGTTCAAGTTGATCTTGGACATCTCGGCTGTGAACAGTTCTAAAAGCTTGGCAAACATGCGAAATCTGGAGGGTTCATGTGACTATATCGTGGATGTTAAGATGCATGTGCAAGGATCCATCATGACTGGGGAATGTAATTGTCAGAGCCTTCGGGCTCACTTCGTCCAAACCGGACTGCCAGGCACAAAAATGAGAGTAAAGCGAAAAAAATGAGTTACGATGATGACGAAAGGATAAGAGCAGATAATGCCTAGATGTGAAGGGAATCCTTCAATTTGGAGAAGCCACGGCACGACTTACCCGATCCAGCAGAGTGACAGGTTTCAATCGCATTCGCCACAGAGAATCGTAAATCCAACACGTGTTAATCCAATTTTGGGACAATGAAATCTAGTCAAGGGGAACTCTCCAGCCTCTCTTCCGGTAACACAAGTTGTTCCCCACACATATAGCTTCCCGCACAGGGCAGTTTTCCAGCATTAGCCCTGGAGCTGAGCTTTAGCTTTAGTGGGTTCAGTGGGTCGCTACTGCCTGCTAGTTCTGCTGCAGTCTGCTGCTAAGGAAATTGAAGAAAGCTTCCAGAAAATGGGGTCCACTTCAATAGTAACACGTCAGATCCCGGGTCATCGATCAATCGAGCGGAACCTAAACCCTGAGCCATCCGAAGTTCCTCATGACCTCGATGATACACAAAAGCACAGGGCACTGCCTTCGCCCGACTACTATGTCTTCTGTTCCTAGGTAATCCCTGGACGCATGTTGCTAAGACCTCTTATGCCTAGAGGGTAACACTGCAGTATGCCTCGCATCGAATGGAGGGGTCCTATGGCTTCTAAGGTGGAACCTCTCGGTCAGGAGGGAGGTTGAGCTCAACTTGTGGGGTCAATACTTAGAGGAGGGGAAGTCCCTAGGTACCTAGTAGTCAGTTAACTACATGTAGGCACTGTCGATGATGAATCAACGACACTCGTTCTGCGATATGGAAATACGAGACCATGGGCTGGGTAAAATGAGCGTCTGGGTATTCTAATGATCACCAATTGGGTAACTACCTAGTAGGTAGGCAACTTTAGGGGAAATACATCCTAATTCAGACCGGACCTACAACTGATGCCTGGCAGTCCCCAACTCCTTCCTTCTCACTAACTTCAACTAGGTACTGGGTAATCATAAGAGCGTCTATTCGCATTAGTAGTACCAACCTTGCCTTGTCTTCTCTAGGTACACCTTAGCTCGACTTCAGCCTCTTGGTCATCATTAGCACACGCTCCTATTTATAATGACTGGGATAACCGTCTAGTTGTATCAATTTCATTTCCTGTTACTCTTCTGTCATACGGATGCTAAATGGTTTGATATAATTATATCTACTTTCATACCTCTGATCTATTCGTCTCCCCTCCTTTTCCATGCTTTACTTAGTATAACCCTCGAAACTTCAAGGATATACCTAAAACTCACCCACCTTTACCTTGATATATTGAACTCGGTAGAAAATCTATCGCGATGTCGTACAGAATTGCTGCTCCCGATGAGTACCTTGCCATCACTGGCATGAACATCAAGAATGTTCATATTACCAAAGCTGCATGGGTACTACCCTTCCAAAGATGCAATCGTTTTTCAGTACAACCCCATGATTATGCTATGAACCTCCAAGGTAAGCACTTTAAACACCAATTATAATCCAATATATCTAATTTCTCTGCGTAGCTATGACAAAAGAAAAGCTTCAGTTTCTCCTTCCTGTTATATTCACCATTGGACCGTAGGCGCTACCTATCCTTAAAGCGTAACAACATAGAAATTAATTTCAAATAGGGATGTTAACAATCGAGGAGCCAACGCAAAAGGCCTTGGGACTAACGCAAATGCCCATGTAGACCAACACGGGCATAACCACAGCAACGACGAAGACCGTGGCGACTCTTTAATGAAATATGCCATGCTATTGGCGGAGTCTACGGCCAACAAGCAAGGCTCACAGCACCTCGAAAATATCGTAAAGGGTATCATCGAGGGTGAGACTCGAGTTTTAGTTTCTTCCATGACTATGGAAGAAATCTTCACCGAGCGAGAGGAATTCAAGCGCCGAATCTTCCGTAACATTCAGGGCGAGCTTGACCAGTTCGGCCTCAAGATTTACAATGCCAACGTTAAGGAATTAAAGGATGCTGTTGGCTCTACCTACTTCCAATCCTTGTCTCAGAAAGCTCACGAAGGTGCCACAAACCAAGCCCGTATTGATGTCGCAGAAGCCCAGCTTCGTGGTAATGTCGGCGAGGCAGAAAGACATGGTCAGCAGGAACGATCTATTGCCAAGATGTAAGTTTAACCCGATTTCACGTCTTCATAGATGAATATCCCCATTTTTCGGTGATTGAAGGCTAACCTCTTCTTCCGCGAAGTAACGCAGAAACTGCTGTTCAGAAGACGGACAGAGACGTTGAGCGTGCGGCTGCTGAGGCCAACCTTGCTACTCAAAAGACGGTCCTTAACCGGGATGTTGAGATCGCAAGGATCCAGGCGACTCGTGCCACTGAATCTAGAGATGAAGACCTGAAGAAAGAAGTACAGGTCAAGCGCGCGGCCGCCGAACTCGAGCGTCTTCGTGCTGTCGACGTCGTTAAGGCAGCCATTGCTCGTGAAAGCAAGCAACAAGCCGCAGATGCGAAGGCATATGAGGTGGAAGCTGATGCGCGCGCCAAGGCTTACAAGACCAAAGTCGACGCAGAGACTCAAGCCGCCGCTGATTATAACAGGACCACGAAGAATACTGACGCAGCAGCCTACAAGACGAAGATGGATGCTGAGGCTTGGAGTGATGCGGCGATTAAGAATGCCGAAGCTAACTTGCAGAAGAAGCTGAAAGAGGCTGAAGGTATGATGGCCATGGCTAATGCCTACGCTAAGATGAGCGAAGCATTTGGCGGTCCTTCCGGCCTCCTGCAGTACAGTAAGTAACTCCGGGCACCCGAGTGACTCATCTACCTGAAGAAGAAATTGCTAATTTTATTTTTACAGTGATGATTGAGAAGGGCACATACGTTGAGCTTGCCAAGGCAAACGCCACTGCCGTCAATGGCATGCAGCCCAAGATTAGCGTCTGGAATACAGGCTCTGAGGCCGGATCGTCCGGAGCTGGCGGTCAAGGCCAAGACACGGCTTCGACTCTTAGAAATGTAAGTGCATATCCGACGGCATATATTGAAAATATATCATATTGGGCGCAATATTCTAACGCCAACTACTACTTAGGTCTACCAACTCCTTCCGCCACTCATGTCAACCATCCATGACCAAACGGGGATCACGCTTCCCGAGTGGCAATTCGGTAGAATGCCAAACAGTGAGTTAGCCAGGCGGGAACAAACTGAGAACAAACTTAATGGACGGAAGTAAGAACGGAAACATCTAGGTATGTTTATTGCCTATATTGAGAGGCAGACAGTCGCTAGCACATGTGCTTTTCGGGTTTTCTTTGTTGAATTGTAGATAGACTTGGCGGTTACCCCTTTTTCTTATGTATTTAGCGTCTGTTGTAGTTTTAGCAGTTGATACCTCTGATTATGCGAATTTATATAACCTTCGTTTGAGAAACATATTTCGATTTAGAAGTAATCTAGTAGGACTTGAGACGTAAGACTAAAATGGCTTAAGATGAGAATCAGGCTTTAAACAATTTTCGTAACCCTTATTCTTTTGAAATGAATGTCATCTTGGAATAACTTCTATTGATTCAAAGGTGTATAAACGGTACAAGATTACTTAGGACAATAGATCGGATTATGTAGGGTCTAAATGAAGCTATTTTTGTCCAGATCCGATTTATGGCAGGTACGGTACAGGGGGTTCATGTCGGTCGCTCTTCCCCCACATCGATTGACCCCACAGTGGGGGTTACAATCGCAAATCTGCAGCCTGAGATCAATTAACTTTTAGTACGATCTTGAGTAATTTTTTATTTTCCATATCGCATTCTAAGACTTCGAACAAAAAATCAGAGTCAAGATGCACTCCTTAGTTCAACCTGATGCCTGGGTTGCTCTCAAGCTTCCCTCTGGAAATCTTCGGGTACTCCAAGTTACTCCAAATACGTACGTTGCTGTCCGCCTGTCCGCCCGTACCTAGGCATCCTGTCAAGAAAATCACATGCACTAACAACAGTCGTCTTATAGCACTATTTCTTTGGGAAAATATGGTTCATTTCCGAGTAACTTAATAATACACCGACCATTCCACCTTACGTACGAAATTCAAGATAAACGGTCGGGAGAGAATTTCCATCGGCTACGCATCGTTCCTGCCTCCGAGTTGTATAGCGATATCTTAACATCCAATATATCAACCAGCTCCCCTGGAGAAGAAACCCCCATAATAAATGACGAGGAAGACGCCGAAACTTCACTGCCAACGGGTATAGAATACTCGCTTGTAGATCCAGAGTCTGGTGCCGTCGTTGCCCGAACCGATCGTGCGGAACTCGATGCCTCGGCACGCCAAACGCTCAGTGCGGAGGAGATAGAGGTCCTAAAAAAAGATGGCACCGATGCAGGTAGAGATATTATAGCAAAGCTATTATTATCGCATACGGCCATCGACCAAAAGACAGAATATTCTTTGGCCAAATACAAAATCCTCAAGACGAAAAAATACATAAGAAGGTTCTGCGTAGTGCCTATGGATGTGCCTATGCTGACCCATTGGCAATTGGAAGTGAAGGACTCGAGCAAGATCTTAGACATGAGGGATGAGATGATAGCGCTGGTGGGATGTTGGGGCAATGTGCATTTCGGTGGAGAGGATCGATGCGAAAACGAAGGCGCCCAAGATACAAACCACGAACAGGAGGATATCGAAGAAACGCCGGGCCGATGGCTTGTTGTTGACGACACGGGTGGCCTTCTAGTAGCAGCAATGGCAGAACGAATGGGTTTACTCTACTCACCTGAGGACGGAAATAAGCCAACATCTCCAAGCAGTCCCCAAGGCGAACGTTCAAATCATCAAGAGGCCGTAGCAAATCCAGGTGATCTTCCGTCGAACAAAAGTGATACTCATAATAATCACAATACAGAAACGATAGCTCCGGTTGAGGATACCGCGGGGTCAACATCGTCCCCTCAAATTGCGATAAGACCTTCCTATGGAGACGGCAAGCCACGGGAGAACAACTCGAAGCCGCCCTTCGCACACTCTAACACGCTTACCGTTATTCATGCGAATCAACAACCCAACCTATCCATTTTACGTGAATATGGCTTCGACATTACGAACCCGACACAAACACAGGATCACCCTTTGGCTTCACACTTAATGTCTATTTCATGGTTACAGCTCGTCGAACCAGAGTTAGATGCCACATACGCCTCCGAGATTGCTGATGTCGCACCCGAGGTGCTTCGTACTTGGAAAACCAACCGTCGGGGTACTTATTACCGTAAGCGTCGACGTTGGGCTAAGATCCGCCATATCGTCGACACCACGCGGAAGGGCGAATTCTCGGGGTTAGTGGTTGCGAGCACAATGGACCCTATCTCGATAATGCGCCACGCAGTACCTCTTCTTGCTGGTGGTGCACCGATCGCCATCTATTCACAATCGATCGAACCTCTTACCGCGTTAGCTGATTGCTATAGTATAGCGCGTCGTGGTGCTTGGGTAGCGACTCCACCAGATGAGATAGTCGGTAAGACTCCGGAGGAGCTGGAGCACTGGCCTGGAAACGAGGAATTCCCTCTCAATCCATCTTTAGTTTTAGGGGCTACTCTGCAGACAAGTCGCGTTAGAAAATGGCAGGTCCTCCCCGGACGAACACATCCCCTGATGACGAGTAGGGGCGGCGCGGAAGGATACGTCTTCACAGCTTGGAAAGTCAGGCCCGCGGAAGGCAAGGTAGAAGCCAGGGGTAAGGCTCGTACTAGAAAAAGAAAGCTAGACGATACAACCAAGGAATAAAGGGCTGAAGGGATCATAGAAGTAAAAATTGCATTCATTGGCGTTAAAGGATCTGCTTTTATAAGGCATAAGTGGATGGCCCTAGCATCAGCTAGCTTAGATCTAGTTCACTCTGGCCGCATAGGCATGGTATAGATAGGATACCCCCATAACATGCAATTTTCTCAACCGACATTCAAATTCGACATAAATTCAACACTCTTGTTGTATTGAGCGACAATTCCATATTCTTATTGGCCGTAGAGGTATCATCTCCTTTTTACAAGGCCTTGCCCATGAACTTTCTCTTCGTGAAACTCAACCACCACTTGCTCGGCTTCCCGTCTCCATCCTCGTCGTAGACCCTGGCTAATAACCGTGCTGCAAGCTCTTGTCGTACTTGGGATAGATACTGTCGTAGTTGTTCGGCGTCCTGTCTGTCTCGCGGGGGTTCGTAGATCTAGATATTAGGGTTAAGTTAGACCGTATCGAAAGACAGGTATAGACAGGTATAGACAGGTATCTCATGGGACAATGACAGCATAGAACGAAGCCAAAACATACCTGGTTAAGCGGAAACGCAGGATCACCAGGGATAGCAAAGTTAAGATCCAAAGCGGTATTCAAGACCTCCTTCGTAGCATCCCTCAAGGAGTGCTGGGGACGGATTTTGCCGAGGCACTCGCTGACGAAGAGGATGCCGTAGATGAGGAGGCGGTCGGCGGGGCCCTGGATCTCAAAGTTGCGGAAGAAGGTGTTGGCGCGGAAGAGGGAGAGGACCTCGTCCAGCACGTCGTACGACTCCGCGTCCGGGTCCGGACTCTCGTTCGCGGGGAGGGGCGGGTTGGGCTGGGGGAGGACGTAGGCTGGACCACGCGTCTTGGTGCGCAGGGGGAGGAGAGGGAAGTTGCCGACGAGACGGGGGATGTTGGGGTCGTTGTTGAACATGGAGTTATAGGCCTAGGTTAAACATGTTAGTACAGTTTAGGATAGGATAGTTTAGTTTTAGGGAGGCATTGGGTGATAGGATTGCCTCAGGGGTAAGAGAGATGGATGCACACGTACCGGCATCTTGTCAAAGATACACCGAGAAGAGTCGGTGATAGCTCGACAAATGCTGCGGTGACAAGGAGTTTGGTGATGGAGAGCCTAGAGGTACGTCTCGCTTCTGGTTGGATTTCTAGAGGGGCTCACAAGGCTCAGGCTTGCATGGATGGTACCCACGTAACTGAGGCTGACGTCTCTAAATTGTTAGTGAGGAACTTCGATACCTGAGACGTCACCTCTGCTCGGGTGAATATCGGCATAATGCAACTCTTATTACATAATAAGAGGATACAAAAGTACACGTCAAGATACTCCGTACAGTGTGAGATTACTCATTTTAAAATGCCGCCGACTGGGTACAACTGGGTACTGCCGGGTAACCTAGCTAAAGATAGATGACATGATGCCAATCGGAATCCGGCTAGCGATGACTTGCATCCACTCTATTAAGCTGTTTGTCTTGGAAGTGAGTTGTCACTGAGTTTGAAGATGCAAATCTTGATTGGTTGCATGACGTTGTAGCGCGGATCCACACTAGGATACATCGGGATATAGACGGGGTTGGAGCCTAGCCCTAACCTTATTAAGGAGCGCACAAGGTCACCTGAATTCGCGAGACCGCGAAGCTGGCCGCATTCAAATTGAAAGGGCAGCCCACGTTTTTGTTTGCAGCTAAAGAGCTTGAGCCCCTCTCGCGTCGCGTCTCTTAAGCTAATCGCTTTCATCCATTCCATCCATTCCCATCAACTCTTTAACCGCCCAGTTGGTATCACAACTGTCGCATGTTCTCTCCCATATCCACCTTCATATCCACCTTCATATCCTCTTCCATCACTTTTCAAGCCTTTCGCAAATCTAAAATATTAAAACTTCTATCGTTGCGACATATTCCCTAAACCGGATTAGGACCGATTAGTTCAATTAAAATTTAGTGGCGCATCAATTTTGCACTTTTTGCACTTTTGCACTGTCGCATACCCGGTTGATCGCATCGTATTCCTGCAGAGTTCAACTGCACATTTACAGCCACAACGCCATACATAAATCGGTATGTCATCCATGGATTAATCTAGTAAGTACCTCTAAATTACATACCTACATAGTAACTGTACATACCCCTCACCTATCCGTCTCTCTTGTTGTTAACATCTTGTTATTTTAGTTTGCAACGTACCCAACATCAAACTACCTATCATGTCGTCGAGCATGTCGCACACGATGGAGCAGACCGGGACCACGATAAAACGCAAGCGGCGTGTTCGCAAAATAATATCGCCTGAAGTGGGATCTCTTTACGATATTCTTCACGACTATGCAGGCAAAACCCTCTATATCTCGCCGCTCGGTTGGACAGATCTACACACACAACTGCTCGGCTGTCGGTTTGTACCACAGCCTTCCCAGACTACGCCTACACCAACACCAGTATCATCTCAATCGCGAGCATCACAACCCCAAACATCCGACATAGTAGTGTCTATTGGAAGAACCCTCGACAACCTGATGGATTCGTTCAACTCCAAACAACAAACAGAGAAATCAATCCATAATCTGTTAACCTTATTATATCCTGGTCAATTATCCTCGGTAAACCCAGATATCAGCATCAGATGCGGACGTAGCCGCCTTTTAGGCAGTGTGCGTTGCCAAGCTTTATGGAAGAAATCAGAAGGACCCTCTTCCTCGTTTGAATCCATCACAACATGCAGCTCAAGTATTCGAGAACCTCCGATGACTCGGACTCCGACCGGGCCGGTATTAGCATTTCTCGATCTTAAAGCCCTAAACTTCGCTAGAAGGAGCTGCTTCCGAGTCCGTCCGTTACGCGACGGGTCCATAAATGTCCCCATTCACCGCTTGCACGAGATCCGCACGGCACAATTGGTTCCCAAGAACCCCGATGAGGACCAGTACATCCTTGCAGCCATGATAGCAATGGCCCAACGCCATGTATACCTAAGCCACTACACGGGGGCTGGATTCAAGCCGAAAGATGTTGAACTTCGCATCCTGTCAGTTTCCGACCAAGACCAATCGCTCGTCGTCTACAAGAGCGTCATACCAGGAGCATTTCTAGGCATGTTCGACGACTTCAGCAAGGCACCTCAAGGGGATGCGAAGGTCACTATTCAATACCAGAGAGTCCCGATTTGGCCAATTTTGGGTCTCAAGGAACGCCTGGGACAAGCTCTCGGACAAGACATAGTTGGCGAAATCAACCTCGACCACATCGAGACATACCAAAATGGACCATTATCAAATTCCCAGAATGGTCTTTTCGATTCTCAGGACAATAGAGACGATCTCGAGAAGAGCATTGAGAGGGATTTGATAGCTAGTTTTCGGAAGTACAGCCCGAAGAACGAGACATTATCTCATCCTCGCCTACCAGAGTCCTCGAAGCGCAAGAGACATATCCTCTCTGAGGTCATGAACGTGAGCTTCTCCGAGGATCGTGAATCCTCGGATTTCTCGGACAACTTGTTGGTGAAGCGCAGACATTTAGAGGAAGGTAGGGTTGGCGTGGTCCGATGAGATGATACCCTCCTTGACTCCTCAATGGGGTGATGTGGGTATACGTATGGGTCGCTAAAAATGGGATAGGGATAAACGATGAACAGGCAATGCCTGAGTCCCCCAAGGGGATTTCATGAATTAGGGATGGTTTTTCGGAGCAAGGCGCAACAAGAGGTATCGATTTCAAGTGGGATGCCAATATCAGGTTTTAAGGAGGGGATGGGGGGTTTATCCAACGACACCGTTCAGTGGACAGGAGAAAGGGGGCAGATGGGGCTATTGGGTGTCTGCTGGTGATGACAGTATATTTATTCGATTCGGAAGGCTACCACGACGCAAATGACAACAGTTACGATGAGGGATTCGGAAACATGACAGTAGCTACGGCGTTAGCTTGAGGAGGGTATACCCCAGTACTTTTATTTTGGGCTTCTATTCGTGTAACGCATACTGCGGATGGGATAGGGTGTACATGTTGCATGATTATCAGCATCGCATAGCAACTTTGCTTAGCAGAAGATGGGACGATTCTACCAGCCCCACGGCTGGAATCCTCTCAGGTTCAATATTTATCGAGTGATTCACTTCTTACATTTTCACGAGATACGATTTTTTTCGCATAATGATTCTAACCAACGGGCTACTACAACCTCTATTTTTCAACCATGTCTCTTTTGTTAGATTCATGGACAACTCACCTAGAGTCAGTATTTTCTTGAACCCAATTGCTAAGGATTTGAGGCTGACTCGACTCATAAATCATCAATGATGATGAAGTTCAGCTCGGAATCTGTTCACATGTGGTCTGTGATCATCGCGCAAACCCCATGAGTTCACCATTTATCTTAAGTTACAGTGTAAAATTTTTCAATTCATAGTCCGTTATTTAGGACACAGTAGAAAATAATATATTAACTACTCTCTTTTTCGAAGGACAATCCTACCAACTACAACTACCTAACACTCACGGAAACTTTCATCCGATCTTCTTAACCTACCATCAACATAAATATCATATTCAAAATTAATGACTATTATTAATCTTGAGAAACCGAATTACTCACAGCTCAGCCCCACGCCGACAACATGTCGCGAATGGATATTGATACCAAAAATCTTATGCTAACGGCTGAACAAGTTCGGCAACGTTTTGGCGAGCTGATGTCAAGGCCTAAGCTTAAGAGACACAAGAGTATACAATACTTAACGAATGCAATGACCCAGCTAGAAAAGGCCGTCCAAAAGACGAGAATCCCAGCCCAAAACCCGAGGGACTTCTGTTTTAACGACCTACCACATGACATCAAGCGCAGAATCTTTGAGATGGTTCAGTCATCGCCCGGCTGGACCCATCTACTAGTCGAAAAGGGACGACTAATTGGGTTTGACGGAAGTTGTCAAAAAGTCTACGTCAATGGGGATTGGTACCAATTCCCTACCCTTCGACAAGAATTGAGTCAGAATGTTCGATTCAAACAATTCAAGAGTGCTTTCAATATAACCCCGCTAAAACGCACCAATTCGTCAATCAGCCGTTCTTCGTCTTTAAATAGTAAGGGAAGATATGTTTCTCGAGCAAGAATGTCTTCTGGCTGGGTCTTTTTCGACGGAAAAGAAGTCATGAAAGAAATCATGAATTTCCAAAATCCTGCTAGGAATTTGCCATGCTCGATAACCGAGATCCAATCTGCTGTATTTAGAATGGAAGATATTTTCGACGGCATTAAACGTACAGCCGACAAAGATGAGGGTGCCGATTTTATATTAGCCAAGGGTTCTCGAATCGAGGATCTCGTGATCCTACTGCGCGAGTTCCGAAAGGAGGTTCCTCCCGAGAAAATGGAAGTCATCAAATCTTACCGAGTGGGAAATTTCGATAGCGAAATGTATAAAATCGCGGAGTTATACCCGGATGATGCGGATTATTCACAATCTGAGAATTATATGATGGGGCATATCACGAAGGCCTGGTCGAGGACTGTAGTCAGGAGACGTCGGAGACAGCACGCTTGGTTGGAGTCGCCGGAAGGCAGGCAATGGCTTTCGTACCCTTTCCACGACGAGTCGAATACGATATCGAGGTGGCTAGCGACAGACGAGGGCCACAAATGGCTCGATTCGAAAGGTTCCGAGTTCCTCGCATCCGAATCTGGTTGGTGGTGGCTGGCGTCAGATCTCGGATACCCATGGCTCGAAAGTCAGCAAGGGTTGCATTGGCTTGATACCGAGGGAATGTGGTTTCTCAGCAGTCCACAGGCCTTGCTTTGGGCGAGTTCTAGTGCTTCTAGCGGTAAAGGTCAGAAGGCTTGGTTCGGTACTTCGATAGGAATGACGTGGGCATCTAAAAACTGCCCCAGAGATGTTCCGCCAGAGCTTCCGCAACGACCGACCGGGAAACTACCGAAGGATTCGCTGATTGATCAATCCTTCAATAATATTGATTTCCGGGGGTGGAGTTTCGTGAAATGCCGTTATGGGAAGACAGCTTAGAGACTTGTCGTCGAGCTTAACATCAGTGCGGAAGGAGAATAGAGATAGGAAGGAAAATGTCTTCCCGCAGGACGGTCGTGATTGATAATTTTGTTTCCATGGAAGTCGATGCTCTGGTAATAATTATATTTTCAGAATGGGGGCGATTCGTTACGCACCTCCTTACTTGGGCATTCAAAGACGACAAGGGAGTCAGACAACCGTCATCAAATTCACCTCCGTGAGTCAGCATTCTCGTATCGAAGATCATAAAGATAATTTCAATACAGAGTAGAAATCAATTGAAGGGCGAAATCTTATGATATATCTCGTATAAGGCATCGTCGGCTTTTACGTGTGTTGTTTAAGAAAATTGAGGCTATTTGAATTGCCAGATAGGGGGGTTGTATGCAGCGCAAGCGCAGCATGAGTCCCGAACAGGCATCCTTTACACGGACGTGTGACCAATAGTACTGACGCCCGCCCGATATTTTGATGTGACATGACGTTCTGGATCTCGTATTCTAATTATTGTATTGCATCCAGGTAAGGCCCGAAGAGTTAGTAATAGGAAGATACGGGAAACGGAGTCTAGTTGATGAAAGAGCAAGGAGAAATTTGATATAAAGACTGAGACACCCTCTACGGCATATTAATAATTACCTTTAGTTCGTCAACAAGGAAGATCAGATACCTATCGAACCCTCTTAATAACCATCAACCTCAGCTCATCATCGCAAACATGGTCCGCGTCCTCCCAATCATGGCAACGGCCTCTGGCCTCGCCCTAGCCCAGAGCAACTACCCCAACCAATCTGCGCCATTCAACCTCGTCCTCTCAAGCTCGAACAGCACTCTCAACGGACAGAAGCTCTCTGCCTGCCACTCAGGAGCAGCCGTAGAGTCCCTTTGCCTCGACTCCTCCGTCTCGACGCCCGAATTCCAAACCTTTTACTTCAACGGCTCGGCCCAAGCACCTACGACCCCCGGCTTCCTTCCCTCGGGCCTGATCACCTGGACATTCACCGGCGGTCAACCCCCCTTCACCGAGAACACGGCGATGCAGTTCTTCTACAACCCGGCCTCGAACCTCGCGTTTCCCCTGATTTGGCCCACTGCCGACAACGCACAGCCTGTTTCGTTTACTTCTGAAGGATTGTTAGCTGTGGGTGCGAACACGGATGATTCGATTTCGCCGCCGAAGCCTTTTGAGAACGATGTCAAATATTTGACGGACCGTTGGGCTATTTGCGTCACGTACT
This sequence comes from Annulohypoxylon moriforme, assembly GCA_022695765.1. Classification (NCBI taxonomy): domain Eukaryota; kingdom Fungi; phylum Ascomycota; class Sordariomycetes; order Xylariales; family Hypoxylaceae; genus Annulohypoxylon; species Annulohypoxylon moriforme. The sequence goes on along the minus strand of MU403094.1, from coordinate 703,434 downwards.
GGCAGGGTTACGGATACACGGCGCTTCAGTACGTGTTGGGCGACAAGGAGCCGCAGAACCCGAGCTGCCAGCTTGTGACTGTTAAGAGGGTTTACGTGTAGTTGTCTGTTTCGATATGGTAGTGGATGGTGTCAAAAAATCAGTTATCTTTGCAGGTAACCAACTTTTGAGTACCTTCGTATCTGGATAGCTCTTTAATAACCTTATTATACTTACGCACCCCTTAGTACAGGGAGTTAGGCATAATATACCTATTCAATTCTCCCAGAAATTGAAATCATTCTGTATTTTCTGTCTTTTATATACATTTAACGAATGAGATAGTGACTATGTCTGTTGTTGGTTAGAAGCAACCCCTCAAATCATAGGGAGGTAAATATAACGATTGGAACCCATGACAGCTTCAGTGCCTTCCTAGTGTAAATACTCCAAACATATAGTGAATGAACACAACCAATCTCGTTAAACTCCGTCTACCCAATACCAGGTATCAAATGCCCCTATTCCCAAATGTAGCCAGCTACCAACCATACTCCACAAATGCTCTATCCATAAACCCCATTCACTCTATTCGTATCCTCATATTTAAACCAACTTGTCTCAGGGCTTAGTACACATCTTGTTTGACTTAAAACATCCCTTACTCTCACCAAGCGAGTCCGGTTCACCGCTTAAGCCATCGAAGATATCATCCAAGCTAAAGTTGAAGTCTGAAACATTACAACTCTTGCCAATCCAGTCTCCAAAAAAGGACACGGCATCAAGCCCATTCTCAACGAACGTCTTGGCGCCTTCGACTGCTTTCTTGACCGCTTCGATGGAAGATCCTCCGGGTACCTTGTCGATACCTTCTTCAACGAGAGTAACGACAGCCGTCAGCATAACGGCACATATGACATTGTCGAGCTGGGAAAGACCCTGGATTACGACGTCGAGGATCGCACCGGCGACGGGTAGATTGCAGACGCAGGTTCCAGGCGTCCATACGTTCCCGTCGTCGTCTTTTTGGATCGTACTCGGGTCGATTTGGCTTTGTGGTACGCCAGGGCCTTGACACTGTAGGTAATATCTTGTCAGTCTGTTTTCCTCATATGAAGGGGAAATATAAGGAGGGATAGTGGTTACGTACTCCGACTGCATTCGGGTCTTGATTCGCATTTTGCGTTGGACACCAAGTCTTACACGGAGCGAGCTCCTTGTCCAAGGGACCAGTCGTAAAGTACGACATGCAGATTCCTATTCTCCCGAAGTTGGCAATGGTCGAGGCATCGTCACGGGGAACAACCGCTGCATAGATTGGATTGGTTGTTCCAAGGAGGAGGATGGTAGATAAGGGGGAGAAGAGTGAAGAGAACTTCATTTTGTATAAAAGGGGTAGAGTAAATTTTAACTTGAAAAGGTGGATATGTGAAATGGCTCGTCAATAACTTCACGTTCCCGTTATCTCGACCTAAGACACGCATGCAGACCTTTTGTATGGAAACTGAGCTGAGGTTGAGCTTCTAGAGGTTCTCCCTTGCCGAAGCCATGTATTATATATAAAGTGAAATTACGAGATAGATTCATATCTCCCTGGATCACATGGCGGTGTGAAAATTGCATTTCCACCTATAATCTATCTATTTTGGAAATTCATATCCCATGATTGAGGCTTGTCAACCTCGACAACTCAGTCTTGTTTTCTGACCAACAAAGGACCTTTTACTATTCAGATAGGCTCAGTTAGATGCAAGAGAATCCTACCGGATGGCCCTTCATCCGTGGTCTACCATATAAGAATTTATATGATTACTTGAATATAGAGACGAATAGGTGCGGTGATTGGAGAACTGTATCTCGCGAGACTATAATTAACAAAGGGTTGGGTATATTAATGAAATCGCTGGCCGACAGCGAGAGGACCAACACGTCGGCGGCTGTTTCGAAACAAATGTAGCTGACAGCCCCCAAGCCCTACCTATCGCCGAGCGCTTAAAATCGGATCGCATGTACGCCGGCAAGGGATGTCCGGAAATAGAAATCGGGAGCACCTGCGCGACCTCTGATTCGCCGGTCCTCCGCACAGCCCCGGCGAGGGCGGAAGGCGGCCTCTAGATCGCATGCATCCGGAGATTTACCCCATATTTTATATATATTCACTGCCTCCCGGGATCTAAGGAAGCCGTTTCTTGGCATCGTGAAACAACAGACGAATAATTGCCTATCAATTATAGAATAAGAAGAGAGGTCGCTCGCTCAAAGTGCCACATAAACCTGCCTAAGCAATTTGTCATCCATGTCATGCCGACGCCTATTGGTGAACCCAAGGAGATAACTTAACATGAATTCTTTCTATGGATTGACAAGATAAGGGAAGTACAATATCCATTGCCAAAGAAACGTTGACTAAGAAAAGACCCGAGCCGAAAACCCCTATCATTCGCATTTGGTCTAATTGCTCGGTCCAGACTGGAGTGGGGGTCTGCTACCTAGGTATATAAGCATATCAGGGGTAAAGTTACTACCATGCAACTTGAATCGGAGGACGACTTTTAGCATCTCCCATATCCGTGGACTACCACGCGGCACCCAAGTGACTTCGTGGGCCGACCGCGCAATTTACCAGTGCCGAAGGCCTGCATCTCTGTCTCCGAAATACGCGGCCTTGGTCTCGACCGTGTTCCACAATTCCCGGCAGATAACCTTACACTCGGCCGGCAAGTGCTACGGTCCCTCTAGAAAGCCGCAACTATAACCTAAGTAGAGTATAGAGTAGCAGCGCAGCTACTATTCCTATACCTTAGTAACCTTAGGTAATGTCGAGCTTTTGAAACACTTCAGCTGCTATACGACGGGAGCATTCACTGTTACGGTGACCACATGCTTCCAGCCCTTGATAGCCTCATTGAATCCTAGGTGGCGATGTACTTGATGTAGATAGTACTTCAAAGTAAGGTACATACCACTACATTTCTTAGCTTTCCTCCTGTTAAATATTAGAAATCGATGAATATCTAGGTAGGTAGATAAATAATATTAACGTACCTCGCCTCGGAGATATAGGCGCATGGTAGTGATGGGAGCACAACTGCATGAACTAAGCCCATAGTAAGAAAACTTACCTACTTTCTACCTAGTAGGTAGGTACCTAGATATCTATGATATGGCAGTACCGGATAGTTCAAATATGAGATTCCACGTTGGCAACCGAGTTTGCCATTAATAATGTGCGGGTAAGTACTTCTGTGTCGTTGGTTTCCATAACCGAGGAAGTTTGCTCCCTGTAGCGATATTTCACCCGCATGTACCCTAAGATCATAGTCATCTTACTCCGTTATCTTGGGTTTATCATATACCTAGAGGCTGCTTCTACTGGCTAGACAGGTAGGCAGTGGGATTGTGGCTGCATCTAACAGATCCACCATATTTCAATAGAATCGACAGTCCCTATAACAAGTTAGCGCATATATGAATTGTTCGTAGGTACATATCACTCTACACTAGAGTATAGGTATGCTAGGGCGCTCGAATATAGTCTTTATGGTTAGCTCGTCAACTATAATATTGTGCTGCTTGGGTAGTATGGCGCATCTCCCTTATTTCCTAAGGCATCAATTGTTCTCAGTTGGTTTTCAGCAACTCATCTCTTGGGCCGGTAGCTGATTATCGATAAGTATGAATGTCTTCTATTTGAACTGGAGCTTAGAGTATAGCATGATCATAAGACCATCGATGCTGGCCTCTGACTTCAGCTCAGGGGCTGGTCCCCTTGACATCAGTAAGAGCCTCCTAGGTGGATCGCCGCTAGGTTTAGGTCGCCCCCACCATTTTCCTCTGACACTAGCCCTGCCATCTATGTAACTTGCGAAACGCTATCGCGAAACAAACAAACCTTAGGTAAGGAACTGGTATTTATAGCGATTAAACTGTTGTAAGCTATGATTTATGTTTCAAAGTTGCGAGAGTATTGTTAGAGCGTTCAACTTGGGCGATAGTGCTCGCTTGGTAACGAGCCGCCCTAAACGAACTCGGAAATCGGAACAAGCTAAGGTCGTGGCGGTAGCGAAATAGGCGGGGGTTAGCTGGGCGATATTTGCTAATTGCAACGAATATCTTGCGCTACGCCAGTAGTTTAACCAAGAACCTCGTCGGAATGGCGGAGAATTAACAGCTCGGCCAGTTTCAAGTACATGTGTTCTATTCCCGAACACGTGGAACATGTCTAGCCTGGTTTATTGTCCTGTTACACTATGAAATATCTGGGGTAGAAGGTGTAGCATATTGAGTAAATAAGCGATATCCATATCCCCGATGGTCTCGTCTTATGGAGTCACAAGTTAGACAGGTTAATAAGGCATTAAATCTTCAGTTATCAAAGTACATGTACATATGGATGCTGTAGGATCTGCGTGCTACCAACTAGGTGTCTCGCAGCGTAAGTGGTATGATAGATCTTGGCTATAAAGATATCAACCAACAGTAATAGGGGTTTGGAAGAAAAGCTACCGAGCGCGGACGGGGATCCTCGTGGTTTTGCAAATCGTGACCGCTTCCTTTGGATGTATGGATGGAGTTCACACCTCCGTCGCCGTCGTGGGGGAACGTGGATTGAACCGCACAGGGACCGAATTGTTCCTGCGACTTGCGTTATGATCAACGGCGGAGAGGACACTTTATCAATCTTGTGATGGCCTTCTTATTATGGTGTAAAAAACCTTACCGATCGACAGAGCTATTACTTTATTGCTGATGTTGGATCAGAGATCGACCCGTCCTCAACCCACCGAGTCGGTCCTAGTTAGTAAACCCCCTCCGTGTTTCATATTCAGGCTCTTGGTGGTTATGCCGACCAGTCAGAGGACGTCTGTACAGCCGCGGCGCCATTGCTTACGGGGGCGTACGGGGGTGTTGTAGATCTTTTAAGTTCTTTTAAGTGTTCAGCCGCCTACCATGTGGGCGCAAAAACACATGCTAAAGAGCCCATTGCTTGCTAGCTGCTAGCCCGGTCGGCGGTTGACAACTTGTCAAATCCAATAGTAGCCTTACCCCTGAGATGCACTTGGGGCGGAATTGGCGATCTTACATGTTTGTAGAGACGCTACAGCTGCGATGCGGTACCTGAGGTTCCGTCTTTGGCTGAAAAGATGCCTCCGGATTTCCAGCGACGTGTGAATGCATTGCATCTATCTGCCCGACATGCACCGTTGCTTTTCGTTGAGATAAGCCAACCGATTTCTACATATCAGTTTCTCGGTGACAAGACCGAAAGTAGCGTCTCCTTCTGCATCGCATAAGGTACCTCCTACATACCTACTAGGTACTCGGTGATATCGTGGGGATCTCCAACCCATCAACACAACTGGAAGGTCAGGTAGCACAATTCTTCAACGTAAAAGGGCAGGTCAAGTCTAAGGCTACCTGCAACCTTGATGTGGTCCAGGTCGTCCTACATTGGATGCCGAGCGATCGAGTGGTAGTGTAAGCTCACACCAATCGCAAATTCGGAAGAGTACCAGTCCTATGGTAGCATTCTGTGCGCCAGGACCAACATTACACTTTGTCCTCTGTCAGAAGCTTAATTCGCAAACGCTGGATGGTGCCCATTTTGGGACGGGACGATTTCCCAGGTTCGACTATGTAAGATCGAGGCTGGTCTAATAATAATTCCAATAATAACTTCTTAGCCGAATCCACCACATGCCTATGCTTATCTTGACGAACTGGCACGTTGCCTATTCGTGCTTTAAATCCCTTCCGTTGGTTGCAAAAAGTATGGCTGCAACGATGTTTGGGAGAGCACACAAGGCACATTTCACGGCGGCTGGATGCGTACAGAATTTGTGAGGTTTGTCCATGCTAACCAATCATGACGGCTCGTCGGCAATTGAGCCATCTATTAGGCACATTGCGACGGGTTTAGGCGTGGAAGATTCCTCCATAGAAATTCGATGAGCTGCCGATGCCAAGGCCTTTTAATCATTTACCGGGACATAGTGCCCTGGCAGCCTTGGAAGCTCTGGAAAAGCGGCACATTCCAATGTACCACCAACAAGCGTACTGGATGTTGTAGGGACAAAAGGATAACAAGCCTCGTCGATATTGAGTAATGAAATCGCGGCTCTTCTAGAAGCTCTAGAAGTTTTTACAAAGCAGTGGTCGATACCTAGACTCGCGATAACACGCTCCAAGCGGAAATACTAAATATCGAATGGCTTATTCGTTAGCCCGTCCTATCGTCATCGTTTGTACCTGGGTAGTAATCTTGGAATTCGTGGGCGCTGCGATAGTGGACTCGTTGACGGAATTGACCCCCTGATCTGCGGCAGTGCCACCTCGATGGCGAATAAGAAAAAAGTTGGAATTTCATCTTTCATTTCTTAATTTTCTAAAATCGGGTCTAAAAGCGGGTTACCTTGTAGGATCCCGCAGCATCGGAGATAGGACCGTCTCAATCGAGAAAGTAACACTTCTCCATCTGAAGCGTAACCTGTCCGCCAGTTATCGTGATATTCGTGATTGAAATCGTTGACAAAGTCTTCATCAATGCCACCGGGAGTCTATGTTGATACGTAAGCCGCGTCTCTGACCTAAGACATAAATAATAATCGGTAGTAGAATAGAGTAAGTGAAAAAAGAAGGATGGTCAAGTGAATTGATGTAATCAAAGAAATCTGGCCGAACTAGAGGACGCCGCGCGAGACATTCGAAACGAGGGCCCCACAGCTTACGAATGCTTTCCCCTAACGGTGGTTAAGGGGGGCGGGCGGGTTCAAGGTTGGAAGCTGTAGAGACAAACGACGTAATGATCTTCAGTACGGCAAGCCCATCTAGGGATACCCTACCAGGCTAGTTCGAGATCGAAATTTAAGTGCTTCACTGCAAGTTTACTACTCAGTTAATATGTACATACATACCTCGCAGCCTACACAGCCTACACAGCCTAGGAAGATAACGATTATATTGTGTGAGGTCTGGAATTGAATCTAGAAAAGAGAGTTCATATGCGATGGAAAGAAGCTTTTTTTGAAGCTCGTATCTGGACCTTTCAACTTAAAGTGATTCGTCTAATGTTCTATTAAAAACTCGGGAGAAATAAGGTACGCGTAACCTTCTTCTCAAATAGTTCTAGACAACTTTCCCGCATATGGGAGAGAGCAAACATGTGGTAGCGAGGGACGGACAGGACGGGATACAAAGTCCAAACGCTTTTACATATAGCATCCAAACATCTGAACATCTCAAGTAATAGTGGATAACATGAATTGCAATGTACACACGGTGGTCACGGCAACTTGCCATACTGACGTAGATTTGTTACTTTTCTCATATTTTGGTCAGCCAGTTATGCTGATGCTTCTAAATTCAGACGCTAGTTCATAAAATGTTCCCTTCGTGTTGGAATTTAGTACAATCGTACAGGCAACCCATGGCGCAATGATCGCCACAAGTACCGCCAGCCACGCTCATAATTCGTACATATTATCGGAGAACGAATACAATCCTACCAGGGAAAGATGACGATGACGGCATTTCTCTCAAATCAGCCTGAGTAACCCACCCTCCACTTGGTCAGTTCTTACTACCCAGCCAGAGGAATCTGTCAGTGTCCCATCAGTCCCATCAGTTCCATCCATCCTAAAAGTACATAGTGGGAATAGACAGTAAGGTTACGGTATTATCCGTCAATGCAGTCCGATCGATAATACGTACACACCAGAAGTACGGTAGACCGAATGTGGAATTCAAGCACGCCTTGCGACGCCCTGAACGCCTTGAACGCCTAGATCCAAGGTACATCCTTCAAGGCACGCATAATGCAAGAATCAAGAACTTGTGCACTATTCTAAGCCACTATTCGGTCATTGGATCTCGTTACTATGTAAGGCTTCCCGTATTTACAGTAAATAATCAACATCCTTCAACGACTAATACGCCGTTTCCCAAAACTCGGCTGCATTACTCGGTATTGGCATTACTTATGACTTATTATCTGGCAACATTGAATAGGTACATACTGTATAGGGGACATAAGGGACTTGACTCGTAGGTCGGGAAGATCTACATACAGCCTGTACAAAAAAAGCACCCGACCGAAGGCCTGTTGCAAGTTAAAGGCCTATCAAGCGAAACCACTCCGGCCACTGCTGCCACTGTTTAATCACGTTGAAGCGTAGCGTTGCTTGCTCCTTTACGCCCTATGCAATTTGCGCGTATCAAACTAATTGAACACAACGACTGATGATACCATCGAGAACTCATTTAATATACAATGACCCAATAAAGGAATCACGCCCGCCAACTAAACCAGCTAAACCGGTATTATACCTAGTAAAGTCGTCAACGGCGTATGTAATAAAACTACTATGCATTGTGGTTTAGTCTGGATGTGAAAGATGAATTTAGCGACTTTGACTTAGCGACTTAAAAAAAACAACAATCAAGTCATTGGAACGCCATTAGACCGCATAGTCTCAATTGGCTCTTTCCTCTTCTTGGAAGTTCAATGCCTGATTGGTCCTTAGTTAGTCCCGCTCCCTCTTCCTTATTCTCTTTTCCTGGTCTTTCAAGTTCGCTCTCTCCTTGATCTCTCCTTGTCATTGCAGTTTCCGGTTTGCCCCCTCCAGGGTTATACCACGAAGAGAAAGTACCGCATACTACGCCCGCTACGCATACACTGTACCCTAGCAGTAATCGTGCCCAGTGGATATCGAATGTACCCCCCTGTTCGACCACGGATCTAATACCAATCCCTGCAACCCCCAATTTATCAAACCCCTAATCGCCCGCGCCCGTTATGTACATTGTGACCATTTAGCAATCGCGTACCTGCTACATGCGCTGCGGTATTGCCTAGTGCCTTAGTGCCCTAGTTTCCCTAGTATTCCCTCTACTATGCGTACTACCTAGTAGCTTCCGCTTGTAGTACGGAAGCGATACCCCTGTCAAGCTTTCCAAGGTTGTCTGGCTTGCCTGGGTTGTTTCTCTTCCAAGCGTTCGCTCTCAAGTGCTCTCACTTATTTTTTATGTACGGTACTTACATACATAGTACTATTGTACCATCCATCCCTTCCCTTGATTGATCTCTCCTATTTTTTTCCTTTTTACTGTCGAATTCCTCCTTCCTCGTCCTTCGCTTTGTTTTGTCTCTTTCTTCCTTCATCACTGGAAAACAATTCCCAAACCCTTCACCTTCTTTGCTCTATCACTTCGATAAGCGCCCTACACGTCAAAAGGGTGCGGAGCCTTTCGCCTTCTTTCAACCTTCGTCTCATCTTTTCCTCCCTTTTTGTGTGAGGCGTCATTCGTTACCATATTACGTCGAGGTTGTTTGAATAGTCAGCAACCGGTTCCGAATAGGAACAGTTCCACTGACATAGATTGTCAGCCGTCGCGCCGCATGCCAAGACAACAGACACGGAATTCGTTGATAACCGTCATTAAGTGAACTCGACGGTTGATATACAATTTTTGGATAAATCCGACAACAACCCCCCAGCTGGTTATAATTAACAACCCTCTGATTCCCTCCTGACAACTAAGTCATTGAGGGAATGATGGGAGCAAAAATGGCCTCATCGCATCAGAGGTTCTTTAGCATGCGGAACCCCTTCTCGAGATGCGTTCTGTTCGCCGTCGCGTTGCTAATGCTATTGGCCATAACATGGAAGTCCGACCGTATAGAAGATGTTGGATCGAGGATAGTGAAGGCCGCCTCCACCCACAACAATAAGGCCAGCGTGCCGCAACAACCTCTCGGCGATGCCCCTCAGGCGACCGACAAGGACATCGCACCGGTGTCGAACCACCAGATGGATTGCAGTGTCAATTCTACCCATATGAGTGAGCTGAAGGCCAAGTATGAGCTTGGAGACACCTTCCAGTATCTGAAACGATATGTGAAGATCAACCGCCAGCCCATTGCTCGAAAGTCGATCACCAAGCTCACTCAACCATTCCTCCCCAATTCCTTCACTACGGTTGATTTGCAACACCCAAGCACCTACGGAAGCGAACAGTGCATTGAGCCTCTTCAAGTTCCAGTTTCCGAGTCGCCGTATCCCACCACCGGTAATCTATCCGACTTCATGTTCGGTGTGTCAACCACATTCAAGCGATTTAGCTCGGATAAGACCAGCCCAGTCAATGAATGGACTTACTGGTTGACTGATGGCAAGGGCAATTCCAATGGCGGCAAGTTGGTTCTCTTGCTGCTAGATGCGACCGAAGATCAGATTCTACATGCCAGGACAATTCTGCACCACGCCGGAATTGACGTTGATGTATACCATTCGGATTCGTCCATGGAAATGGCCGTTCGCTACCTTACTCTCATTCCGACATTGTATAACCACCCGGAACGTGTGAACAAGAAGTGGCTCGTGTCGTGCGACGATGACACCTTTTTCCCTAGTGTTCATGCATTGACGAAGAAGTTTGAGTCCTATGACCCCAGTGAGATGCTTTACATTGGTACCCTATCTGAGGACGTCAACAACGTTGATCGTCACGGATCGCAGGCTTTCGGTGGTGCCGGTGTCTTCCTATCGGTGCCATTGGCAGCCCAGATTACGAAGGACTACGACACTTGCAAGACTGATGAGAAGATCCACGAATCAAACTCGGGTTGGGGCCCTCAGGGTGATATTCTTCTCCGTAAGTGTATTTACGAAAACACGGACGTGCGTCTATCTATCCTTCGCGGTCTTTACCAGCTTGATCTCTATGGAGACCCATCCGGTTTCTACGAATCTGGTGTCAAGCCCATTTCTCTCCACCATTTCAAGGGTGGCGGGTGGCACTCGGCTCTGCCTTGGGAATACACCAAGATTGCTCACATCTGTGGCGAGGACTGTACTCTCCAGCGATTCCAGACAAGCGACAACTTTATCATCTCGACTGGCTTTAGTGTAGTTCAATACCCTCTAGGTATCAACTTCAATCTTGCTCAGATGGAACGGACATTCGCTGCCGCGCCGCAGGATAAGGGATGGAACTTGGACTACGTCTTCGACCCGCAACGACCCAGCCTTTTGAAGACCGGTCGCAAGATCAGCTGGGACCTTCAAGAAGCTCAAGTAAATGAGGACAACACAGTCAGCCACACATATGTACGAAAGGCCAACGACTGGAGATGGGTTGACCGAAATGGCGAGCCAATGACCCAGCTTGACGGTATAATAGAGCTTGTTTGGATTCCGTAAGGAGACAACGCCATCGTTTTCGATATGACATAACGATATTAGATGACGGAATAGGAAATGGGAGATGTTTTATTCATCTACTTGAGTTGGAGAGGACTGGATTGGAAACCCGTGCCGGAGTTAGCTATGGATACAACGCGAATACTCCTATCACAGGTACCATGAAGTCGACATTTATCTTCCTGGCCCTTTCAAATTCCTGAATATCGATCAAGTTGACTTAACGTGATGACCTCAACGTTTTGCATGATGGTTGCGTTCATGGGAGCGGATTGATTGTTTTGCATTCTCGCATTACTATTGGTCACAGAACGTTGAATACCTTCTTGCACTACTTGGGCCGACGTGGTATTGGACAACCACCTGTCCTTGTCAGCCTCGTTCGCGCCCAGATTGTACATTTTATTAGCGCTGGTTAACGCACCCGACCCGTCGAAAGATTCCGATAATGCATAATACTCTCAACGCAGTCGATCCTTTTTTCCTTGTCATCACCTACGGCCCCCTTGATTAGCTTCGCCAGAGAAATCATATACCTACGACATACTTCATACTCCACTTAACGAAACATTTCGAAGTTGGCGTCAGTGGCGATCGTGATGGTCGCGCGCAGCATTTACACATGGCATTTTATTTTTATCTCAGTATACCGTCTGAGGATATCCAGCCCGCTTTCGGGAGCTACTTTCTATTCGCTGGGCCTGTTTTTGTATCATAGATTTGTTGACCGGGTAGTGGAGTTACGAGCATTAGATGTCTAGCGGGGAACATGATATATTGTTCATTGCAAAAAAAGAGCTTAAGGTTGGCAATTTTGGTGGATCTTTTTCTTGGAGGTTTATGGTGGTGGTTATTATGCGCCGTACTGGAGGACGTCGCCGACTCGGAATCGAAGTGCTCGAGACGATGTATGCGAATGTGCCGCTTACGGCTGTACATATTTAGATAGGCCAAAAAAACATGACCAAAAGATTAGAAAAGTCTTATATGAATAGTGATTTGTCTGAACGGGAATTAAGGCCATGTTAATTGTCTTTTAAGTGAATCAACATGTAGAAGACTACTATTTTTCTCCGACTGAGTACCCAAAGCTTATGATAGTCCATAATTCAACTTAGGAAGTGGTATTGATATATTTTTCAGTCGCATATTGAGATGCTTCAGCAACGGGAATATGAAGCTTTTCGGAACCTTTCAAATGTTAACCTTACAATTAACATATATCGGGAATTAATTAATTAGAAAGTTACAAACCAGAATTGAAGAGACGTTTCTGTCAACGATGAACGCTGAATAACCTAGAAAAAGAGTTCAGGCACACAGCCAATGACAGGCATAAGGACAAGTACCAGGTACACGCGACAGTAAAAATAGCTGCCCCGCACCCCACTAAAGAAACAACAGCCCAAAACAAGTCGAGTTTCTTGTGGTAGGCGGGATGAAGTCATTTACTCAACTCTAAGACTTTAAGTGTACCTTCCTCTCAATTCTAGTTTGATTGCACAAGGTTTGGAGATAAACGGTATGACAACAATCGTAACCGTATCTCAACCTTTTCTAACATAGCTGTCTCCTAATGTTTCTACCTAAATCCTTGCCTCCACGATACACTCGTCCGCCATGCAAACCAACATCCTCGCTGTCCCTTTCCGCAAGGGAACGCAGCTCTCGTTGTCGGCAGCCATCCGACAATACATTTCTATTAAATATGATCAGCATCCGGACATGTTTCGGCAAGATCTGGAGGTGATCGATGCTCTGAGGCGCGACGCTATAAACGTGCGCGAGCCGCATCCTAGCGGTGTCGCAAGATTGCAGGCCTACGCTGGACAGCTGGTCTGGATCGGCGGGAAGTTTCCTATAGACGTATGTTTCCTTTAACTTGATTTGATCAATATCTATATATGAGAGTATACCATCTTTCACAAGTATATACTTACAAGAGCCCTCTATTAGATCGGCGCCGACTTCACATGGTATCCTGCCCTGGGTTACAATACGGAACGACCGATAGTACATAATAACCTAAAATTCGAACTTGCCAATATCCTATACAATATTTCCGCGTTATACTCCCAGCTGGCCATAGCTAGCAACCGATCTAGTACCGATGGACTTAAAATCGCAGCGAGCTACTTCAGCCAGTCGGCGGGCGTCTTGACACACCTTAAAAATGAAGTCATACCCGAACTGCGGACCACCCCGCCGGAAGATATGGACGAACATACATTGGACTCGCTTATAAAGTTGCAACTAGCTCAATCTCAGGAGTGCTTCTGGCAGAAGGCCGTTATGGACGGTTACAAGGACGCATCGATCGCGAAGCTATCCGCCAAGGTGTCAGATCTGTATAACGAAGCGGGCGAGGCAGCGATGAGGTCAGAAGCCATAAGTAGTAGTTGGATTCACCATATGAGCGCGAAACACCACCACTTTGCCGCTGCTGCTCAATATCGTGCCGCCTGTGATTGCCTCGAAAAACGAAAATACGGCGAGGAGGTAGCAAGATTGCGCGATGCTGTTGCGTGTGTTACGGAAGGACTTAGAGAGAGTCGGGGAGGCTACCTACACAAGGTAGTAGTAGAAGACTTAAATGGACTGAAGAGGAGAGTAGAGGAAGATTTGAAGCGGGCGGAAAGAGACAATGACGTAATATACCTAAGTATGCCTCCCTCCCCAGCTTTACATCGAGATAGATTTCATGGCTAACTATTGCTACAGACCCAGTGCCTCCAAAGGCAGAACTCAAGATCTTAGATCGAGCCACTATGGCAATTGCACGAATACCACCACAAGTGTCAGCTCCATTAGACTATCTAAGCGAGAAAGGCGAATTCGGCCCTCCTCTCTTCACAAAGCTTGTCCCATATTCCGTTCACATTGCCGTCTCTATCTACGAAGAACGAAGGGATCGCCTTGTCAACCAAAACATTATCGAAAAACTCGAAATACTGAACGAGAGAATCCATGAAATTTTATCATCGCTTAATCTCCCCGGCTCACTTCAAGCTTTTGAAAAGCCACTTGGACTACCAGGAACTTTGGTTCAACATGCCGAAGAGATTCGCCAAGCAGATGCTCTAAATCGCTTGCAGAGAAGTTTTGCGGACATTGACAAACTGCGCGCCTCCGACCTAGCCGTTTTCGAAGAAGGCAAAAGTATACTACAAGCGGAAGAGGAAGAGGACATCCAGTTACGTAGGAAATATGGTACAGATCGTTGGGCTCGGCCTGAAAGTCGTTCTGAGCCTGACCAAGGTGTAAAGCTCTGGAATCAAGTGAAAGACGCAGAAGGGTGGTTTGCGAATAGTGAAAGTAGCGATGCGGTCGTGCGCGACAAGTTCCATAGCATCGAACCTTTATTGGCGGTTCTCAATGGACCAGATCGGGGCATATTGGATTTCGTGCCCTCGTCACGTCGTACCGAAATCCCAGAAACACTCAAGCCTTCGATTGGTCGTTTACGCACAGCCTATAACAACATAACTCGTCTTGAGGGTCGTCGTCGTAGAAAGGCCGAAGCTCTTCGTGAGAAAGCCCGTAGCGACGACATCAAATCTGACATTCTGGCGGAGGCGGCACGTCTAGAGCGCACTCAAGCAGTGGCAACCGCTATTGTGCCTGCGCACTTCGAGGAATTCTTCGAAAAACGCCTAGACTCGCGCTACGAACCTGATCTCGAACTCGTACAAGTAGAAGGTACTGAGCAGGAGAAACTTGTCACGGAATTAATAAGAGTGAACCGTGAATTCGAGAGTCAGAAGAAGATGGTGGGCGACAAAGGGAATAGGGAAAGGGAACAGGCTCTTCAGAAGCTCGAGAACGCTTACTACAAGTACAAGGAGTTGATTAGCAACGCGGAAGCCGGGCGCAAGTTCTACAACGATCTCAGCCGTATAGTAGGCGGTTTTCGAGACGGCGCGCGGAATTTCGTGGCGGATAGAAGGCATGAGGCGCGTATGCTTGAGGATGAGCTGAATATGCCGCCGCTGGGAAACTTGAGTCTGGGGGGACAGCAGAGTCATATGCAACAGCCGGTGCCATCGGCCAGTTCTTCCTCATATGGTTTGGACGACAGCACGAGCTATCAGACTCAGCGGCAGCAACCGCCCCAGAACTCTTTCATGTCACCGCCTACTCAGCCCAGACAGCCAGTCCAAAGCCCCCCCGAAGCACGCATCCAGTCATGGGCGCCGGCCGGAGAAACGGTAGCCCCGCAACCGCAGCCGCCGAGGGCGAATCCTATGCAGGGTGTATGGAATCCTGGCGCTGGTATCAAGTTTGCCGGCACGCCACCTATTGCGGATGGTGGGCAGGCTGGAGGAAGTAATACCCAGCAGGACAAGAGAGGGGTTAGTGGGACTTGGGATCGGAATAGCGCGATACGGTTCGGTTAGGAAGCGAATACGTCGCGCCGTCGTGAACAGGGGCCGGGTTGTTGAGGGTGGGGGCGTCTCGTGTGCGTAGTGGATGAGACTACTAAGGGGGGGGGATATATCTACGCATTGCTTCTCATATTCATGTTAGGTCTCAAGATGGGGGTGATGCGATGGGTGAGGGTGGATATTTAAATATGAATATTGTGTACGAAGCATATAAATAGGTGTAGAGACGACTGGTGTATCGTGGGTGACGTGCCTATGGAAATATGGGTTATGATGTGTGGCTGCTTGTTAGCATTGAGTTTGTGTGGTTGAGGTGTACATAGGTACCTAGGCAAGCTTGCTAGTGTTTAAAGAGAATATGATATGTTGAGTACTACTTGCTACGTATGGTCGTGTGAAGTAGGGATACTATGACCACGATATAATTCAAATCTCTACATCCTAGAGAGCAATCCTTGGAAGAGTCATAGAAAAGACTTATGCATCAGTTAGAATATTGAGTTAATCATGGAGGTTTGCAGTCCATCATTAGGCACTTATAGCTAAATATTTCATTCAGGTAGTAGCTCGAAATTTATCTCTTTTTTAGTATATCTAGGTATCTATAGTACTAGGTATTTGATATTCGTGTTAGCTGCGTGTAACACGTTTCAGTGCAGGAAGAGAGGGTACCCTCAAGTCGTGATGGTGACTTTATGAAGCTTTACGTGAAATAATTGAGATTTTCTTCATGCCTGGTAAAAGGAGTATCATGATAACCCATAAGACATATCTCCTGACCTCGTAGGGATGAACATATACGTACAATATTTACTTTCGTTATCTTTCATAATCATGAAGACGCAGCAGCCCCCCTTTTACGAGCCCCAAGGACCGCCTTACCAACAGCCGAATCGTTCGGCCTGCCCAGCTCCCCAGAAATCCACTGTCCGATATCAGCCATAGCGTCCAGATCAATCCCCGTGTCCATCCCCAGGCTCTCCACGAAATAAACCATATTCTCCGTCGCCACATTCCCCGTAGCCCCCGGACTATACGGACAGCCGCCCAACCCCCCAACCGCGCTGTCAAAAGTCCTAATCCCATACTCGAGCGAAATAGCCGTGTTAACTAGGGCCTGACCATACGTATCGTGGAAATGCATCGCAATATCCTCCTTCCGTATCCCCGCCGCCCCCATACATCTCAACAGCTCCTGCACCCTAGGTGCGGTCCCCATGCCCGTCGTATCGCCTAAGGATATCTCATCCGCGCCCATCTCTAATAACGACGTCGCGATCTCGGCGACCTTGTGCGGGTCCACATCGTACCCTTCGAACGGACACCCCAACACCACGCTGATGTACGCGCGGGCGCGCAGACCCAAGCCTTTGGCTGCTTGTATGACGTCGCGGAAGCGGTCGAGCGATGTCGCGATATCCGTGTTTAGGTTCTTCTGCGAAAAACTTTCCGTCGCAGCTGCGAATACGGCTAGTTCGATGGCTGGTTTGGCGCTTTTGCCTTCGAGGGACTGGGCTTGGGTAAGGTAGGTGTCGGGGTGCTGTTTTAGGAGTGCGGAGGCGTTTTCGACGCCCTTCGCGTTGGGCGCGAGGAAGGAGTATGTGATGGGGATTGGCGAGGCGATTTTGTTGGTTAGGATGTGTTCTAGGATTGCGCTGGAGTTATCCATCTAGAAGAATCCTCCCAGTTAGCCCTTCTTAGTCACTTACAAGACCTAGAAAACTGACCTGAGGCACCCATTTCGGAGAGACGAAAGACCCTGCTTCTATAAAAGAAACACCCGTCTTCGCTAGTCTTTCGACTAATTCGATCTTGGTAGCTAACGGGATCGACTTCTTCTCATTTTGTAGACCGTCTCTTGGACCAACTTCTACGATCCTCACTCGGTTATCGGGACGGGCTGCGGCGGCCGGATTTTTCACGTCGGAAGCTGTCGCAAAGCCTCGTCGCAGACGGGAAGCTGCTGGAACGGGCCGCCAACGAGCCAATCGAATCATAGGGCGCACCGACGCCATCTTCTATTCATTTCGATGGTTTAAGCTCGTAGTTGCCGTTCTCTTGCTTTTCTTCGGCTTTCAAGTTCCCCTCGGACGTTGTAAGAGGAGCTCGGCTATTACTGGTTCTAGTTCTAGCTCATAGCTGCAAACCGGGGTTATGAAGTCATACCGAAGGTCACGTGATATACTTATAAAGTTTTCCTAATTAATGCATTTCTATCTTCTAAAATGAACAATGCAACAATCCACTAATCCAATTCTTCCTCATCAACTTCGTCCTCATCCTCACCCCTGTCCCAACGCTGGACTATTCTTTGTGCAAAACGACCCATGTAAGTATCTGCGATTGCCTCGGATATTGTCCAAATCCGCCGGCGGTTGGCAAGATTCATCATAGGTGATTTGAGAGACTTACGTGGCCATATTTTTCTTTCCGCCCACAGGTATATTCCCTTGTAATGTTCCTCTCGCCGCAGTGCGCCCAAGCGCATAAGTTCTTGCACCTCAGGGAACCAGGGCATATTCTTCTCGAGGGCATCTTTCCAAAAGGAATGTTTATCACGAACAAGGGAATGAACTGTCCAAGAAGCCTTGAGTACATCGAGCAAGTCTCTGGCGGGGAGTTGATGGAGTATTTTGCAAATAGCGGCGTACGGTAGCTTCCCAAAAGGGTCGTGTCTTACTTTGTGGCTGAGGTCTATGGTTGATATTGGTTGTTTCAAACGCTTACCCGCTATAATTGACCCTACTAGAAACGTTTGCCGAGGCGAGAATAACGGATTCGCGACGAAATACTCTTCACTTGTTAAGCTTTTCTATTGCTTTCCGTGTCGTTTCTCGCCGCCAGTGGAGATTTCCGACTCATTAAGACCGGTAAGGCCGTTGGATAAAGAAGCGAAAGTTGAGTCCAGGTCGCCCAGGTTTACAAGATGAGTCGGATCGGCTGAATTCGGAAATAGAACTCGTGCTAATATTTCGAAACATGGCCAGTGAAACGGGTGAACCGTCACTTTGCCCTCAGTGACCTTGTAGCACACGTATTCGAACTCGTAAGGCACGGCTTCGTTCCGTTTGTCATGAGGGAAGAGTTCAATCACCTCCGGAGCCGTAAATCTTGCCGGGCCGGACATAATTGTTCTGAACGATTTAGCTACCCGGAATGTCTATTAAGATTTGAAATTACTCACTCGTTTATGTCTTCAATATAACATACGAAAAAAACCGTTTTAAGCCAAGCAATGTTTGCGAATCCTCCCACCTTTTTCGGACTGTAACCATATTCGACACCGTCGATAAGATATGGACCTTGTTTACGATTAATCTGATTTTCATTTTTCCAAAGAAAAGGTCCAAACGAAACGCCGCAGATTGCGCAGTAGCACTCAGTCTCGCAAAGAATTGGGTTCCAGGATTTAGAGGGTACCGGCGAGGAGGAACTCATACTGTTACAATTCTGCAGTTGTGTGAGTCGGTTGCGGGCTTCGAACAGGTCGCTAAGTTAGAGTAATGGCATAAACTCTTGATTGAAACAATCATCGAAACGGGTCGTTATTTCTAGACTATTGTGTCTATAATAAGGCGTATGCTACTATTCGATATTTGGCGCATGATGATGATCGGAACGTAACGAATAGACCATTGAATTGACAAAGAGCTGTCAATAAACAGCCAAAATGGAATTTCACTTACTTTCATTTTGGAGAGATAACATGCAACCAAACAAGAGGTAGCTCCTTACTTCTTGACATATTCCAACACGATAGAAATATCCTTAGCTCAAGCTAGCGACTGCCTTTTATTGATTGTGTATGAACTTAGATGAACCCCTGAATGAATACCCCTATCTTTGCACGGACCATATGTATGCTCTCATTACATAATCATGTGACCTTACCAATTGTGGCTGTCATCACCCCCACCTTTTACTGCGCCATCCTCCAGCTCCAAGGCTTATCGGTAGCTTCTGCAACGGACCCGGTTTTAGGAGCTTCCCTCTACAATCCAACGTCAACAGTGGCTGGAGCTCGACAACGTTGCTCTATAGCAAATAATAATTGGGCTGCTTCATTAGGAGGAGCAACACTTGAATCCTCAACCCTTACCTTTGGACCGCTTTCACTTATATCTTGGGACATCATGTCCGACCCTCGAGAATCTTCCTCCTACTCCATCGTACCGAGGATTCGGTACAACACCGTCGGCGGTGTCAATGGACCTTTGGTTATATTAGACAACGTCAAATTCCCTCGTTACAATGAAATCGTCACCCTCACACTTCCTGATGGAACTGAAAGATCTGGACAAGTCCTCGAGGCTCGAGGTAAGCAATACGACAGCCGATCTTAATATCGTCTATAGCTCCTAACTGTATTTCCCTACTATAGGCAACCGCGCGATCGTCCAAGTTTTCGAAGGCACGTCAGGTATCGATGTCAAGAAAACGAAAGTCGAGTTCACAGGACAAAGCTTGAAGCTGGGTGTATCCGAAGACATGCTGGGGCGTATCTTCGATGGATCTGGTAGAGCTATCGACAAAGGCCCAAAGGTGCTAGCCGAGGACTACCTCGACATCAACGGTAGCCCTATTAACCCATATTCAAGAGTATGTATTTCCATGTTGCGAATAAATAGTATTATAACTAATTATCAATTAGGTCTATCCCGAAGAAATGATCTCGACCGGTATCTCGACTATCGACACCATGAACTCGATTGCCCGAGGCCAAAAGATCCCCATCTTCTCCGCCTCCGGTTTACCTCATAACGAAATCGCTGCTCAGATTTGCCGACAAGCTGGCTTGGTCAAGCAAAAGGGCGCTACAAACAAGGGTGTGCATGACGACCACGAAGAGAACTTCTCTATCGTGTTCGCTGCTATGGGTGTTAACTTGGAAACTGCCCGATTCTTCACTCGCGACTTCGAAGAGAACGGCAGTTTGGAACGTGTCACGCTCTTCCTCAACCTCGCGAACGATCCTACGTAAGATGATCCCACCATTTGTTTCATCAAATTTGCGGCTAACAATGTATAGGATTGAACGTATCATTACTCCTCGTCTTGCTCTTACAACCGCCGAGTACTATGCTTACCAACTCGAGAAGCACGTCCTGGTCATTCTTACAGATCTTTCCGCGTACTGTGATGCCCTCCGAGAAGTTTCTGCCGCCCGAGAAGAAGTGCCTGGTCGGCGTGGTTTCCCCGGTTACATGTACACTGATTTGTCAACCATCTACGAACGAGCCGGTCGTGTCGAAGGACGAAACGGTTCCATTACCCAGATTCCTATCTTGACTATGCCTAACGACGATATTACGCATCCTATCCCTGATTTGACGGGCTACATTACCGAGGGCCAGATCTTCGTTGATCGACACCTTTACAACCGTGGTATCTACCCACCAATTAACGTGCTGCCGTCTCTCTCTCGTCTCATGAAGTCCGCCATTGGTGAGGGAATGACCCGAAAGGACCATGGTGATGTGTCCAACCAGCTTTATGCCAAATACGCCATCGGTCGTGACGCCGCAGCCATGAAGGCTGTCGTTGGTGAGGAAGCTTTGTCAGCCGAAGACAAATTGTCCCTTGAATTTTTGGAGAAGTTCGAGCGACAATTCGTCGCCCAAGGCGCATACGAACAGCGAAGTATCTACGACTCTCTAGACATCGCATGGAGCCTCCTACGTATCTTCCCCAAGGAACTGCTCAATCGTATCCCCGCCAAGATTATCCAGGAGTACTACCAACGATCCGCCGCAGACCGAAAGGGCAAGGGCAAGGAGAAGAATGATAAGGGTGTTAAGGACACCGACGGTGCCCAGGAAGAGAACCTTGTCGAGGTATAAACGTGTTATCGACCGAGGACGAGTATGACGGATTGATGTGTATAGTTTAGTAGTACAGGCGGAGTACAGGTTACTTATCATCAGCATTCAATACAGTGATTGTTTAAATGGACGTGAAAGTCCTAACAACAGTATTTTCTTACGGGGCAATAGTATACGTTTAGACGAATAAATGTTCGCAAATGAAAAAACCAGATCCGAGTACAAACTTGGGTTTATCTAAGAATCATACGTAGATTGGCAGGTTCAAGGCTCTACCCAGTTACGTATCATAAGATTTCAATATGAGTGATGGGCACTTAGCAAACACTTCAAGGTCATATTTCCGGGAGACTCGGGAATAAATCCAGGTTGGTCTTACCCCGTACCCCGTCGTAACGGATTGATATTAAATGATTCAGCTATTGTCTGGCAAACATGTTTCACCTCGAATATATGATTAAGAAATCTTATTCTATGAAAGTCTTATAGTTTTCACATAGTAAACAAACTACAAGACCGAAGTAGTCAAAGGAGGGCATATAAGCCTCAAGGCACTCCTTACATAGGACTAACGATTGAGGCTTGATTACGCAGTAGCTTGGCTGGGTACTCGGCTTACTTGGATCGACTTCATACATATTACCGTGAACATTTGGTCAGCTGAGCGCGTCCCGATGAAATGCGAGAATTATGATGAAAGGACGGCAGAGCGCGGGGAAGGCTTGAAGGATCTAGGTACCCTTGCCAAGCAATTTAAGGCTCGCTGAACCATACTGAAAAGGGGCAAGCCCAGGTAGCATCAACCCCGCACGAGTGGTGGAACCTTAAAAGAACATGGGGAATTCGGTCCTTGGAATTATCCTTACAGGTGACTTTAGAAATCCACCATTCAGAGGCAAGTATTCTCCTTCCGCTCTTTTCTTTTCTCATATTCTTCTCATCATCTTCGTAGTACAATCCATAAGCGAAGTCAGCAATTGTCCTCGCGACGTCAGCGGCTATTCAAATTGGCCGAGAACTAAGCGTCAAAGAACGGCTCAATCCACGAAGGTTTCCCAAGGTACGAATGCCTCTTTGATCCGTTCATGGTTCATGGTTAGAATCTTCCACTACCACGTTTGCACCAAATTTGCAGCCAAGATATGAACGCTAGCGAGAGGAATGTATGCAAGGCACAAGAGTATTCCTCGAGGAGGCTGGGGTTTCACAGGATATCTCTTGCAGCATAACATTTCACATTGCAGTCTCCAACGTCATCAACAAAGCCATGGATCTCCAAATTCCTACAGTGGGGAAACACGATGCTGAGTTGAAGTAGTCTTCGGCCGAACCCGAATCTTTCCCTCCTCAATGTACGAAGCTCTTATAAATGTGTATGTGGAATATGTCACAAAGGCTTTGACCATACCTATGTCTTCACTGAGGATTAATGATATGAACTGAAGAGATCTGAACTCTCCGGGGTTGTGTTGATCATTTCTTCTCTCATCATAGTCATGGATAGAAGAATCCTTCTCGTAAAAACTCTTCGTCGATTGATATTGTCAGGTAACACAACGCATTGTCAATTTATACCGCCTCTTCACCTTTCCGAGGTCATACATAAGTCTACATAAGGTACATCACAGATGGGAGAGGATTAGATGTCCTACATTTCAGCCCTTCTATGGTAGCAATCCGTTCCCGTGGGATCGTGGTTACTACCAAAACCACGAAGCTTGCTTACCTGCACTGTGACCCGCAAACATGCAATGACAAAGAGAGCCAAATGACTTTAAACATTTTCAGCAACCGGACGAATCACAAGCTTTTTCGGGTTCAAACTAGCTACCAACTAGTTACCAACTTACAGCGGTACGTTAGCGACCTGCTGTATTCGTGCCGTTCCACCACATGGTTTTTGATGAGGCCGATGCTACGCTGCCTGTCAGTTACGTCGTCTACCCCAACTTTTCCAAGAAAGCGGAGTAGCTCGTCGGGGTGGGCAGAGTGGGCAGGGCTAACAGAGCCGTAGCTGGGGATCGTCCGGGGCTTGCTGGGTTCAAATGTAGGTGAGATTAATAAATTTCCCTAGCCCTACTTCCCTGTCAGAAGACAACGTGATGAATTTGCCTACCTTCTTCCATTGTCCAACCAGATTATGTTTTACCCGACGGGGGTTTGCTTCTTTGATGGCTGAATTCATATAAGTCGCGAATCCTTCCCCGGGAAGATTTTCGTTTTTTGGTCCGCTCCTCTTCTCCCACCCGTCTACCGTCAATTCCAATTCCGACGAGCACAAAGCACTAGTCAGCCTAGTGTCAACAAACAAAGCGTGTCTCACTCCCGAGTCAACATGCGTCTGCACACTGGTCTCGCGTCCTTGGGACTTTTGCTCCCACTCGCCTCGGCTCAGAGCAATTCGTCAACCGGTGCTGGGCCTGATGAGAATGGCTTGTACTGGATCTACGGCGAGGGTATCACGGCTGCATTTATTACTTACGGAGCCTCGGTGTCAAGACTCATGATCCACGACAAGTATGGCATCGAAAGAGATTTAGTAGCTGGCTTCGACAATGCTACAGCTTACACGCTTGATCCAGCTCATCCTCATCTCGGTGGTGTACCGGGTCGATACGCAAACCGTATTCAAAACAGCACCTTTGAGATTGACGGTCAGACCTACCATGTCGATCCCAACGAGAACCCCACCGCACAGGCTCCCGACGGCGCCGACACGTTGCACGGCGGCCACGACGGTTGGGACTACCGGAATTTCACTGTCGTTTCGCATACGAATGACAGCATAACATTTTCCATCGTCGATCCCGATGGCAAAGAAGGATTCCCCGGAGAGGTTGTTTCTTACATCACCTACACCCTCGGCAAAATGACGTGGGACTTGAAGATGGTAGCTCTTGCGACTACAAAGAAGACGCCCATTATGCTCAGCAGCCACGTGTATTGGAACCTGGACGGTTTTTCCAACAACGAGACAAACACTGCGTTGAACCACACCTTCTACCTGCCCCACAGCGGCCAGCGAGTTGGTGTGGACAATATCCTGATCCCCACAGGCGATATTGTAGCCAACAAGCAGGGATCCGTCAATGACTTCTGGAGCGCGCCGAAACAAGTCGGAACTGATCTCCAGAAGCCCGAAGCAGACGGAAACTGCGGTTTCAACTGCACTGGTTATGGTAAGCTTTAATTCCGCAGAAGGAAAGTTTCATTTAAAAACTAACAAATTTTAGATACTTGCTGGCTCGTCAACCGAGGCCAAGACGGCCCCTACGACTGGCGCGCAGAAGGCGACTTCGTCGCGCGTCTGCAGTCAGAATGGTCAGGCATCCAAGTGGAAGTGTACACCGACCAGGAAGCTTTCCAGATGTACTCGTGCAACGGCCAAAACGCGACGATGCCATTGAAGACGACGCAAGGTCTGCACGACAACGCGGACTTCCCGCGCACGATCCCGCAGTACGGGTGTCTCGTCATGGAGGTCGAGGACTGGATCGACGGCATCAACCACCCCGAGTGGCAGCGCGAGAAGAAGCAGATCTACAGCCCCGGCGGGGACCCGTACATCCTACAGGCCAGCTACGTCTTCAGCATCAACGACACCACGACGTCTTAGGTAGGCGGACGCGGTGCGGGTGGTGGTAATGATAATGGTAGCGGTGCCCAGAGGAGCGGCGGTGCGGTATATAGAAGAGGGGATCTGTTTATGGTGCTTTGTGCTGTAATACCTTACCTAGTATTCTTACTGCCGTAAATTAATGTAAATTTAATTATGGATTGATCATAAATTTAATTCTGAAGTTTGAATTTTGATGCATTTTAATGCGCCTAAGAATGAGATGATTGGCTGTTCAAATCGAAGTTCCTTTCCACGATATTCGCCCAATTCTATAGATAGATGATGAATAGGGACTCTAGGAAAAGGAACAAGTAATGACCTTGAGCTCTCAACTATTTTTTAATATTCTTGTATCGATCACTTAACTAGTAACCTTAATATCTCTTGTTCGTCCTAACCCTTCTCTAGCATAATAATCCATAGGGTATACACCACTCTCCTTCCAATCCTGGCGCTCGTTCAGCGCAACCAGCGCTTCGTATGGCGTCAATAACGGCCTCGGAAATGCATACCCCCAATCTATACTCAATCGCGGGCACGCGACTTGGACCCAGCATTCAACGTCACTCATCATAGCTAGCTTTCCGGGGAATATTTCGCTGAGTAGTAAATTCACCCACGGGATCCCCATCTCTTCCAGCTTCTTCTCGATTAACGTCATGGTATGCGGGTTCCCCTGGCGACCTAGCGATCCGAGTATCAACCCCCATTTCTTAGCCTTCTTAGCCGTAGTTATGGCCTCGCGCCGGAGACTCTGCATCTCTTCATGCCCGTACGTCTCGCGCGTCAGCTTGCGCGAGTATGGGTCGTACCGGTATGCCGGGATCTTCGGGTTATGAATCATAATACTCTCGAGGTGGAATCTACCATCCCCAAGGTACAAAATAAAATCCACATTCTCATCATCAGACAGTCGCGGAGACGTGCACCCCAAAATCTCACCCTTAGACAACGGCGCAATCTGCGGCACCACAACCCCGAACCCCGCCTTCTCAAGCGACGACCTCACCCCGTGAATCGTGGCGTTGAACTGAATAGTCCCCACAACCGCGACCTTCTTCGGCGGCGCGAAATTCCGCTCCAAAGTCGCGAGCAGGTGCGTCGCATCGATACTGATATCCACGAAAACATACAACACGCGAATCTGCGTGACGTCCACGGGAATCAGACAACTGTGCGCATAATGCACCAATAAATCGCATCCCAGCGCCCTCGCCGTGTAATCGTCAATACAACACGCCCCGTACGTCACGTCCCCCATAATCAGCGTCTCGACCCCGTCGCAGAACTGCGTTAGGATATCTGAGATCGTGGTCGCGAATAAAAGCAGGCCTTCCGGCATTTGCAGGGCTACGCGCTTGGCGCCCGAGGTCCGGATCCGGTGGATCGTCTTGGGGATCTCGAAGGAGTAGTTTGAGGGGAGATGGGAGATGGCGGCTTTTAGTTCTGGGTCGTTGAGGATTGAGGGGGGCATTTGGTTTAGGAGACGGGGCGCGCGGCGCGGTTGGGAGGTTGCGACGGCGCCGGTGGTGGGTGTTAGGGGGGTGCCATCACTGTTGTTGGACCGCGAAGCGGCGGTCCGGCGCCCTACGAATCTTTTCTTGGGCTGTTTTAGGGCTGCGGAGGGGGGTGCTGGGGGTGGCGCATGGGCCTCTTCGATGTCGGCGGCGAGGCCTAGATCGGTTTGCACCCGATCTTCTTCCATGTTTATGAGATGAAGTGAGATGGGATGATATGCGGGATTGAATGGGGATATTATATGTATAGGTGAGTATACTTAACACCTTATCGCAGTTCCTGGAGATGAGATCTCGAAGTTGTGAAATAGTTATTCATTGAGTGTATTTTAAAGTTGCCAAGTGAAAAGTCAGATTTGATAAAAGTCTCAATAGAAGCATATGTCATCATTAGGCAAAATTAGATAAATACATATTACTAGTAACTAAATGCGCACTCAATTAAGTTCAACGAAGGTCTTCAGGTTTTTAGATCACTATATTAATTTTCAATGGAGAAATAAATAACCTATGTATATTAAAAGTGCTTCCGTATAATTCGTATATTCACATTACTCATCCCGAAAAACGTTAACGTCATTCTTTAGACCAATTGTATATCCACGGCCTTCCCCAACAGCAGCACCGAGTTATTAGTGACGGTATCATTATACGCACTAACCTCCCTGAAATACAGCTCCGTGCTATGTGGCGTCCCCTCATCACCACCACCATTTACCCCTCCAAAAGAAAACACCTGGTGCGCTGAACCAACGCCCGTGCTGTAGCTGTTATTAGCCGGCCTCTCATATAACGCCGACCCGTTCTTCCAAGTGCTGAGAATCGCACCGGAGAACTGCGCTATGTCCGTGGCGTCAATACCCTCGAACGCCTCCAGTCCAGAAGGAAACACGGAATCACCCCGAATCTCGTGGACTAGGCTTTGATTGAGATCCGCGCGCAGCGTTAAATTGCCCTCGGGCGAGTACGCCGCCGAGCTGCTGCAGTATAGCGGGTAGCTGTAGCTAGCCGAGTAATCGTAGTCCAGCCCCGCGCCCGTGGCTGCGTCAGCGCCCGCGATGCCGAACGTGTTTACGTTATCATACCCATAGGCGTACACCCCGCCGTTATTTGAGTACGATAAAGACTGCGTCCACGTCGCGGTGCCCTCGCCCTTCTGCGTTTTGACGTAGGAGCTGATGGAAAGCGTGCGCGTTACGGTTAGCGTGTAATCGAGGGTCTCATTGAAGCCGGTGGAGTTTTGCGTGATCCGCTGAGAGAAGGAGATGCTGGGCTCGCTGGCGAATGTGCTGCCTAGCGTGCCGCTTGTGATGGACTCTGCATCGTCGAGCCAGAGGAATATTTTGCCTGTGATGTACCATGAGCTATCTGTGGCTGAGGAGAGCTTGGCGCTGGATACGCCGTCGTCGTCTAATCCGAGAACCTGGATGGTGAAGGTGTGGTTGTTTCCGTCCGAGAGAAGTGGTAGCCAGGGAGTGATGTCGATCTCGTGCTCCTTGATGTCGAATGCTTGGATCCCGACAACTGGCCGGTGTAGTTGTGGAACCACGCCGCCGGTGTATATAACCGGGAACGGCCAGTCGACCCCGGCAAGCTGGCCATCGATCAAAACTTGAACTTCGCGGAAAGGGGAGTATCCAGGGTACACGCCGTATTCGGCATCGAAAGTGTGTATAGCACTCTGCGGCACGTTACTCCACCAAAACTCCTCATCGCCTTGGCCTTTGACGTCTACGGTAAATACAGCACGGTTTGCATTCCGAGGGAAACTGACTGTGTTAGTCGCGTTCTGCTCAGGGTAAGTGAATTGGCTTGGCTGCCCCTCAGAACCCGTGCGTTCGGAGATAGGGATGATCAGATCGGCGGGGCCTCGACCGCTAGCCGCGACCGATGAAGATTTCCAATAAGTCGCCGTGAGCGTCGTGTTAAGAATGCCCGTGTAAGTATCATCCACAATGCTCTCAAGGTCAAAAATCAAAGTCTGCGGTTCCTTCCAAAGCGACAAGAAAGGTGTCAGATCCTTAAGCCAAGTCCATCGGATGCCGTACGAGGTGGGCTCGGCAGTCGACGTTCTCCACACTTCTGTGTCGCTAAGGTAGAAAATGCCTGTTCGATCATACTGTCGCCCCTTCACCTCAACGGTGAAGTTGATAACAACATGGTCGAAATCATAGTCCGGCGGCGTGTAATTGGCTTGGTCGTGTTAGAATTTTGAACTAATTGCTTAGAGCGAATAAATTCGAACATACCAACGAACGGTGCACCATAGCTGTTCGCGAATGAGTGTTCCATCAAAACTACCGTATGAGCCTCCTCCTCTCCAATTGAGATTGAAATTCCCTCCCCAGTTATCGCGACGCCATCGCGAAACAGAGCTCCTTGAGGCGTCAACACTGGTTCGGCAACTTGGAAGCATTCCAACGGCGTGGTCGCGGCAGCAGGCGCGTCATCGGTTGATGTGACACTAATCCCGCCAGCTACAAGATCCTTGAATTTGGCAAAAGGACTACGCGCTACCTTCGCATCCTTTTCAACGATCTTCTGCGGTGGATATCTCGCGTCGGGATGTGCCACGGAAAACCCTACGAGGGTAATCAACAACAGCCATTTCGTAAACAAGGCGCGTACGCCGTCGCCCATGAGGTTTGAGATCGACATTGATTCCTCAATTGCTCAAGTCGTCGGGCTCTTAGAACGCAGACGAGGACAAGTCGCGCATTCAAAAGAAATAGGAAGTCGATTCCACCTCAAGCACGACATTTTACTCGAGATGCGCGATATCACCCTTGCCTTGGATATATGCATTCCCGGGATGGAGGGCAATTTGCAAAATATGGGCGCTGATAACGATTGCACGGCCAAATCAGCCGAGAATAGAAGGTGATAATGCCAAGATCAAGCTTTGCCTAGACCTTTTTGGGGATATCTATTTGAGACTATTTCTACTTTATCAGTAAGCAAGATCGACATGAATGACTACGATAGTCAAAATGGCAATTTTCGTATGAATTGGGATGTAGCAGCTATTTATGTCTAGTAAGGCCGATAGCAGTGAGGTTTACTAATTAAGTATGTGCTCTAGTAGCAAGCAAAAGACATCGACAGGCCTAATATCTGACAATCGCGTTATGCATTTTCTCGGTATATTATGGTCTAACTCGTGTGTCTTAGAGAGGAACTTTTCAAGCACTCAAAAGAAAGTTACCTACTATGTGTTCCCTATTGTCAATTAACTATATTTAGTGTTCTTTTAAACACTTCGAAGAAATAGTATTGACTTTTTAATAACTAGTACACGGTCAAGAATTATATGTACTATTATGGTATTGAAGAATAAAGAGAAATACTAACCTTATCGAAGCAAGGGCTGGGGGTTTAGTACCTGGCATCGCTGCTGGCTGAGAATAAGGCGACCGTGACCGGTATTACATAGTCGAAGAATGCCTTGATGGTAAGGCGTTGGAACAGGCCCTCCTGAAGCTCATGGGGGCAGATGTTGCACGCATTAGTGCATAGCTAGGTCATTTTCTCAGCTACCTACCTTAGACGCTCTGTTTCGCTAGAAATGGGCATACTTGAATGCTTAGTCGCCGACAGCCCAAGCCTGGGCCTACGAATACCACTTCCCAAACAAGCCCTAGAACCAGAAGGCGCTTGAGTGGTTCACTATTTGGGTACCTAAAAACCAGTTCGAGACCACTATAAGGATGGAAGTACGCATGATACGGTATTTGAATACCTCGGGATGTTGCAGTGGAGGCGTTCGAAGCTGAAGCTGAAGAGTGAGTGGCCTTAATGGTAGTGTTATCATGATATTATATAGATTCAAGCTTTTTAATATTTCGAAGAGTCGAATGCCCTTATAATCCTTGGGACATAGGTGGTAGGTAATTGATATTGCGTGGCCAAAATTATGTAGCACACTTGTGCTGCGACGTCTCTGTATAGTGCTATAACTCCCTCCCTACCAATTGATTTTCATGGGAAAGGGAAAAAAGAACTCTACAGCTATATTCTTCAGCTCGTGCTATATCGCCGCCCCTTGTAGACATCATATTCGATGAGCTAATCTTTTTGTTCGTCAATGATGTAAAACAGTAACTCAGCTGACAATTCGTCTGTTTCACTTGAGTTGAAAGATGCTGGTGGATGAACTGCACGTCGCTGGAGACGTAGTTCGTATAAATGGATTTACGCTGTAGGGAGAAAGCCCACATAGCCCACATTCAGGCCTAGGCTGTAGGTACATGCTGGCAAATCAACCGGCTCCCTGACGAGGTCGCACCCCTAACTGAGACATCCCTGGGTCGATGAACGCGCCAGCCGTTAGACAGCAGGGTGAGCCCAACTATGGGCTGAAAATCATACGACAGCAGTCTAGCCGCCTAGAAATGTACCTATGCTTCTGTACGATTTCCAATGGACTGTCCTCAATTAACATGCTAGGTATGTATGTATAATGCATTCGAAAACTTGGAAGCGAAATAATATCATCCCATTAGAGCATGATTTCCTTCAAAGGACTGTCGTAACCAATGTCGAGTGGAAACTAATTCGGCCCTTCCAAATGATGATGAATGTTTGTGTCCGAAGCAAGTGGCGCTGTTAGGGAGGGTTTAGTTGAGTTAATGACCTTGGAAGAAAAGCAAGAAAAGCAACCCAATAGAAAATACAGTGTTAGTAAGAAAGGGCTAGACAGTAAATCCGGGGTAGTTTGACCGCTTCAGGGACAGTGCTTGAATCCGTCAGCGGCTTGTGGGCCTAGCCAGCAAAGAAACGGGTCTTAAACGGGTCGCGAATAGTCTTAGGCAATGGCTTCGACCCACCGAAAATCTGGGGGCGGGGTTTTAGCGCGCTGGGGAAGTCCCTTGGAGCCCACTTGGTCAGAACTGTCACACGTGAGACAGAGACTATTATTATCAAACTAAGTAAACTAGTCTTCGAGGAAAGAAGGGAGTATAAAAGTTAAAATAACTAGGTGAATTTTAATGAGTGTAAATAAGAAGATGAAAGAGCTAACGGTCAGATACTTATAGCCGAGTGACATCACAACCAAGCTGATCGACGGGGTGCGTGTTGCCTGGTGTGGTAGGTCAGGTAATAATACCCCAATTCCTTTGTATGGATGGATGGTACGTGTGTACTGCCTCCCTGCCTTCCTGGTTCGCAAATCATGCAACTCAGCAATCATTCTGATACGACGACCCAGCAATGGGCACTCGAATGGGTACTATGCGATGCCCGTAGCAGCACACCCAGGGACACCGTCACCCTGTAAGATCTGTTCTCTGGCATGTCAACCCGGGTCTAGCGAATCTTAATCAGCAACAACCCTAGATTATCGCCCGGATGATTGGTTCCTCGAAACGTTGACGCAACGCCATGGTCGTCTGTTATTGGTTTACCCCGCTTCCTCTCATTGTCCTTCTCCAGATGGTCAGTGGCCAGGTCTTGCGTTGGACCAACACAAAGGAGGTGGTATCATCTGCTCTGCCACTCGCCCTCCTCCTTTAAAAGACAATGGTTCCCCTTCCTTGACACGACCTTTTACACATTACACACATATGGTTTCTCAACTTCGGCCATTCAACGAGATTACCAACACCAATACCATCAGATCACTATAGAGTGATACAACCTCAGGTGCATATCAAGAAACCATTATACAACTATAGGATCCCTACAGGTTCGGATAATATATCTGGTACGACTCTCTTTGTCTCTGATCCAAACCTCGCCTCTCACTCCCCGCAACTAACCAAAGCTACATGACTCAGACCTGACAACACCCCTCACCTCAAAGCAACCTCACCTACCTAGTGTGATACCAAGCAGACACTATCGTCAACAAACAACACACCTACCTACCTCATACTTAAACTCTCTTTTTACCTCAACAACCCCAAAAATGCCCGTCCGCATCCCCAAAGCCCGATCAACAGAAATCGCGACCTTCGGGTTCGCAGGCGTAGCCGGCTTCGCCCCCTTCTACTTCATGCTCCCGGGTGCCGAGGAACGGCTCGCAGCGCAGACGACGAGATGGGCGCCGCGCTGGGAAAGAAATATCAGCTACTTCGCGCCTCCGGCGCAGCGGATCGCGCAGCGCGTGGAGCCCCGCGTCGAGCGCACGGTGAAGAAGATCGATGACCGGTTGCCGCTTGAGAAGATGGCGAAGACTGTAGATCGGAGGATTAAGTATGGGATTGAGAGGTTTGGGAAGCATGAGTAAGCATGGGGGTAGGAGGGAGAGGGAAGAGTGGTGATGGGATGGGATAAGATTGAGTTGAGTTGAGTTAGGATGGGATGAAATGTATATATCGGCACTGATTGGATTGTTCAAGGCATGAGTTATGAGATCAGGTAGTTTGGAAGGGATATCTATGAGTTTAGGTGTACTTCGTCCCGCGGATGGGGGCGAGTACGGGCGCTTAGCGCTCTTGCTGGATGAGCGTGAATGACTCGTCTAGTATACGGTAGCATATACCTAATTAAAGCTACTAAACACAACTGCTAATTTCGTGACCTTGTGGTTATATTCGTATAATTAGCCCGTATACAATCAGTGGATTGTGATACTTCTATGCTTCTGCGTATTATTCATTGTTAAGTAGAAATTACCTAATGTTCAATCTCTTAAAGTCGTAAGGGGGTAGAGGTAGATGGATCCGACCTTAGGATTTTCAGGAGGGTAGTACGGGATTAATTAAGGTCGTGCCGTAAAGATTGTGGCTTTGAGAGACCGTTTGGAGGGCAGGGAAGGTGCAACTAGCACTACGGAGAGTACCAGGTACTTGTTATCATCTCGAAACGAAAGAAAGCTCTTCTCATGTTTTCTTCTTCCCTAATACAACATTTCTATCGACTCTTTCTTGATTCGATTCGAGATCACCTCTAGTAATACGCAACTGTACATAGTTATATTGCTTTTCCTATCGCATATATACACTTACTTACACCCTCCATTGTATAAATCTGTGGCTGAAGATAATCATCTGGAACCCCCAAAATACTATCGAGCTTCAATTAAGCAGCTTTCGTAATGGGAGACCAAAATTCAGCCCACCCATCCATCCTACAAGCTTTTACCAATAATTGCCATCTGTACAGGTATACATACCATCCAGGCTGATTCCTACTAACTTAGAATATTACTGGGAAGTAGCTGACCCAATCAACATATATGCTCGTGATTCTTTTAATCTCGCATAGCCTCCATGCTGTCCAGCCTGCTTTCTAGCTCTAGAATTACGGTTCATTAAGTACTTTCATGGTCGCGACTGCGAAATTCCTTGCTATCTTTTTGAATCGGCATCATTGTGGATAGATGCATGTGTTTTCAGCATGGATCCGCTTTCAGCGGTGGGACTAGCAAGCAACATCATTCAGTTTATCAGTTTCTGTGCTGGATTATACTCGGAATCCCGACAGATCTATTCCTCGACGAAGGGAACCACTAGGGAATTCGAGCGTCTTGAGGAGGCGTGCCGCAACCTGAAGACACTTGCCATCGCATTAACGCCTGCAAATTCTCCCGACTCACTTGAAACCCTTCCAGATAGTAAAAGACCTATACAAGCAGAGATTGATCTCGCACGCCTTGCATCGAAATGTAAAGATCTTGCCGAGGATTTAGCTAAGGAACTCGGCGCTTTGCGGCTAGATGATGCATCTCATACTAGACTTGGGAGTTTTTGGTTGGCTCTCAAGTCAAAGCTGAACAGACATCGGATTTATGAGTTACATGATAAGGTGAATCAATATCGCGGTGAATTGATGGTAATTTTAATTGCTGTCACGAAGTAAGTTGTCTTTGTATTTCTAGTTTTGCTATAGGACAAATCTAACGCACACCCTTAGCATGAAGCAATCCAGCTTACTGAAGCACCTGGAAGAGCTCAAAAAGGCAAACCTTAACGTGATAAATGACCATTCATCCAAGCTGAACGAGATATCTGAGCTGGTTAAGAAAACGTCCAATCAAGCGGAAAAGGCCCTCGCGAGTCACGATGTACTTATACCTCTTGACTCGATTCTTAACGGGCTTAAGACAATTTCAGCTTCATCAACCAGACACTTTATTCTAGAGCATCATGTTGTTTGTAGCCTTTATTTTGATTCGCTACTTTTCCGGCATGAGTCAATTCAAGATGCTCATAAGAAGACATTTGAGTGGTTTTGCTATCGTCCTGGATATGCGACCTCGTCTTATCCTCAAGTCACGATTAGGAGTTGGTTGGAATTTGGAAGCGGTATCTATTGGGTATCAGGTAAACCTGGGTCTGGCAAGTCGACGTTCATGAAATTCGTTGCCGACCATTTAGAAACACAGAGGGCCCTTGACAATTGGGCGACCTCGGATGAGTCTACGGAGTCCTCAACACAGGACGGGTGCATCACAGCATCATTCTACTTCTGGAGTGCGGGAACACCTCTTCAGAAGTCTACGGAAGGATTATTGAGATCCTTACTCTTCGAAATTCTTTCTCATGTACCAGAGCTTATTCCAGTAGTCTTTCCTGAACGGTGGGCTTACTTAACAGTGACAGAAGTTCGAGAACGAAATCTCGGTAAGCAACGGAACAGAAGTTATGGAGATTGGACTATCAAAGATCTGTCAGCAGCATTGCGCCTTTTATCGACAGCTCCGGCCTGTTCACCCAAACGCTTCTGCTTCTTCATTGACGGATTGGATGAATATCATGGCGACCATCGTGAGCTTGTCAACATGCTACTTACTATATCAGCCAATCACAATATCAAATTGTGTGTTTCTAGTCGCCCATGGAATGTGTTCGAAGATAATCTAGGCCAGGATATATCTCAAAAGCTTTATATTCACGAAGTTACCCAAAACGATATCTGGATGTACACTGTTTCAACCCTCCAGGAAGATGCAAATTGGACGTTCGAGGCTTCTACAGAACCTCAATATAATACCTTGGTCGACAAGATAATTGAAAAGGCGCATGGCGTGTTCTTGTGGGTCGTCCTTGTCGTTCGATCTCTGCAAGAGGGGTTAAGTAATGGCGACTCATTACTTATGCTTGATCAGAGGGTACAAGATTTGCCAGAGGAACTGGGCCCCTTCTTTCGACATATTCTTCTTTCTGTTTCATCCATATACCACGTACGAATGGCTCTTTATTTCTACTTTACTATCAATTCTTCCCCAGGTATCACGCTTATGCATTTCTCATTTCTCGACGATTGTATCGAGAACGAAAACTATGCACTCGACACGCCAATAGCTCCAATGGATGGTTATGAAATGGCAAAACGATGTAAAAAAGCTAAACGTCGACTCAATGCTTGCTGCAGAGGGCTGCTTGAAGTGCAAAATGGTTCCATCCAAAGACTAGATCCTGGCTATCTTACACCTCAGGTCACTTTTCTCCATCGCACTGTGAAGGACTTCCTCCAGACAGACGAGATGTGGTGCTTCTTCCAGGATTTGCTGGGAGAGACCCAAATGAACACGGTGGTACTTAGCTCGCTTGTGGCCTTTTACAAGAATCTTCCTCCTCCTCTGGCCCCACCTCCCTATTTTTCTCTTAACCCTCATCCCCTTGCCACACCTCCTCGTCGTCGTAGAATTGATTTCGCATTGGCTTCTAAAGCTCTATATTTCGCTAGCGGAGCTGAAAAAGAAGCTGCGGATACGGCTATCCGATTGGTCGACGAGCTTCTCTACGCCTCACGGTATTCGCAAAGAGGCTTCGAAGACGAAATGCACTTCTACGAGCGTGCTCTTTACAATGGGCTATGTGAATATATTTCTTACAAATTACGTACAAGCTCAGAGCAGGAAATCTCTAGTCTTATAACACTTGCCCTTTACTATGCTAATTCGACCCATTGGAAGGTTGCTGATATGTACGACATGTTAGCGATGCTCTTGAATTCTACAATTGGCATCAATAGTGAGCATTGGGTTTCATACATGGAAATTTTCGGCAAAACTGCCTGGCGGGAAACCGATCTGGACATGGTGAAGCGTCGTAAGAGAATACTCAGTCTGATTCTGCCACACGTCAAAGACATGAAGGGCTGGGGTACCATGCTCGACGGCCATCACAAGCACATAGTCAATGCGAAAACATCAAAGAATGTGGCTTATTTAAGAGCTCAAATGATAGGGGAGCTACTTACTTACGGAGCAGACCCCAACGACTCGTACATGTCTGGAACGTGTTGGACCTGGTTATGCGACTATATTCGCATGTTTTACACAAACGAAAGTCCACAAAGAGACATTGTTCGATTGGAATTTCTATCGAACATTGTCGAATTGTTCCTTAAAGCTGGCGCTGATACCAGCTGCGACCAATCGCTGACAGTAGACCAAGTCAATTCCATCTTCCCTGCTTCTTTAGCCAAACCTCTTTGCGATATTTTACAAGATAAATCCCCGTACGAGAATCTTGACATTGAAGGGGAAATAGAAGAAGAAACATCCTTATCACCTATTCCAAAGTATTTTGGGGTTTTATCTGGAGTATTCACGAAAACTTTCCTGCAATGAGGGTTCCATTTTTCTCCTCCATCCCTTTTCAACGATTATCCTGAAATGACACACGATTTCCTAGGTAATAACAGAGTGCGACCTTCGAACCTACCTGGCACCTTTGATTTAAAAGGCATATACGGATGGCGTTTGAAGAATAGGATGAGGGAGTTAAAAACGTCAGATTTCATTAGTCAAGGGATGTGTTCGAAGCTTCATGCGAATTTCAATTCTCTCCTACCTAGATCACCACCACGATAGATATAACTTGTTGCTTTACTTTATCTCAATACCGATGCTAAGGACGTACATAGGCAGGTACCTATGCAAAGACGCTTACCTGCCTACTACCCGGATATGCAAGTCCATGTAGGTTCCCGTCTTTAAAGAAACCCTTTCGGTATCTTGCATATCTCCTTAGTAGGTATTTCCTGCCTACCTCATTGTGGCTGGCTTACGGCGTATATTGATCGCACACCCTCCTTGGCTTCATTAGTTACACATGAGAAGCCACCTGGCCAAGTCCTACCTTGTAATGTATTAATTATTTCGCTTCGGGCTTCCGAAAATGACAAAAGCCCCTCACCATGTCGTACGTGGCTTCAGCCATTGCGATGTCGCGCCTCCTGCCCCCACG
This sequence comes from Annulohypoxylon moriforme, assembly GCA_022695765.1. Lineage (NCBI taxonomy): Eukaryota > Fungi > Ascomycota > Sordariomycetes > Xylariales > Hypoxylaceae > Annulohypoxylon > Annulohypoxylon moriforme. Next base: position 665,770 of record MU403094.1, on the reverse strand, counting down.
TAGTGGCCGCGGTCACGATGTAGTTTAGAAAAACTTTTCAGAAGGTTGGAGTAGTATCTGGGCAGTTTCTTATCCCTAGACCCGTGCCGCCTCTGGCTCTTTAGCAGTGCACTAATACCCACTATTTAGACTCACGATGGCCATAGTCATATGTAGCGCGAGATACCTCCTGGGTACGTGCCTAGGCATACAGACCGTTGCGACTCAATATGGCGGGTTGCGGGTGCTTCATCCGGGCCTCGGCTGCGCAAGGACGCGCTATGCAAAGGATTTGAGGGCCTACTTATGTTTATGTACTAACTTCTAGGGTTTCGAGAAGATTCGGCGATAGGTAGCACTCATTGTTCACCTGGCTAAGGAAGCCGGCGTCACCCACGCCATCGCATCTACCACGCTTGGCGCTTTTTGAGTCGAGGAGAGCTACGGGCCGCCCATCAGAATCGGCCCTTTGTTCGCAGCCCACGCCCACGAACACCTTTAAAACTGAACCGGCGATCAGCCTTGTTGGTCATGTCGACCTCGGCCGGGTTGCGGCTGCGGCATTCCGGTATCATGCTATCTACTTGAGCCGAAGGCTAGATGTCATAGGCGAAGAAATTTCGATTTAAGGTGTGTTAGACCAGATTTCTGAGGTTATCGACGATGGTAAGTATATAAAGGCCGCCTTTATGACAGATGAGGAGATTGCTCGGGTGCAAGCTGCGGGTTCGCGGCAAGCGTTCGCTTCGGAGACGTCTGTGGGGTACACCCCGGATGATGCAGCCTTGGGCGAACTTCGATGCCTAGTTCCTGACCTTATGACATTTAGGAAATTTCTTGAGTGGAAGAACGCGCCTGTCAAAGAGACGCACATCTCTTAAAGAACAAGATGTTACGGCCGCATTAAAGCAAATTTGGGAAGCCTGAAAAATGACACATAGAAAAGAGACATATCTTGAGACCTCCAAAGATCCCGACAAGTGAACTGGATTTCATGTATGGAAGCACACTTATATTGTGAGCATCTCCCTTTTCGAATACCCCTAACCTATCTATAAGACCTCCACGCCTCTCACAATGTTGTTACCATTTACCGACGCGTATTTGGGCCTATGATAAACGAAATAAAAATAAACAGGGTTTGAAACATCGTGAATAAAATCTTAAAGTCCTAGTTATCTCTGCATGATAAATCTTGATCATATCAATATTTCGTGCTTCTGAGAAAACGGGGGAAGAGCGAGACCGCTTCCCCGGATCCCGATACGCTGTTCGGGGTTGAAGTGTTTGGATGGCCAACATCAGTCCTATTTTACCCTAAGCGAGCATTTAGGGGGCCGTAGGGCTGTATCGATTGACTCAGCTGCGAATCCGTCTCCGACCATCTCGCCATTCGAACAGTCTAAGCCGCTTCCCGATTCAGTAATGTTCTTCAAATAACATAAAACAAATACCGGGGTTTGGGTATGCGGTTGAGGTGGTAGGTCGAGAATCCTTCCGTTGATTATGATAAGGAAAATGTCATGAAGTTGGGATGCATCCGCCGTAACATTCGACGCTGGGCTGAAGTTCGAGATGTTTCAAACCAAACTTCACTTTTCACTGACGAGAAGTCCTACGATCTATAATCCCGAAGATTCAATAGTTATAGCCATCGTTCTCTTCGAAGATTCTTTTAAGATGTCGACTTTATTTCTCAGTGATGAACTCAGGGGTTAGTAAAAGCGACATTTCCTTTGTTACACTCTTACACTCTCTCCAAAATCATTTTGAAAGGCATATGGGTAGTTGATCTACTCAACACCTCGGAAATAATGTTCTGGTGCCTTTTCATGCTTAATTTTCTGGGAGTTTGGGCGGTGAGGCTACCTCAGGGATTTCCGTCGCCGGCGACACTATCCAAATTGGCACCATGTGCTCGAATATCTCGTCTGGCTAATCTAGGTATCGCATCTAATACTTCCGGTACGTAAACACCTAATTCGTCTTATCTAACTAGGTGTTGTATTGACTTACATTCGGTACAGCGACCATTCCAGGGTCCTTAGCTCTTGACTGCCTCCGCTCAGTACCAAATCGGCCAGAACCAGCGCAACAGCTCATTCAAAGCCTCAAGGCCTTCGTTAATTGGCAGGCTACTCTTCCGTGGCTCAAGGACCCTCCACAGTCATATATGCTACCCGCAGTTGATGTCCAAGGGAGCCTTGACAACATCTCCTCCACGGCGGCAGCAGGGGGGTTTCCTAGCGAGTATGATTTCCAGCTTGCGATAGTCAAAGCTATTGCCGCAGCACATGACGGGCACTTTCAATACGTTCCGGATGTCTTCAAGGCTTTTTCATTTCAGAATGACTTAGTAGCCGACCTGGTTTCTGTTTCAACCAATGGGACCACCTTGCCAAAATTGTATCGACTATGTGAGTTTAAACCGTTACCACCTAAACCAAAACTCGAAGTACCCCTTTCTCATACATATATATTACTTAGCCGCCTTCCAATCCACTAATGGGACTCTCCCGGTTGCAATCTCCCAAATCAATGGCCAAAATGCCACTAGCTTCTTGCTGGATTTAGCCTCTCAATTCAGCAACGCTCAGGATATCGACGCACAATGGAATTCCCAGCTCATAGGTTACACAAATCTTGCTAGTTCCAACGATCCTTTGGCCGGAAGTGTGCTATTCGTAGCCCCAAGAGTGGTTCTCATATACGAAGACGGGAAAATTGAAACCCAGGAGACGAAAGCTCAGCTGAGCCCAAATATAGACTTCTCCAAGATTACCTCAGGGGATGCCTTCTATGACAAATTCTGCAACCCTGTGACGGCTTCAAACTCAACAGGGGCTCCGGCCGCCGTTGTTCATCGATCTCAACCAAGCGTAAATAAACGCGCGACTATGACCAATGGGTACCCAGTTCCTTTCGTGGAAGAGGCCACCATGGGTACTACCAAGGGATTCTTCCTCAACGGAACAGGGTTTGACGACGTAGCCGTGTTGTCCCTCTCGGCTTTCGAGGATAATGACGAAAATACGTATCTGCCAAACTTCCAAAATACGGTAGAGACATTCTTGACGCAAAGCCGAGATTCTGGAAAGAAGCGGCTTGTCATCGATCTCACGGAGAATGGTGGTGGCATTGTCATGGCCGGCTTTGAGCTCTTCGCTCAGGTTCGATACTCCTCAAAACATATATCGCTTGACATAATGCCTTGCTAACTCTACGATAGCTTTTTCCAGGCGTAAATCCATTTAATGCCAATAACATGCGTCTCTCGGATAGTCTAGCAAACATCTCCCGCATACTCGCAACTCTTCCCCAACAAGAGCAAGTCGCTAGTGCGCAAGCCTCAGGTCTATTAAGCAATTTATCGCCTACCGACCTATTCAGACCTCAAGGAGACAAGTTTACTTCAGTCGATGAACTTCTATCGCCCGTAACCCTCCAAGGCGATAAATTCACTGCGTACATTGAACAACCCTTTAGCACTGTCCCTGGCTTCACCATGACCGGCACCGGCAACCGATCCAACCCCCCACCAGCCCTCTTCAAACCCGAGAACGTGGTGCTTCTTACCGACGGCAACTGCGGTTCGACATGCACCATATTCTCGTACCTAATGATCTTCCAAATGGACATCAAAACCGTATCAGTAGGCGGGCGGCCCCAAATCGGCCCAATGCAGTCCATCGGCGGGACCGAGGGCTCTCAAGTCCTCGAATTCTCCGAAATCTCGCAGATCTCCGCCATAGCCATAGGCGCCGTCCCCGACCCCCAGCAATCTCAACAACTAAAGACCAGCGAACTCGGCGTGCTGGCGCAAGGATACGCCGTGAAACGCGCGCTGAGCGCAACCTCGCCCGGAAGCGTGAATTTCAAGAACGCGTTCGCGCCGTCGGATGCGGCGACACCGTTGCAGTTCCTTTACGAGCCGGCGAATTGTCGCTTCTTCTACACGCCGGAGATGGTGACATCGGCTGAGCTGACGTGGCGGTACGCTGTTAATGCTACGTGGGGAGACCCGGCGACGTATTGTGTGGAGGGGAGCATGGTGCCCGTGAATACGTCGAAGGCGGTTGATCCGGCGTTCCAGAACGTGGCTGCTGGGAATTCAGGGGATGCTGGTGGGAGTACCAATGGTGCCAATGGGACTGATGGGACTGCTGGCACCGACGGGGCTGGGAATGGGGGTGATACGAACAATGGGGATGGAACGAACAATGGGACGAGTGGAGATGATGGGAATGCGGGAGGAGCGAATGCGACGGACGGTAATTCTGACGATAAGAAGAATGCTGCCGGGGGTGGAGTCGAACAGAATATCTTGCACACAGTAGGGCTGCTGGCAGCACTCTCAGTTATGATGTCATGTCTTTAGTTGATGGATTATGAATTTAGGGGGCTAATGGAAGGATCTTAGGGTCAATTCAGGAGGTTTCTCACGGTTTGGACAGGGGCGTCTCGGCTAGGGGAGCTAGGTACCTACATAAACTCCTAAAAATAGGAAAAGGGGTAAGACGTTATATATATGCCCAGATACGTATATATCCGTATATATAATAATTACTCTCGTACCTACCTATACTTCAACTTGATTTGATCTTGTCTAGGTAGGTATGTAATACAATAGCATCAGTCACCTTTGCGATCGTAAGGGGTCGATTACATAAGCAGCCCCTTTTGATGCGCGCGGCGATTAGCCATTGGGGACAATTTTTCGCTTCTGTAAAAATGCATGCAAAACTTGATGATTTCACTATATTCATCACTAAAGCCTAGATATATCCTAATAGTAAATACTGACCTGACTAGTAGACAATAACATATCCATCATTCACCGAGTACCTAGTGCGCGAACAACCCTCTCCCCGTTGTCCCTCCCCTGACGCCGAGGGGTCAAAAGTACAAAGTAGAACAAACCATCGATATAACCCCGCAATGGAATAATGGCGCCTGGGCTATGAAATGACATCAAGTGCGGCCTTCAATGGCCATGGAAAGAAGGAAACCGGGGAAGCGTATCTTATAAATAGACATACAACCTTATATACCATCACCCTCGACCTCCGGAGCCTCGGCAGCGACCTCTTCCTCGTCAATGGCCGCTTCCTCTCCGACGGGCTCTTCGGGTAATATCCCATTCATCCGCTCCCAAACCTCTCGTCGTATCCGGTCGTCTTTGGCCTTTCTCGCCCTCTCAACCTCCTCAAACCCGCCGCTCTTCTTTAGTTTCCCTTCCTCGACGAATTTCGTTAATTCCTTCTTCAACGGGTTATCCCGCCGGCTCTCTAGCTCCTTTTGCCGTAGCTTCTCCGCGCGCTCGATAGCCTCTAACCGATCCTCGTGGTTCGGCTGTAGCGCTCTGACCTCGCCCAACACGCCCTCTTTCGCAGCAGAAGGGTCAGAGCTATTGCCGAGATTATGTAAGCCCTTAGAAAATTGCCTATTGGTTGGCGCCGTTTCCTTCATCTGCTCCTTAGTAGCCTGCTCGACGAGCGCGAAAGTCTCCGAGGCCTTCTCAATATCGTCCTGCAAGTCGATCATGAGGTCCTCCATGACTTTAAGCTCGTCACGGCCCTGGCAAACTTCCTCTAGCTCCTTCTCCCAGATCTTGGTCCAGATAGGCTTCTCCCGTTTCATGTACTCCTGAACCTTCTTGAGCTCCTTAGTCAAGACTTGGATATCCTTGGACACGCCCTCGAGTTGGCGTGGAAGAGGTCGCACGCCGCGATTAACGACGTCCTTGCGCAAGTCTTCAACAAGGTCCTGGAGATCGTCCACTCTTGTGACAAGGCGGTCCGAGTCCGAATTAAGTTGCTTACGGCCCTTGGTCACATAAGCATAACCAGAATCACCCTGTACGGCAGGCACGGAAGCTTTGGCCGCCGCAACTTTAACATTAGCCGCCTTGCCCCGCAATGAGGACATGGAACTCTGGATCTCGGTCTGGAAATTCGAGTATGTCTGTCGCAAGACAGCGAGATCACGACGTAAGCTTTGCAATTCTCGAAGCTGGCTGGGATTAAGCTTGGCGCCTGCGCCAGCTTCAGCTCCACCAGTCTTGACATCGTCTACCATGGGCGGTGGTACTGCGGCCATACGAGCCATTTCCTTGGCAGTCTCTAGTTGCCTATCAGATACTCTTTGTAGGGCTGATCCTTGGTCCGTGACATTCTGTCTGACCTCATCCACCGCCTTCTTGAGGGCTCCGATGCCCTCATCGAAATGCTTCTTAACCTCATCTAGCGGCTCAACGTTTAGCGCAAGTACCGTGCGGTCTTTGATATCGGAAAGATCCTCGAGCTCGTGCCGCACCCCAGATACAGGATCTTGGATATATATCTCCGGTAGATCACTTCCATTCAAAGCAGTGTTCCACGAGAATTTCTCGATAAAGGCGAGTTGCAAGCGGCCAATCGTTAGGTCGGTATAGCCCTGAGGGAGCACAAATTTCTTTACCTTAGATTTGTACTGTAAGAACAGGGTGAGTTCCTTGTCCAGAGGTGGTGACTGATCTTGTGCAGGTTGCTTCTGTTTCTCGGGGGGTGTCTGGGGACGCGGTTTCGATTCTGGAGCTGTATCCACCTCTATTGTCGGCCTTGACTTATCAGGAGACCCAGGAGGAGCCAACACTGGAAAACCGTCGTCCAGAGGCCCAGATATAGTCGCACTAGGCTTGTACTTATCGTCTGGTGACCGAGCAGGGGGGCTATCTTGTCTCGGGGGTAGTAAGTCGGGTTTGGGGCTCTCTTCGACTATCTTATTAGGCATCCTTACTGGCGAAGACGATTCGTATGCATTTTTGGCCTGGCTGGAAGTATTGCGATTGTGTCTCTGCAGAGACTCCCTCACTTGAACTGCTCGCATCGATTCTCGTACTTCCCCACGACCTCGGTTTGGTATTGGAGTGTTTTGAGTAGGTAGCATGGGCACACCGTTCGTTGGGGCACCCAAGTGTTTGGAAATCTGATAGGCGGAGTATCTTCGAGAGGCTCTTCTCTCCAAGTCCCCTCCTCTTTGTAAAGCAGCAAGGGCGCTCTGTTGTGACTTCGGCGGTGGAGGGGGTGGAGGGAAGGAGTCAATATCTAGATTGGCTGCCGAACCCGTAGGTATCGTAGAGTCGTCTCCAGGATACGGCGCAAGTACGGGCATACTCTGCATTGTATTACTGGAAAGCGATGATTGTTCGGAGTTGAAGGATGTGTTTGACTGATCTCGAGGAAGGACTCGTCGATTAGGGGACTGGTTTACTCCCGGAGGACCTTCATTCTGTTGCGACGGCGCAGCGTACCCATTCTCGAGACCCTCGTTTAGAAGGGTTGTGAGACCGGTATTATTGCTTCCAGTAGTACTACTACTCATAGTGCGATTCGCAATCCCGGTGCTGGACTCGGGAGAGCTTGCGCCGTCTTTATCCCGAGTTTGCTTCTGCCTAAGCTTCTGCTGTTTTCTTTTCAGGCCATGTAGAAGGTGGATAATTATGTCTCGTATACGGGGTAGATATTTCTCCAGACTTTCGGTATTCGCTTCTTGGCTCAGCGTAGCCTCCAATATGTGTCTAAGGTTTTCGGGGACGTTTCCTAGATCTGACGTGTCGACGTTGATTGCAGTAAATGCGCGACAGGCCATATTAAACTCATAGCCTAATCTAACATAAACGTCGGATACCTGAGTGTCGGTGGCTTGCCCACGCGACCACTGCGTTAACGTTTCGAGAAGTTGTTTTGTCGCGACCAGCAAATGTGTTACGCTTTTTTCTATTTGCGAAAGTGGCATCGACGAGCCATTCGATTGCTGCGAGGAAGACATATGGTCAACATGTATGCGGGTAATGTATTTAAATAATTTTGAAAAAAGAAAGAAAACAATGTAGAAGTTCCGAAAAGCGTGGGGTGATGACAAAGGACATCATAGAAAAATTACAGGATCAAGAAACAATATCCGTTTTGGACGTTTTCTGCACTTGTGATTATGGATCCACACTCACATTTCGCCTTGAATTACTTCCAGCTGATCTACTTGATGCCGTGGACGAGCGTGGCTGCATGGTTGCGGGCGACATCGATCGCGTAGGAACATTTGACGAAGCTCCATCGCTGGGTCCTGGAGACCGTCGCTGTAACGACCGTTGGGACGGGTTCGGGGCCTGCATCTCGGCCAATATTTTGAGCCTCTCTCTTCCTTCTGATCTTTTATATACCCTTTCTCCTCCTCTTTCCGTCTCTTTCTTCTTTATTGGGTTGATATTTCGTCCTAAACTCCAACTTTGCTTCGACGTTTCAAATTACTAGGCGCGGAATACTACCATTCGTACAAAACAGAATCGAATATCAAGAACCAAAAAATAATGCGACAAAGAAGTGTATTGACAGAGCTATGGCGATTTGAGCTTGGTTATGCGGGTCGAAATCCGAGGTCGAACCGTCGTCGATGATGACGGAACAGAATCGACGAGGATTTGCCCGCGAGGCGCGACGTCGAAAAGGATGAGAGAGCCCGACCAGCGCTAGGCCCATTTTGGCTAAGTACACCCAGGGGCAAGGATCAAACACGGTGACGTTCGGAGGCGGGATAAAGTTCAATGTCCACGGGGTGCTTGGCTGATTAAGAATGGGGGGTAGGGGCTCGTGGTCATAGCGTCCCGTTCTGCCCGTCCTGTCCGTCGCAGTCGCAGTTGAGTCTAAATATTTGGTGCTCTCATCCATGTATGTACCTTCTTCAAAGACTATCGTCGTTCCCCGTTCTTTCTCTACGCAGGAAATAATAAATACAATTTTGTTGTGTTTATTACCTCAAGAAATATCAAGGCCGCTAAAACAAAGTTTCAAGAGATCCATGTCAATGTCCGAACGTTCCTTCCACGTTGTTTGATTTAAGCTGTGCGATGTGCGATGACAGCATGCCCACCCCCCAATGCTGTTTGGTTAGTCGATTTTCAGATGGAACTTCAATGTTCGTTTCGTTTCACAACTGCATCATACACATACCCGTCCGTACACTGCAGTCGCACTATGGACTTTGGCCTACCTGCACCAGGCACCTACCTCAGTTAGTGTGCATAAACTGCATAAACCAACATAAATGTTTATACTGAGGCAATGACTCGACTCATCACAACTCATCACTTGACAATCTCGTATCCAGTTGAACATCGATTTTTTCGATCTTTCGCGAGTCCTCGTGCGGCTGAATGTTAAATGCTTAAGCAGTCCAGCTAAGCTTAATATTCCTTGAAAAACGCGTGGCGATTGTCCACGGGTATCTCTAGGCGGACCTAAATTAAGCAGCAGAGGCAGCCCTAAATCCCCTAAATCTCCAGGATTATCGCACCAACAACCCTGCCCTTTTTGCCCGCAACCAGCCCGCAACCAGGTAGATCGCTTTCGGACCGCCTTTTCGCTCGTTAGGTCGCTTTCGTTTACGAGCCGAATATTCCCTATTTACCATCGGAAATAACTGGTGCCTATTTCAACCTACCTATCAGTCCTATCACATACTGATCACAGCCGTTTTACTACGCAACATCAACCCGTAAATAGCTAGATGCACATCTCGACACGTCAGCATTTCATGAGTAATGAGCCACGGTCTTGTTGCGATGCTGGGTTGGTAAACTATCCGATGTTGATCTGTCCTAGGTAGGCAAGGGAAATTGTTAGTTAATATATTTCCGGGAATATATATATCACGAACGAATACTAGGTATCCTTAACTCTGCCGAAGTCTCGTCATTATTTTCAAATAGGACTCAATCTTAATTATACCGCACTTCAGTTTCTCAATATTAATCGCTTACTCTCGTTGCTCTATGCATAGTCAGAAAATGGCATCTCCAAAAATCGCTATCATAGGGGCTGGACCAGCTGGTTGTATGTTAGGGAGAATATTATCGCTCTCCGATGTACCATTCACGATATACGAAAGTGATGCCAGTCCAAACTATCGTTCCCAAGGAGGCACATTAGACCTACATCCTGGGACAGGCCTAGCAGCAATGAAGGAGGCTCAGCTATGGGATGAATTCATGGAACACGCCCGCTTCGACGGCGACTACATGATACTAACAGACAAGAACCTCCAGCCTTTTATACAGATAGGTCCCAGCAATAAACTCAGCGAGCGGCCCGAAATTGACCGCTTCCAATTGCGTAAGATCCTCACGGAATCGCTCCCGGAAGGGTCTATCAAGTGGGGACATCGCCTTCAAAGGGTCGAAGGGGATAATACATTAATATTCGATCATGCAACAGAGTCGGGTTTTGATCTCATCATTGGATGCGAGGGAGGATGGAGCAAGGTCCGAAGCTACATCTCATCAGCGGTGAAACCACACTATACTGGGATTGGGTGTCACCGTCTATCGATATTGGATGCGGCAGCCACAGCTCCAGATCTCTACAAGGTCGTCAATCGTGGAAGTTTATTTGCTAGCTCAAATGGGCAGAGAATGGGAGTACAACATATGGGTGATGGAAGCATCAACGTCGCTTGGACCTCGCGCCGTCCCGAAAATTGGACTCAGACTTGCGGATATAACCCTCATAATATCGATCAAGTCAAGAAGGCAATCCTCAAGGAGATGGAGGATTGGTGTCCCATGCTTCGCGGGGCAATCGAGAAGGCGTGCAATGATATATGCGACCCGAAAAATCTCTATCAGCTTCCCGTCGGCTGGCATTGGGAGCACCGCCGCGGCGCAACCATTATAGGGGATGCCGCGCATTTGATGGCCCCATTTGCCGGCGAAGGGGTAAATGTCGCATTTGACGATGCGCGGAAGCTCGCTGCTGCTATTATCAGAGCAGTGCAGGCAGACGGCGAGGTAGATCAACTCGACAAGGAAATACAGGCATTTGAACAGGAAATGTTCACGCGTATGGAGGTATATCAACGGCAGACGGAAGATGTGACAAAGCTCTGGTTCTTCAGCGAGGGTAATATGCGGGATGTCATTCCGAAAATAATGCTGGCTCACGCGAAAGCTAAGTTACCGACAGTAACGCATCCCCTGGCCTGGGGGCTCATCAACTCGTATTGGTTCGTCAAGACCAGACTCTTCGGTTAACCAACGCACTCAATTTTTCGCGTTATTTTGGGAGTTTGGCATGATTGAAGGTGTATTGTCAATTGGCGTTATATTCCCCGGCACAGCACAATCCTCACTCGAACGATTAATGTTATTCTTAACTCCTGAATGATCTTACTCTATGCCTGTACTGTAACTACATGTCAGCCACTCTTACTAAAAAGGATTATCGCATGTTACCCAAGTACTTCACTGCAGCGCCCTCTTGTGTTTCTTGTTTCAGGTCCTGAGATTGGCGAAGTTCATCGCTAGAGGCAAGACATTATTAGGCCTTACCTGATTGATTCAAAATTTTCAATGTGACTTTGATCGGACGGGAACTCCCACTCCCACACCTGGGCAGCGTGGGGACAACGTGCAGGGGGCTTGAGTACTGCAGATTCTGCGGCTTGCACGGCTGCAGATCTCTTTATTCTTCCTTCCCGTATCACTTGCAGGTGAGCGCAAATGGGGCTCACTTCTATTCTTGCGAATTCTTAGGTGAGAATAGTCGAAAGTTGGCCAGACCGAGTGTCCGACACGATCCCGAGGACATTGAACGATTGTTCACCCAATTAGCTAGGTACCTACTCCCGCCCTATTATCGTGCAACCTTTCAAGCAAGGCGCAGAGCCCGCATCCATGCCCTTTCCTTTCATTTCATGAGGTTTGGCCCCAACACAGTAGACCTTAGGTTACAGCAGACCGTCACCAGAGTCGCAACGGGCCTCTGAGCCTCATGAGTCTCTGACCATACAACCCACCATCAGCCTATAGATTGATGATGATTGGAAAGATTTCGATGCTTGTTGCTTCGTTACCACGAGGCGCAGTATGAATTCCGCGGCAAATGGAGTAGTTCTCGTGGGAGGACGTTGGTCATAATCTGTGAAAAATACCGGTGCTGAATCAGGCTATCGCCGAGCTAGGTAACTTGGGTATCATGGGAACTTGGAAGTTGTCCGAATCTTGGGGTCAGTCACGCTGTCGATCTTACAAGGGTCTTTAGGTGTGCTTTTTCGCAAGCCCAACTTCATCCTCGTTACACCAATGACGTTCCGAGATAACTACCTAGACATGCTATACTCCAAATACCTACCTCTGAGTAACTTCTGAACCAACAGTTATAAAAAATAATGTAAAATGCCTTGGGTATCTAGTAGTTACACTTACACAACTACTTAACATGGGGCAATCCAAGAGGGCTTCAGGTTCCTTCTCGTCTAACATTGGACCTAACAGGCTATCGTAGTGCTTATGTAGCCATTTATGAGGCTCACGATGTCAGCGTTAGGCTATAAACAAGTCAATTAGGTCTAATAGTAGCGCCTGTGTTACAGACCGAAGTCCTGCATGCTTCTTACAGCCTTATAAGTCCCAATTGGGTTTGAATACCCGTCGGATTGGAAGGCTATGCGAAACATTCGCGACTAACTGGTTCAATTGGGGTGATTTTTATATCATGAGGCTGCATTTGTTGCAGATAACGCCCATAGAACTAACGTAGGACTAACATAGAACTGGTGGTGATTATCATCGTCTCCAGTCTGTGGTTTCGGTACGATTTGGAAGGCTTAGCACTTAAATCATTAATATTCATTGTGTTTGAAGGCCACGACATACATTTTCTAACCTAGAGCGAAGCAATGACCGGAATGTTCAGGATATTTACGACAGTGTAACGCATCACTGCTAGGAATACACCGAGCGAGCTCCAAATTATAATAACGTATCGTCTATTTTAGAGGTGAGAGTTGTATCGGTTCGTAAACCCCGAACTACCAAGGCTCGACGGCCAGAAAATCGGCCTGGTGAAGCATGAGACTCGACCGGCCTCAAAAATGGTCTTGGATGCAACGTTGAAGCGAGAGGGTCTCAAAAGTACCACCAAATTGATATGTGGGAAAATATTACCCTTCAATTTCTGAATAGCTGAAGTGATTTCTGTCAAGATGTTCAGCTTCATGAGCTAGTAGTAGTAGCTTAGTATCTGGATCTTCCCGCGCATGTACCACTGTTGAAAAAGGACCCCTTCAGAGGAACTACTCTGCTGCCATGTAACAATGACAGAATCCGATGCACAAGGCAGACAGGTTAATGATATCTAACTTTATTAACGGATTCTGTCATTGTCAAATCGCCCCTTTCAATTTTATGGATTCTATTTCTACCTACTAGGTACCTATAACTATAAACCTGGAGCTACCCGTGGAAGTAACGAGGTACCCACTTAGGTACCGGTGTACTACGATATTTACCTAGTAGGTCGTTGGCCTTCGGAAGTGCCTAGTGGGTGGACCTGCTGTTTCTATCCAACCCTTTATGCGGCGAAATTATTCTATCTTAAGATGCGCAAATCTTATGTCTTGGTTTAATGCAATTACGTATCTTTTTATTATTTTTGTTAAGAATACTAACTGGAGGTAACTCGCTCGTAGACTTAGTATCGGGTATGACATTTATCTATGAATATTTTGAACAAATTCAAACAATTGTCTGCATGTGCAAACGGGAAACGCGGGCATCGGGCAGGTTATGTTATCTAACGCCATGAAATGCACCTCGACGTCACAGTATAGGTACGGTCTCTTGCAGCTAATTCTGAACGATATAAGACATTATAATACTAAGTATACGCTCTAGATCAGTCAAGATGCACCGTGTGAATAATAATAAGTACACAAGGTAAGGAAAGTGAATCATTGATGTATATAATACAGGTAGTTGCACCAAGTCAGACCACCTTTAGCCCCTCCAAACCAATCCAATCACTTCCCGTCCCTAAGTTTTGACGCTCGGACCACCTTACTTAAAAAGAAAAAGAGCTCTCAGGCCCCACTTGCTCCTCGCAGAACGCACAACTGGATCGCAGTCTCCCACTTCATCCTTGGCCCACACCTGACCGAAAAAGCACACCAAAACCCACCAAGCTTGGAGGAAAAGACAGCCAACCTTGAATGTGTTAGCGTGTTAGCACCCATCTCGAAGTACCAGGGTACCTACTGAACGTAGGGAAACGCCATGTAACTCGCCAACCTCGATTTAGACCCTTTAGACCTTAAACACTACAACCTCCACTTTCCCATATCATCTTTCATTCCCCAAGCTCTACACAACTAACCCACCGCTCTCCGAGATCAGAGCAGATCAGAGCAGATCAGAGCAGAAGAGAAGCGACGTCCTCCGCGACGAGGTCATCTTCTTTTTATAGACCGTGCTGGGGGTTGCTGAAGGGAGACAGATACGAGAGACGAGAGACAGATACAGAAACAAGAAGCAGAGAGAGAGATAGAAAATAGCAAACCCAAGCAGCGAACATCGACCAATAACCCGAGGTGAGACACGACGACTTTCTTTACAGTACCCTACCTACCCTCCTACCCTCCTACCTTCAGCGTACTCATCCCTACCTGTACCTACCTCTCAGCAGTAAGCACTCAGCATTCAGCATTCAGCACCACACAAGTACACACCTAGCACAACCCGGCACATCTACCATACATAATTATTTTAGGTAGCATGGGCATCCGTGGCCAGCTGCTGGCCCGCACTGCCCTGCCCTTTTTTTTTTTCTTGTCGAGGCCGTGTGTTCGACGTTCGCCCAGAACAGAACAGAACAGAACAGGAACACAGACAGGATTGATTGATTTTTGAGAAGAGCGAACGAGCCAGCAACTTTTTTTTGACCACTCCTTCCCCCCCGGTTACTTCCCGTCACTTTCAATCTATTCTTGTGGTCGACCTTGTCAACAAAGCAACTTTTTTTTTCCCATCCCTCTTCTTCTTCGACACTCTAGAAACATTTTCCCTCTTTGTTTTATTCGCATTCACACTCTCTCGTGTGGCAGCAAGCTGCCAATAATTCTTCACCATTTCGACCAAAACCCCCCCTTGCGCTCTTTCTAATTATCGTCTTGTTTCTAATGCGCTGACTTCCAGCCTTCTTATCCTAAAGTCACACTGCTGCTCGGCAGAAGGTCAGGACATCGACCAGAAGCAGCACCGCCATTACACCGAATTCGACATCCTCCCACATCCAAGCCAGCGAAGCTTGTCTTCCGCAGGGCAAGCAAAGCCCCATTGGATTCTCTACGACGACCCAGACTTACCAAGTAAGTTAGCCCAACCCTTTTTCACGATCATAAGCTTCTTGTGATACGTCGGGCTCAGATTCGCGTCACCTCCACCTCATTCCCTCAGATCCGCGCTAGCTGTCCCCGAATGGCAACCTTTCCATTGAAAACCTCACCGTTCCATCTTTGTCAAATCTGTCAATTATACCGTAAATATCACATCTGTGATTTTTGCAACCCCCCTGCTCGACTCAGGCTTACCAGTAATTTTTTGCAGGATTATTATCCCTGGCGGTGTCGAGTCGACTTCGAGACAACCCCCTCGTACTTGACCGATTTCAACCTGTCACCTGAGAATGGTGCAGCAGAAGAAGGGTTCGGGCGAGTCGACGAACGGAATTAACAAGAGAGAATATCCTACCATGTCTTTTCAAAAAAAGGATATCCCGGATGCCAGAGTCATGGGGGTCAACTCTGGCAAGGGTGATATTAAGCAGAATGGTAAGCCTTTCTTGGAGAAGGAAACATATTTTCGAGTAGGACTAACGAGGGTGCAGGCTCGGCAGTAAGCCCCCAGAATAACTTCCGAACTGATAGTGCTATCTCCACCACTCCTCGCCCAGGTCGCGAGCGAGTCTTGCAACCGTGGGTCGGACCAACCAGCTCGGATGGTCTCGACCTGAGCTTGGAGAAGTCGTCTGGCGGTGGTGGTGCATGGGATCAGTTTGCCGCAAATGAGCGTCAGTTTGGTATCAAGAGCACGTATGACGAGAATATTTACACAACCGCAATTGACAAGAGTCATCCACAATACAAGGAACGGATGGCTGCGGCAGAGAGGAAGGCCAGAGAGATTGAGCGAAGTACAGCGACCACCGCTCATGTTGCCGAAGAGAGAGTGATGGACTACGTCGGCGGTGATGATGCAGGTGGCGACGAAGAAGACAAGTAAGTTTTTCTACGTTGTGTATATTGCGTCTTGATGAGCTGTAGTTAACCCCAAAACAGGTACAGCGGTGTTAAGCGACATGATTTCCCCCCCTTACCTAATAGCCGGGAGAATAAGTATACTCCCCCAGCAAGACGAGCGCCTACCGCATCCACCACTGTAAAGGGCGCACCCGTTGACCCTGCTATCATATCATCGCAGCTCAAACAGAAGAATCAATCTGCTGTTTCCAAACAGGACGATGGCAAACCTCGCGCTGCTCCTAAATCCGAAGCAACCGTGGCATCTCCTGCCGGTAAGCCCGCGGAAACCAAGCCTGACGGCAAGGTCGAACCGCAAGGAAAGCCGGCGGAAGCTAAAGCAGCGAACCAATCCACGGCTACGTTGAGGCCATCCGCTACTACTAGTCGAACCATCTCACCTCAGGCAAAGGATGGCCAAGTTATTCCTCCTAGTGCTACTTCCACTGTCGAACGGGATGTGCTCAAGGAATTCAAGACGTTCGCGAACCAACAGCGCCTGAACGCCGAGAAAGCCCGGAGCACCAAAGCTAAAGCCGACAAGGAAGTCAAGTTGATCGAGCTGAAGAAGTTTGCTGATAGCTTCAAACTACCGACTCCAGTTCCTATGGATTTGATTTCGATCATTGCTAAAGACCCTGCAAAGCAACGAGAGATTCAAGAGAAGGCAAAGCGTGATGCAGCCGAAGTCGCTAAGAGAAAGGCTGAGGAAGCTGTCGCCAAGGAGAAGAAGAGTGCTGCGACGAAGGAAGCACAGGTCACTACGACGTCACAGGCGCCTCCTGAAAACAGAACCAGCCGCCCAGCTACGAATGCTGCCAGTACGGCTAATGCACCGGCTCCTCGTCACCAGGGTAATCGTTCGAGCTTTGCGCCTCCTTATGCTTACCAAGGCAATCGTGGAGGTCCACAGCATATACAACCAGGCGGCCGCCAAGGAAACTTGGGTGGGCGTCTCCGAGCGATAGAGTCGCAAAAGGCTCAAGGCCAGGATGTTCGATTACCTCCCACGGGTCCTGCCAATGCGACCGATCCCTCTTTCAACCGCCGCATAGGTGGTGTATCGGGTCACTTGAGTGGGAAGCTAAATCCCAATAGCCACGAGTTCCGACCCAGCGCGTTTGCACCCACGTTCAGTCCTAATGGTCATCCCAGTGCAGGTTCAAGCCCCCGCTCAGCTGTCAACCATGCAACTGATATACAACCTGCTAATTCCGCTACTACACATGCACTCCTCCTTGTCGTGACTAAGAAGAAGAAGGCGGTTGACAGGAAGAAGTGTAATATTTTGGCTTTTGTGAAGACGATCCAACCCCCTGAAACCAAGAATTGGAATGAGAACGACGGCCTCCGACCGTCTTACGACACCCCGCCTACCTGGCGTTCCGCAACTGATGACGAGAAGCCCGACTCTACTATGCGACTGTCTTATGATGAATATTTTGAGAGGCAACCATTCAACGCACAACCGACTCCGAATCCTCCCCACCTGCTTCCGCAGATGGCCCATCAGCACCAGCTACCCCTACACATGCAACACGGCGCTCACCCTTCCGCGCCGCGACACTCACCTCACGTACCTCCCGTCCAGGTTCACGGACAGCATGGCCCTGTTCCTCATGCTCCATTCAACGGAGCGGATGATCATAGGATGATGCATTCCAACTCATCCCAGTCATACTCGTCCCCTAGAATGGGTCAAGTACCAATGGTCTATCCACCCAACATGAATTCGGCTCAGATGCCGTACAACCAGCACATGATGCCTACATTTATGGGCCCCGGAGGAGCGCCGCCCATGAACCAGTTCAACCGTAGCTTCTCGAACACCCCTCAGTATGTGCCACCGCAGCAGGGGGGAATGGGCGCACCTATGATGATGCAGCCGCAGTTCATGACGCCACAGCCGATGGTTGCTGCTCCTCCACAAATGCAGCCATATCCCGCTGGCGGCCATCTGCAGTTCATGCCTCCCGGTACTACCCCGCCGCAACCGATGCCTGGAACTAATGGCTATCCTAGTCCAGGAAGACCGGCGGCGACTATGATGGCCCACCAAGGATCCCAACAGGGACAGCCAATGTATGGCATGAGCCCGGGCATGCAATACCAGCAGCCGGTGACTTTCGTGCCACAACAGCAGGGGCAGAGTAAGTGGCAAAGACGATACTCTAATCAGGGCAAGAAGACGACTAACACACCAGGTGAAGTGAACAACATGCGAGGATATAACAATCCCGGCCCTCAGCAGCAGTTTGGAACGAGCCCGCAACAAGTCCATCAGTACGGACCGCCTCACCGAAACGGTAGTAACAACTTCAAGAATTACCAGAATCACAACCAACACCAAGGTCCGCAGGGCGCGCACGCGATACCGTCTGGTCCTCAAGGTCGATCTTCGGACGGCCCCGACGAAGCTAAGTGAGCGGGAGCTCTCGACATCGCTCTCGAAGAACTTAACCAGCGCCGCGCTCCAGCGCATATTTAATTTCTTCATTCAACTTAGCATCGATATCAGCAGTCCGTGCTCACCGATTCTATCGTCGCCTTTGCATGGACATCTAGTGATATCGGAATAGCGAACCCGGCCGGGTGTACGCCTCTTTGAAAACCCTACAGTTAGGAGAAGACCTACTGAGAACATTTTGTTACAAAACCCGGCCGCTCGAGAGTCGCAGCACATATCCTGCCAGATCTTAAAACCGATACGCACAAGCCAATCATCTTCTATGGCATGGCCATTAGTTACCTTGGCCTCCTAGGATATGTCTCTCAAATGTTTATTCGCCTAAGCAGTGATTAGCTTGGGAAGACGCTGGCCCGGATGAGGGAATATTGGAGCAGTCGGCAATGGAGGTTGATGTGAAGCCACTGGAGCTTCTACAGGTCGAGGAAGGAGAGGACTCGAATAGCTTTATCGGGCTGGGAGCTCCGGTTATTCGGGATGGTTGTGTTTACGTCAGCATCGCAGTCCACGGTACTCAAGTGTAAATCTAAGGACTAGCATCAGCCAAGACCGAGGACAGGATGTTTGTGAGGTTGTTGGCCGAAGCAGCAATCTCACAGCCGAAGTTGTCATTGATACAATCCTCAGGTATGTATGTGAACAAGGCAGCCATATCCTAGTATTGATCTCGGAGATACCAATAAAAATAGTGTTTTACACTAACGAGCCCTGTGCTATTATGAAGACGCGTGCAGTGACGAGTTCGGTTATCCCTAGGTAGATATATATCTCGATGCTTGGTTGCAGGTAGGCGAATACCTACCCAGGTATCGTGCAGGTGAAGGAAATCAATTCGCACCTAGTCTCGATAGGTAGTTACTACGCAGATACTTTAGTTAAGGTAGCTCTACGGCCTGCCCACGAGGGCAGCTTCGGCGTCGTCGTTTCGGATATATGCTGATGACGCCAAATTGAACAATATCTACTAAGAACATAATAAGTTGAACAGGATAGAGCTCTAAAGACTACATATTTACGTAGTGATAGCTCCATCGCATGAACGATAATAAATCAATGCTAGACACCTCGCTTGCGTTTGGTGCCGTTCGGATTTGCCCGGTTTACCTATTCGACTTAGACTTTCCTATTGGGTAGCCGAAGGAAGAGGCGAAGGACGAATCTCTATGAACTTGAAACCTCTAGCCTTAGAAGTACTTTCCCAAAGAAGGCCTTGTAGTGCCTAGGCCAAGAACGGCCGTTATATGTGGATGGCCCTGTGTATTTTATATGCTCGTTTACAAGTATAGGAATACCTAGTGAGCTGTCGCCATCACTGGCTACGATGCTCCTAAGTTGCGACCTGTTGTTTCTAGCAATTTTGAGTCGCGCTACTTTTCTCCTTCTGGCTTGATTCCTCATACACAATCAACTCATATCGTGCATCTTGTTGACCCTCTACAAGTTATTCAATATAGGTATTCGAGTCGCATTTTGTACCTCAATTTTGTAGGCACGAAGAAGGTATTAAAGAGCGAAGGCTTATGCAAAGCCAAGAAAAAAATATCAACTGAAAGTAGAAGGATATTACAATGCTTTATTTAAACCAGTGGAAACTGTTGTAACGTTGGATTCACTCAAATAAACGATTTCTACTTTCTACATCGCACTTTCATTCCTTAAGACCAAAGACCCTTTTCATGACGAAATGACAGTGGTGATAAATAAAGGATTGAAACAGACGAGGCGGCGAGGGTGATGAGGCTGGCTGACTTACACCTGCCCTAAGTAGACATTTCGACCGCCGCCATCCTGGCCGACCAAGGAAAATAACGTTGAACCACTATATATGAGGGAATGGAATGGAGATGACGCTTCATGCGAGCCGGGCAAGGTCAGTGTGTGGATACCCGTTCTGGATGTTTCAGTGTTTCGAGCTCGCGGCCAATGAGATGTCTCCGTAGGCTCCCTCAATTATCCGTTTGAGATCTTGTGCAAGGATAAGGAGAAAAAAGGGGAGGGGGGAGGGGGTTCAGGTTTAGACGTTTCAAGATCGGACTACGTATGTAAGTCTTGGAAGAGAGAAAAACACCGAAATGCATCCTTATTTTTTGGCGACTTTACTTTTACGTCCATTTATGTAGTCGAAGATCCATCTTTTGATTCTTAGGTTCGGGGATAATCCGTGTGATACCGTCATGGATGTTCGAATCTAGCAGTTTGGTTAACAGGCTATTCTTGTGCATCGCCTACTTGGATAGGCGACTAGGGGTAAAGTACGAGGTAGGTATGCTGTAGTTCACGAAATAGTTTACGTAGAAAAACATTCCAATGCGTTATTGGAAAGTGGGAGGTGGGAGGGTGGCAGGACGTCGATTATTTTTTTTTCTCCTGTACGCAATGATGCGATCGCTGCAGATCTGCAGTGTATACCGAGCTTTGCGAGCCATCTCGGCCAATAGGAGCATTTCTCCTCTGATTTTTGTTAACCTCCACGTACTAAATACATAGTACTCGGATTTTTGTGGCCCGTGCTCTTGCTGCTCGCATGCGTGCAACCGAAGAATAAAAAATTCGGACATGGCTGGGACCTCCAGGACCTTCTCCAGGATTGGAGAGATCTTCAAGGTTTACATGATAGTCGGCTTTATTACGGGAATCTAATTGAGGGAAAATTTCGAGTGGGACGGACTAGACGGGCTGGACACCGGACGATGGCGAGCTCACAATCTCACGATATATTGATCATGTTCGAAATCATGATCAATCAATATGCCGGTGGTTTGTCATTCAATTCTCCAAGCCATAGCGCACTTCATAATTCCCGTTCTCCGACTGTCCGATCCGTAGCCGTAGTTACACCATTTATCCACATTAACCTCTATATGAGTGTCGCTGAATCATAGCTTAGGGAGGGTTGGTATTCTATTTGATTCTATTTCGAGTTATCAGTAGCATTGAAAGAAAAAAAATGTTGACGTGATAAGAATCATTGATGGATTTTACTGGTACGTAAGCTCAAAGCTCGTAAACTTTCCAAATTCAAGGTTGACGTTTGGATCCCTCCCCCTTATCAGGCATTGACATCTGTGGCTGGGTACCTAGGTACCTAGACAGGGTTAGGCTACTAGGTGGGTGTTACCTACCTGGCTAGCAGCCTAGCACCTAAACCTAGACCTGCTGGACCTGCCAGATTTCCAAGTTAGTGGGAAGCAGGCGCAATGGAAAAGGGTAGAGATCCCCTGAAACCCGCTTTCTCGACTGGGTCGATCGTCGTTTGCGCTGCGACCAATGATAGGCTCCTCTTGTTTAAACGTTTCACCAATTCAGGTACCCGATGCGACTGATTGGCTTAGATCAGTTTAACTTAGTTTCCCCCACCACCCACCTTCAGCTTTACCGCCGCACCGTACCGGCAGCGACTGCGAACGACTGCGCATACTTTTCGTCTCTTGGCTCTCAATCGTTACTTTTTCTTTCTCCATCACATCCAATCCCCGTTCTTCCTTTCAACTTCTCCTTCTCAAACCCCCCTTCTCCCCTTCTTACCCCATGTTATCGGATTATCATATGTGCACAATTTATATGTACGTTGACGTGTGAACGAATGGAAAGGAAAATAAGGGAAGCTTGTTTTTTTTTCTTTTGGGCATTGTTTTAAAAAGTCTCCTTTGATCTGTACCCTGCCGTCTGACTGCCTGTCTGGTTGTTTACTGGCCACCCATCCGACGGCCACCTACTTTATCTCTTTCAGGAATGCGCAGATCCGCCTTGCGAAGATCGATGCATGACCCAACTCCACTTCAGCGGCTGGCCAGTATCCTCCGCGGTTCAATGCTTAATAGTGCATAGCGTGTGGTTCAACACACCTCTTTTACCAACGGACTTTCATCCCTGCTTTTAAGTGCCGTCTGCTACTACTAGGCAGCTAGGTATGCTAGGTATGTATGCACTATGTAAGTCGTTTTACTCCATATTAAGTAGGTCCTTTATGTGGCTGTTGATGCCCGGCATCTATACTCAATGTGGATTAGGTGGGTATCTGGTATTTGTGGAATCTGTGGAATCTGTGGACATTGGCGGGGCTCCCAAATCCATGTCCCGAATTTACATTCACGATCCAGGGGCTCCCCGACCAAGACAAGATGTCAGCCGAACTGACAAGAGGGCGGGACCTCACGGGCTAGGCGAACGCCAGCCATCATGGGGAGTGTAGGGGAGTGCAGGGTCCTTGTCTTGGTCAATCTTGTCGATTCTGGATGTGACGTTGACTTTTGGCGCGCAGCCGCCGCACTCTCCTCCTATCTTGGATCTACTAGGTAGAATATAAAGATGTTGCTTGTCACCCCGTCACTACTGACTCCCTCCCTCCTCACTTCACCTCATCTCATCTGCCTCACCGGAGCAGCACAAGAGTTTTTCTCGTCTCCCCCCTACCACTCTCCTTATAGCAACCCTTTTTTATTCTTGCTGGTCATTTGATCAGGAAATCCCAGGCGGTTTCCTTTTTACCTACTGTGCACTTGTGCATCACTTCATTGTTACCACGGTCATTTAGCACCTACCATCACCACCACCAACACTCGATATAAACAGTATCCATTGTTGCCCAACTTGTCACCCTCCACCACAAACAAAGTCCCCGTGGCAAAACTGCAAAACACCGCAGACCGATCCGTCTTTGTTTAAGTCCCTCCTTTCAGCAATTGAAAGTTTTGAAACAGCCTTTATTTAGGCAATTGATCCCTTGGCAATCTCACCTTGCCGCGTCCTCGACACTTTCACTCTTCCAGATCGCGGATTCTGAGACGTGCCTTTTCGGTACAACACATTCATTTTTTTCTTCTTCAAGAACCGAGATTTTCGATCACTTCGATATCATCCGATATCACTCACGAATATTCAAGATGCAGATCCGATCATTCCTCGTGGCCGCCCTAGCTGCTGGTACAGCTATGGCCCACATGAACATGAAGGACCCTCCCCCTCTAGCCTACAAGGGCAACCCGAACGCCAAGGAGCCCAACATCGACTACTCCATCACCTCTCCCATCACCCAGGCCCAGTATCCTTGCAAGGGCTACCTCAAGCTTCTCGGCACTCCCGAAGGCGCGTCTGTGAAGACCTACGCTCCCGGTGGCCAGTACAGCATGAGCGTCGAAGGAGGAGCCAGTCACAATGGGGGCTCATGCCAGCTCAGTTTGTCCTACGACAAGGGCAACTCGTTCACTGTCATCAAGTCGTTCATCGGCAACTGCCCTACCAGCTCGGGCGGTACCTTCAACTTCAACATTCCTTCCGACGCCCCTGAGGGCGATGACGTCGTCTTCGCCTGGACTTGGGTCAACCATACCGGTAACCGAGAATACTACATGTCGTGCGCTGTTGTTACCATCAAGGCCGGTGCCTCGAAACGTGGCGACGTTCCCGCTATCGACGCGAAGCGCGCTACCACTGCTTTCGCCAGCCGTCCTAAGGTCTTCGAGGCGAACTTGGGAGGTCAGTACTGCACCAAGGAAGGCGTCGACACTGTCTACCCTGAGCCCGGTCCGGATGTCGAGAACACCTCTACCAGCCCTGGCCCCGCCATTCTCTGCTCTACTGGCGCCGACGTTCCTGAAGGTTCAACTAGTGGATCTGACTCTGGATCTGGCTCTAGCACTGGTGCAAGCTCTGCCGCCACGTCTGCTGCCACTTCCGCCGCCGCTTCATCTGCCGCAGCAACCTCGGCCGCAGCTTCTTCCCCTGCCTCATCCGCCGCTGGTGGTGGCATCCAGGTCTCAGCTTCAATGTACGTAACACCCTCGCAATCTACTTCAGTCTCTTCGGCTAGTTTAGTTGCTAGTCCAAGTTCATCTGATATTTTAACTGTCATCCCAATCACCGGACTAACATCTTCCAGCACTGGCGGCGTTTTCGTAACTGTACCACCGTCTTCGACTGGAGCTGCTGCTACTTCAGCACCTGCCCCGACCACCTTCTCTACGGCGACCAAGGCCTCGCAAAGCGTTGGAGCTGGTACCGAAGCTTCGTCCTCGGCTGCCGCTGGAGGAAACACCGGCTCGGCCACCACAAGCGCCAAGGCTCCCGCGGGCACCGGCGGCGTGACTGGAACTCAATCCGGTGCTTGCACTGACGAAGGCGCGTGGGCCTGCGCAGCTGACGGCTCATCGTTCCAGCGATGCGCATCTGGACAATGGAGTGCTGCGATGCCCATGGCCCAGGGCACTAAGTGCAACCCTGGCATCAGCAACACCCTCAGCATGCGACGACGCGACCGTGTTCGCCGCTCAGGTGGCACCGGTCTCAGCCGCGTGGCTTTCTAAGCAGCTTTTGGTCGTTAGTTGAACAGACGACAGGCAAAGATTTTTGAGGTTCTAGTACATAAACAACCTTGACGGAGGGCGAGGGGACGGGATACCTTCAGCCAACCTTTCTGCATTGTACATATTCGCACTTTTTCACTTCTTTTTTTCCACTTCTTCTATCCCCATTTTGGGGCATTCCTTTTTTTTCATCTTCGGTAGGGAACTTTACACAAGACCTCGGAAAAGGGGGCGGTGTTCCGGATGTCTGACAGGATTGGGCTTAGCATTTGGCATTACCCCTAGACTTGCGGGGAGACGAGACGAATACACAGCACATCATGAGATGTTGCCCACATAGATCATCAATACGATCTTCATGACCACACATAAAATTTGAATTGTTCTTGATATGATGTGATGTGATGTGATTTGGATGTTCGATTCGATTTTATCATTACGGATGATAATAGTGCTGGTATCCTACCGTAGTATCTGGTATCTGCCAGTTTTCGAACCGGCATCTACCGGAAAATAATATCATTTCTCAGATAATTGTAAAGAGATACTGGTATTGCAATTTCCATTTACTAACGTCAGCTTCAGAGAATACTACTAACCCCAGAATAAGTTTTTCGATGCCCGCGCCTCCCTACCTACTTGCCCTATCCCAATGCTACGGCATTTACGCCACTGCGACCCTGCGTCAGTTTATTTTGACGACGATGCTACTATGTGATTAGCTCTTTTAAGATGATATTACGTTGATAATTTCGGATTATTTGAGCATGGTGGACACGCGAGAAGGTGTATGCACATGTATCTATCTACCTAAGTTAAACCATCATGCTAGCCAGGTCTTGGAAAGGGGTCCGAACGAAGGGTTTCGTGGCAATCGGCCTACACAAGACTTTACCCCTTTCTTCTTAGCTACCTATCTTGGTGCAATCCTATATTTTAGCACAAATAGATCTTCTTAAACCTACCGCCTCTCCTTTTCTTACTAGTCAGGTCTGCCATCTGGTCATAGGTTACACCAAACCCTCAAAAGTTCTCACACTACATGTTGGAGCTTAGTTGATAAGATTGTTTTATCACATATGTATCCATTATATAGGTATAAGTATATACATAGAGTAGAACTGAGAATGTAGATAGCTAAATGAGGAGTGGCATGATATCGTTTAGTTGTGTGGTTACATGGGTATTTGATGAGTAGGTAGGTAGTTAGTTTAATACATGAAAATAGCGTTCTTTTGTCATACGTCAATCGCTGCATTATATATTCTCCCGCATAAGGATATCCCCAAGACACCGAGAACCATGTTTTCTCCCGAGGGCTTCTTAGCCCGGTGTGATAAAACTTGTTACCAGGCTGCCCGAACAGTGGGTTGATCGTCGATTCTTGGCAATCTCCTCCTCTGTCACCACAATCCTCGATGTCCACCTATGCCATCCCGGGAACAAAGAGCGTTTTCTGTTGCGTTATTATGAGCCTGAGGCCAAGAGTAAGTAAGGCTTCCGGCATGCTTGTGGGATAATTTATCTTGCGCGTTGTGACTTCATAGTCAACATTCAATCCACGACTCCTAGCTCCTAATCGCATCCCTAGTACTAGTCGTCATAGAGTGTTATATTATAATAGTTTCTTTTCTTAGTAATTATGTGGGATCTTGGTGTCTTGAGAATGGTACGGGTCTTGCGTGGTTTGTCGTCCGAGCCGATTGCGATATCTCCATCGCCGACACTTACACCAGATCCGCGTTTATGAGTGATACCATTTATAACGAGGTCGGCGTCAGCATCACTGTCGGTCGAGATCTGCGCAGGAGCAGTCAGGCTCTGAGAACCACACTCCCTCTTGCGAAGATGAACCACACGTCGTCCGTTTATCTCTCAATTAATCACCTTCTTGTTGTTCTCCCTCTGCTTGTAAGGCTTTTTGTATATTGAGGAATCCTTCCAAGTATTTTCTCCATAGTTTTTGCTGTCTGTTCCAAAGGTCCTCCGTCTCACTTTACTCGTTATGGAAAGCTTTAACCTCCTTCACGAGGCGTTGCGTTGCCTTGGTATCATAGGATATTCTCCAACCTCCGCTTAAGTGGTCGACAGCGCGCATACTGGGCCTAGATGGCAAGAGAGTCCCCTCCTACGCCACAACCCTAATTCTTACGGCCAGGCTGCTGTGTGCAACGGAGAGTTGGGTTTTGGTTCGTCTGTTGCACACATTGCATCGTCGCGCGATCGAACTGTGGTCTATGTTGAGTTTAGTGTCTAGGGTGACACGTGTGCTAAGCTATTCGTTACCGAACAACGTTAAGTTAAATAAGTATTTGCATCCGAATTATGGTGTATTCGATGTTGCGGAGAAATTAAAAGGATTTAAAACCCACGAGCACAATCTCTCTTTGCGCTCCTTATCTTTTCTAGTTGGCTCTTCCCGAGGAGGGGACAGGGCATCGTCCCATGCGGGACGGACGTAGAGAAAAATAAGGTGTTGGTAAGTTATGGGTACGATGCTGTAACATCGCACGATACACCTGTTTATCTGAGGTTGCCCAAGGCGTAAGACTTTTCATGACGACTCCAGGCCGAAGCCAGCGCCTAGGGACGCCGCCAAGACCGGATCCTGGTACATGATTATATAGGTGCTATTGTAATGCAATCTTTAGACATTTCCTTGCTTTGGAGAATGTTTCTTGCAAATTGATACTTTCTCCTCAAAGTCCAGGTTATCTGCTTGCAAGTATTAGCCCCATACTAGTATATTGTCCTAGTGGACTGGTGGTAGGTGAATACTGACAATGAAAGGAGGGAAATACGCATATGGCTATCATGGACGCAACTTTTAGAGATTGGATAATCCATCATCTTCCACCCAACTGAATATGGGTGCCTGCGGCGAAATGCAAGACAGAGAATAGAGAATCTTCAACAATTGTTAAGTGCCAGCGAATTGGAATGATACAGCAACTATCAAGTGTTAATTGTCCGGTCTCCAATGATAGTATAAGTTAACAGGTATTAAGAATAGATTTAGAGGTAATTATTAGCTAGTAGAGAGGCCATGGTGACCTGATAGAGGTCATATTATCTTGCGGCGGAAATGAAAAGGATTAATATTAAATAATTTAGAGGAAGATGGAAGATGTGGTGTAGGTTAGGAACTGGGTTTGGTGAGTTATATATATTATTTCTCACTAGATTTTTTCTGCCCAATAAGAATGGTTGTATATGGATATGTTTGCGCTGAATGTGAGGGGGTTTTTGTATTATATTCGCACAGAGAGAAAATTTAAAATTTTAAACTTTTAAAGAATACAAATGAAATCGCGGGTTGGCGGATTTGGTACTATCGTCCGCCGTCGGACGGCTTCATCCCTTACATGATATGTTAGTTGAAAATGGAGACAAGTAGCACATAAGGGGGTCGCATAATAGGTCAAGTATTAATAGTTAAAACTCGCGGTTTTGTCTTGGATTCTAAATCTTAGATCTTCAACCTCTCTAGTCTTTCAACAAGCTCCTAATTTATCAACATGAGCTACTACTACCCTTTATTCGATTCGCTAAGTGTAGCCTTCCTCACTGGATCTATTATCGGGTTTACTTCAGAATCTTCTCTCCTACGAATAGCTTCCATTCCCATAATAGGTTCGTTGACCTGGCATTGTCTTTTGACATGCCCTAGATACATTGCTAGAAGCTCCTGGGCTTCAGCTGTCGGGGGATACACACTCTCTTTATTCACTCATTACTTAGATGTGGCAGTGCTCAGTCGCTGGAGTTTTGGAAATTGGGGACAATCTACAGCTCCAAGCGCATCGTCCAAGTCAGGCCTGAAACCGTCGCACCAATCCGAGGTTGTATCTCGAATGAAGTTCGGCTTCTCCATGATATTCTCATGGCGTTTTATTAACACTCCATATCAAGCCAGAAACATCCCACCGTTAGAGGAAGAGCTGCGTTCATCCAAAGCACGGTTTCTCACACACACAGCATTTACAATAGCAGCTTGCTACCTGCTACTAGATGTTATGGACTCCTCATCCGATAAAGTACCAGAGTTCTACTCAATCGACAAGATCAGCCTACTTTCCAGAATTCAGGAAGTTTCAATTGAGGAGCTTATCATGAGGTTCTTCGCTGCCGTTGGGCTCGGTGTAGGTCTCGTGTCGTTTCAGCGTGGCGTTTACAACATTGTGGCCTTCTTCTGTGTAGCGATAGGGCTGAGCACGCCCGTAGATTGGCCGCCGTTTAACGGTCCAGTCTCGGAAGTTTCTAACCTGAGGTATTTCTGGAGGTATGTCTACGATCTGGAAAAATGAGGTCCTGCTTTAGTTTAATGACCCTGTCTAGCACGTTCTGGCATCAAACCAATACCCATCGACTTCGTACGTTGTCCAACTTCTTTATACGCGACGTGTTGCGTATACGGAAAAATGCCAAATTGGTGCGATTTCTACGTATCTGGGTAGTATTTCTTATATCTGGTCTAATGCACGTAGCAATCGATTTCTCTGCAGGTATGTGTCATCCCGGCATCTAATTACGGGCTATCTTTAAAACCGTTACACAGGAATACCTATCCAAGATTCAGGAGCAATGCGCTTTTTCCTCATCCAACCACTGGGAATAATTATCGAGGACGTAGCTGGTACCTATGCATCTCCTGCAATCCCCAAACCTAGAATAGTCCGACGCTGCTTAGGTTTTATCTGGGTCAGCTTGTGGATGGCCTGGACGGCACCTGCATATCTTTACCCTATCATTAACAAAAGCGACCCTGAAGATAGCGGCGTGGTGCCAGTTAGCCTCGTTGGCTATGCCAAGCGCTTGGTAGAAGCATTATAGGCCTGTACGTACGTAGGTAGGTAGTCGGGTTGGCCCTGTGAACAAGGGGGGGAGGGGGGTCTTACTGAGACATAAAGTCCGGCTGAAGAATACTCAATACTTGTACTTGAGACTTGATTACCTAGTATGTATACATTGTATAGTACCTAGATATGAGATACCGGCCGAAAGCAAGTCTTTGCAGGACGCATCGCTTTCACCACCCCACCTGTGTCAATATATTTCACGCATGGGGGGTGCCATGGGGCCGAGATGTAAAGAGATGTCACCTTACTTGTGTAACCAAACACTGACCTCCTCGACATCCATTGGATGCCTTGCTGCTGCAGATATCCCTTGTTATGCCAGTATCCATTATAGCTTCCCTCAGCACCGTACCTTTCAATGGCTCATTCTTGCTTCGGTTCATCATCGCTCACGAACTATGTACATGTTGATTGCGTATTGAACGCGCCAAAATGATTTCCATAGTAGTGACTTTGCTCATCGGGGCTTTTACAGCATATAGTATACTCTGGGCACTATTCCAATCTACACAAGATGCCAATGAACCGCCCCCTGTGGACACGTCTATCCCCTTCGTCAGCGCAATAGTTCACGCGGGATGGCACGGCATGAACCACTGGCACAGGCACCAGTACTCCCAACCCCTAATCCGTCCTATTATGTAGACATTGTTCTGACCTCTTGCGATCCTCTAGAGGGCTTCCGATCTATACCCTGAGAGTGCCGGGGTTTCGGCTCTACGTCGTAAACTCAACCGCCCTCATCCCTATCATACAACGACGGGTAAAAACTATCTCCTTTTCGCCGATCATGGTGGAGATGGCTGCGCGCTACATGGCAGTGAGTAAGGAGGCCTTCAAGGTTATTAGCAAAAACCCAATGGATGATCACGGTTTTATCGCTGGGATGTCCAAAACCACCCATGTCGATCTAAGTCACGGACCTCAACTTGATTCATTGAACGAGAAAACCATCCAGGCTCTTTCTGCATCCCTCGATAGAATTGCGGCTTCAAAAGGAATTGTGTATATGAAGAGATGGGTTGATACCGAGATTATGATGGCTACTACCGAAGGTATCTACGGTCCGATGAATCCGTTTCAGGATTCCAAAGTCGTTGAAGCTTGGACGTAAGCGCGTCGCCTCTCCATGATCCCCTTTTTTTTCACTCACACATGCAGGACTTATGAGGCCGGACTCCTCCCGCTCTTGGTAAACATATTACCGTCAATTACTGCGAGAGGATCTATTCGGGCCCGGGAATCCCTAGTTAGAGCCTACGAGAGATACTATATCGGGGGCGGCCATACCCACGCATCCGCCTTCATCAAACATCGATGCGAGTTCTACTTGGAACGTGGTATACCCTTCGCCGATATTGCTAGGATCGAAGTCGGGGCAGCGATCGGCTTAATTAGCAATAGCAAACCAGCTGCTTTCTGGTTGTTATACCATATCTGTTCAGATCCGGGTGTACTGAACGATTGCCGAGAGGAGCTAGCGAACGCAGTTCGAGCCGACGAACTGAGCAATACCTATATTATCGACATGTCATATGTTAAAACGTCTTGTCCGATTCTACTCTCAACGTTCAAGGAAGTCTTTCGCTCTCATGGGACGGGCGTAGCTCTTCGCACGGTTCTAGAAGACGAGAAGCTCAATGATGGTCAGCTTCTGTTGAAAAAGGGGAGCCTTCTCTTAATTCCGGCAGCTATTCAGCACACCATTCCTTCCGTTTGAGGAGATACTGTGAACGAGTTCAAACACAGGCGCTTCGAATCCGAGCTCCGTGGCAACAGTAATAATGGTAGCAAGGGCAAACGTCTTAACCCTGTAGCTTTTCGCGGGTTTGGGGGAGGCGCAACTCTGTGTCCCGGCCGTCACTTTGCCACGACGGAGATATTGGCATTTGTGTCTTCCGTTATCTTACGGTTCGATGTGCGACCCTCAGGTGGTAGCTGGATTCGGCTCCCTGTAAAGAACTCGAAGCCCGGCCTTGCTGTCGACCAGCCCGATTACGACTTACAGGTAGAGCTTATTCCCCGATACGACAGGTCTGCGAAGTGGTCAGCTTCTTTTCCTGGCGTTAGCAGGCCGATGAAAGTGGCTGCAGAAGATGAAGACATTGTAAATGGTGATTAAACTTGTTGAACCAGGCAGAAATATTGAAATTTGAGGTTAGAAAGTAAAATTGAAGAAAATAGATTGCAAGACAACTTTCGCATGAACTGCAACATTCAAGCAGTTGAGCTATCTAACCATATTATTGATATCTTCTATTCAGATACTTAACATGCAAGGTGATAACAGTGGTGTTAAAGTTAGTGAAAATAAAGAATACTAGCTGAGATAAACTAGCTACGTCACATCCGTCACACCCTTGCTGTTTAAATTTCTCCGAAGTTTATCCCGAATTGACAAGGACCGGTGGAGCCAGTACCCCATGTAGCCAATGTCGCATCGGGGGTTCGAGGATTGAATTCAGGAGAGAGCGAAACATTTGCGGCGCGGTTCATTCCTTTTACCGTTCATCCATCATCACCACCATCACCACCAAACCTCATCATCAATCGTTTTCATTGGGAATTCGCAGTCATTCTTTACGCTGTGATCTCGTCACTCATTTATTGCATTAGTCATTCTTTCATCAATTAACTAGACAATCTCTGCGATACCTATCTCGCTCCGCTCCCGCGTATTCCCAATCGATTCGATCATCAATTCGGCGCGTACCATTTTCGAGCTCGTGTTTCATTTGCATTTCTCGCTAGATTCCCCCGATTCGTTGAAGTTCTTCCCGAGTGATATCCATACCATTTTCGTCAAAATGCGTCCTTCATTCGCCGTTTTCACCGCCATCATGGCCTCCGTCCAGGTCCGCGCCGCTATGCCTCCGGCTTGTTTGTTGTCTGCTCTTGGGTATGTTGGATTGATCTGGGTCGGGCTAGCGATAGGACTAACTGTGATAATTCATATAGTGTTCAGCAGAACCCCACCGACATGAAGGCCGTCTGCGGTGATCTCCAGGACGCTATGCAGGGCAACTTGACCGATGCCTGCCACACCGATGTTCTCCCTCAGGCTTACAAGGTCTATTCCTCCAAGTGCTTGGCCGAGGGTGTGACTGTTGCTGCTCTCCCCACCTCGACCTCTTCCGGCTCCTCCAGCAGCTCTGCCTCTGCTACCGGCTCTGGTGTCGCTTCTGTTTCTGCTACCGCGACTGGCAGCTCCTCTGGCTCTACCGACGCAAGCAACTCTGCCAGCGCTACGTAAGTGCTTCGTCCTATTCAATTAAGAAATTCTTGCTAACACTATCTGTTTCGTAGTTCTAGCAGCAGCTCTGCCTCTCCCACCGGTAACGCTGGCATTGCTACCGAGCCTCAGCCCTTCCTCTACGCTGCCGCTGCACTTTTCGCTACCGGATTGACTAGCGTCCTTTTCTTGTAAATGGTCTATTGACGGGGTTGTGGTAAGGAGCAGTCGATGGGTTTCGTTGAGGAGAGTTTGGTTGATGTTGGCCTGGGCCTGTTATACCCCAATCTTCACGGGCTCAGTTTTGCTTGGAATTACGTTGCGCGTAGGGTAATGGAGAGTAGTCTTAACGAGGACCTGGGCCTTGGTTTGAACATAGATGGATATTTATACAATTGCGATTAAACGCTTATTTTATACATCATCGAGTGGTGCGACGGTTTCTTCATCTAAGATATCTGAGTCTAGAAGTTCTAATAACCTCTTTTCATTAAGGAGGAGCGTCCTGTTTTCCTCCCATTTTAGCCAGGCCACGCCTTGCAGAAGGCAATCTGTTAGGTCGTCTAGTTTTCTAGGCCAAGCGTCACCTGATGACTCGTCTTCAGCAGTGCGCGACCGAGGTTTACGTGCGCCACCTAACCTCAGACGAAATTGCTTCACCGCACTCTCAATATCGCTATTGGCTGGCAAAATAACTTGGTTTTTAGGTTCCATCTTTAACCAACTCGTCAAGACGCCAATCTTATGTTTCTTGCTCTGCATCGACTTCGATTCCTTGCGCACTTTTCCTTCAACTCCCTTTCTAGCTCGACTAGTCTTCGGAGTATCTTCTTCGGGAGAGGCTGGCCAGAACCGTGTAACATTGGGGGGAGCCACTGACGTGATCTCGCCGCTCCAATATCCCAGCTCCCGCAACGTGCGCAGTGAAGCGTGAAGCATCGCTTCTAACGTATTAACTCGGACTGTCCACTGTAGAATCGTGGAGGCGCCGCCACTGCGCCACCGCTGACGCTCGATGAGTACATGCGTCGGCTTTAGGGGCAACAAATCCCGCCGTATTAACTGGTCTGCGGCAACTGCTAGCGAGGCCGGACTGTACTGGTCCGGATCGATCGGATCATCTGGAGATGTCTCAAAAAGTTCACGACGCTCCCAGGCGTGTAAATTGATGCGCGGTGGACTGCGTAGGGTTTCCCCTGTTAAAGGCGCGGACTTGCTTTTTCGTCCGGACAAAGTGGCGGCAGGGGATAGGAGACTATATCCGAGATTACGGATTCCCATGTCTATACTCAGGATCAATGGCTGAGTTTTGGGTGCGGGTAGCTGGGATATAGAGAGGAGACGCTCAACGAGCTCTGCTTTCCGGCCTGAGGTCTTGGCGCCGCATAGGAATGCCAGTTGCTGCAACTGCCTAGCTTTGAATTTTGGGAGAAGCGTCTCTAGGGGTGATGGCATGGTAACGTTGGATTATCCCACATACGTTGTATGCGACCAACCTCTCTACCTTATCTACCTATGCGCAGAGTGTGAAGCCATGGGTGGGAGAGAACTACTGTGGCTAGAGGCGGGATAGAAATATGCAGGTTTCCGTTTGATTCAATGTTGTTTGCGTCGTCTGAATTTGGGAGTTCCTTTTCCCTCTCATAACCAGATCGTGGTTGCCTCCTATCCTCGTTAGCACTAGCCAATTGGTATGTATTGATCTTATTCTCAAAGCTGTGATATAACTAGGTAGGTATTGACAATTTTGTAGGTGGATCCTGAAGCTACTTAGGTACAACATCGACATCGTCTCCACCTTCACCTGTACAACTTATGTACATGCACGTCGAAAAGGTCACGTGCTCTGGGGAAATACATGAAATACACCGGTAGTGGCGGGTAACTTTTAATCTCGGGTACCTACGGCAGACGAATAGGACCTCAGTTAGAATGTACCCACGTAGATATTTGACCGGTGTACGCTCCGACTGGCAATAATAAGACCTCATCGAATGGATATTGGACTCAACAGCTAGATTTCAGGGCCACGCAAATAGTCAAACAAGCCAAACAAGGTATTAGCTTCCACAGCTAATGAGATTTCTCATTGATGGGACTATAGCAGCATCAGTTCCAAGCCACGATTCTTCCAACGCATACTTCATCTAGATTCTAACTTAGTTTCCGAACCTCTGCTACTTCCACTTCGAGTTCTCCCATTTCATGCCACTCGATCGATAACCCCCCTAGTAAAAAATGTAGCCCGTCAGTCCATTTCCATACACCGAGTTATTATCATGTCAGTTTAGCGCAAGCACCACATCGTGCATGTCCACATTTCGGGCAAACGCAAATTTCGTATAATATTGATCCGAACCTGCAACGGCACTTCGGTTGGTCAGTCCAAGGAGATAGCACATGCTACTATAACCACATCACTTACACAGATCCAGTACATCTCCGTCTTGACCATTGTACTCTTCGTAGACGCCGAGTCATATACGTGAGAAGCCATGATGTGAGGGGAGATCGGCGCGAAGAATATACTAGGTATTGTTGGATAACTCTGATCAGGTCGATAGTCTTTCCTTGAGATTTCTAAGTTACTTGGCGCTTCAAGAAAACACTAGCCTTCTTGAAGGAAGGGGAGTTTGACTTTATACCTAAGCTTAGCTGGCATGCTTCATCGCTAAGCAAAATGAGCATATAGCAAAGAGCTCAGATGGATAAAACGCATCACATCATGTTCAGTATCAGTTGGCTCAAATGTAGCCACGCGATAATTGCCGACTTTTTTACACCGCCATCATGCCATACCCCATGAAGACCCCCAATGGTATATGAGTGTCGCCCTCCACACTATTCATGTGGGTTTAGGTTTCTATACTCCTCGAACTAGGAAGTTCATGAGCCAAGAATGGTAAGTTTGGTTGATGGTTCCAGCATTCTTCTCACCGGTTTGGCGATCCAAGAGCCAATCTTTCAATGATACCATCTATGTTGTCAACCGACCATTCACCCTAGTCGTTGATAGCGTCCACGATATTCCTATAGCTTCAAGCCCATAAACCTGTCGATAAACCTCTCAATTTTTCACTGCCAGCACCTCAAGTTAGCTAACGAATGACACATGCTCTCCTTTGAAGGTGATCAAATCCTACTCTACCTTTCATGTCTCAGGCCGCGCGTCTTGTGGGAAAGAGGGATTATAATGCCGTTTAGTTCGGGCACATATGTTGTCCTACCATCAAAATTTTCACCTTCTATATCTCAATATCAAAGACTAAAAAGAGTATGTGACTTCATATCTTCGAAGTTTTCACTAGTTCCGGTGCAAGCGCTGGACAAAAATATTTTGAAACGTATTAGGTCGCTATTATGGATTACTACATGCACGTAGCAATCACGCTGTCAACCCTGCCGTGGGACCCTATAAGTACCAATTGTATTAATAGTAGACAGAAAATTGACGTCATGGTTGACAATCGTGTGTACCTAGTCCCTCCAAGGTAAATGAATGCAAACCTTAATCTAACCTCAACACAGGGGGAAGGTACATACATGTAATTTGGTATGGACTTTACCTATACTCTACGCTCCCAATACGCATACAAGTATATCGGTTTTCAAGACATTTGAATTTAATGGAATTAAAACATTCTCATTTGAGATGAAGAAGCGGTCTATAAAAAGTTTCAATGGAAATTTTACTACTTTTCTCTAAAGACCATTGGGAGTATGTCGTTCAGTTTGGAATCATTTCCTACCCTATCAAATGACTTTTTCTTTTTTTTCATAGGATAGAACGTCCCATCGGAAATAAAACGGGGATACAATGCTTGAAATTCCCCTGTTACATCTATATTGAACAAATGAAATTCGAAAATAAATCCATACAGGGTCGTATGCCTTCAATGAAGGGTGTCACGGGACCACTCTCAACTTAGCATCAAAATACACATGTGAAATTGTGGAAGAGAGAATTGGAAATCCAAAATACATGATCCATTGTAACTTACACGCTCAAAGAGGTATGCAGATCCGAGGTATTGTGCGATTTTATGAATAATATCGATTACAACTTGTGGAAAAAGAAAAAGAAAAAGAAAGTGACAAGAAAGGTACCTGGGCTATTGAATCGAACCGCAGCTCAGCGACATCCTTTCTTAACTGAGCCTTTTTTCTTGATCATAATTGGCTACTTACTAGTTGCATTCTACGGCGAGTGGGGTAAGTGGGGTAAGACCTCACTCGATGAGAGCGCTTACCTAATTGACTCCTTATTGGCCTGACGTGATAGGCTTCAGGGCTTCAGGGGCAGTTTTGCTTTTTCATATAATTCTTCTCCTCACAACATTTTAATATCCAAAGCAAGATTGGGAATTTTCAGTTCCCTCTTCACTTCCATTTGTCTTGGTATAAGGCTAACCGGTAAAAGATCGTGTATAATGGAACAATCCTTGCTATAATCGTAGTATTCGCACCAATCATCGACCCTTTAAAATTTAAGAACCTCTAGAAGCTTGGTTTCTCCGGCTTGGCCTTCCGGGTATTCGATTAGAAATAACCCGGACCCCGAGAACATGAGATCCAAATCGGGGCTTGCAACGGGTGATAAACCCCGGTTCTCACATGACTTTCTTCTTTCATTTCTCGGCGCCGTAGCTACCGCGGTCTAGTCCCTCAACGAAGATGGGGTTCCGGATCCATCCTACAGAGCAAGCTCTCGCTCTATAAATAAGAGCTAGGTAACTGTAGGGCTACCCCATTCCAGTCAGGTACGCGCACACTCAACATGATGTCGCTCGTGCGGATGGTGTACAATACCTGTGGGCTCCTTTCGTTGGGGCTCGTGCTACTAGGAGACCTCCAAGGTGCTGAAGCAGGTGTTGTTAAGAAGTTCCCTGATGGACGTCCTACAGCAGAAGCAGGTCGCGAACGCGTTAGCATCAATGCGGGATGGCGCTTTTCTCGCTTCGAATCGAATCCCGACTCCTTGTCTTACAATGTTTTAAAGAATTGGATTCTTCCCACTGGCAACGATTTCATTATCAATGGCGTCAAATATGATCGACCCAGCGGAGATGCGCCGGGAAGCAATGTCACATACGTACAAGCATCATTCGACGACAGCGATTGGGAGGCCGTTAATGTTCCACACGATTGGGCTATCAAAGGACCCTTTCATGCGCCTAACATCCCTAACAGCATGGGTGCCCTGCCAATCAACGGCGTAGGATGGTACCGCCGCAACTTGACCATTGAACCAGGCGACAGCGACAAATCAATTTTCTTAGATATTGATGGAGCCATGTCTAACTCTGCTGTCTGGATCAATGGCCAAATTGTAGGTGGATGGCCGTACGGCTACAACTCTTTCCGTTTAGATCTTACTCCGTACGTGAAGGCGGGAGAGAACCTGCTAGCTATCCGGATCGACAACCCGCTGAACTTCTCACGCTGGTATCCTGGTGCTGGCTTGTATCGAAATGTTTGGTTAGTCAAGGTCGACCAGACTCATTTCAGTCAGCATGCGACCTACATAACGACACCGGTGGTATCTGCCGAATCAGCCGATGTGGATTTAACTGTTGAAATTGAGAACAACAGGAATTCTAGTCGTGAGGTGGAGGTAAAAACCGACGTTTATGTATTCGATGTTAAGACTGGACGAGCTGGAGCAAATGTAATTGCCACCTTCCCACAAGCGACTGCAAACGTGGCCGCGGCCAGCAAGCAGGCTGTCAACGCTTCGGTAACGATAGAGAACCCTCAGCTCTGGGGACCTAAACCAGACCAGGAACCTAATTTGTATGTCGCTGTTACTACACTTCTTGCAGACGGTGCCGTTATCGACACCTACGAAACACGTTTTGGTGTTCGGTCCATAACGTATGATGGCAATACGGGGATTTCTGTCAATGGAAAGCGCGTTTACATTCAAGGCACCAATAACCATCACGACCATGGTTCTATCGGAGCTGCCTTCCACCTGAGAGCAGCCGAGAGGCAATTGGAGTTGCTGCAAGAAATGGGTTGCAACGCGCTTCGAATGTCGCATAACCCACCTGCCCCTGAGCTTCTCGATCTAGCAGATGAATTTGGGTTCTTGGTTCTAGATGAGATTTTCGACGTTTGGAAGCAGCAGAAGATCGCGGATGATTACCATGTTTACTTCAACGAGTGGCACGAGCAAGATCTCCGCACCTTCATCAGGAGGGATCGCAACCGTAAGCACCCCTTGACACCATTCAACTGGAAACATATTAACCATACTTTTTCTTAGATCCTTCTATTATGGCGTTCAGTATCGGAAATGAGATTGTTGAGCAGACGTCATCTTCCGGTGGCGCAACTGCTCGAGAGCTCGTTGGTATCGTGAGAGACGAGGACCCAACCAGACACATTAGCGCCGGTATCAACAACGCTCAGGCGGGAAGCGAGTTTGCCACTGCTCTCGACATCCCTGGCTTGAACTACCAAGGTGAGGGACGTGGCACGTCGTTCTCCTCATCGTATCCATCCTATCACGCAGCATATCCAGATAAGGTACTATGGAGTACCGAGAGCTCTTCCGGAGTTAGTTCTCGGGGCACATATCTCTTCCCCGTGACTAGCGCCAATAGTACCACTGTCCAGGATGGGAACGGCGAGGACTCTAAAACGCTGTTTGTGAGCGCCTATGAGCTTTACGCTGTCTCCTGGGGCTCGTCGCCCGACAAAGTGTTCGGAATGCAAGATAAGTTCTCCTATGCTGCTGGTGAATTCGTCTGGACTGGTTGGGACTATATCGGCGAGCCCACTCCGTTTGACACCAAGGCCCGTAGCTCTTATTTCGGCATTATCGACCTTGCTGGCTTCAAGAAGGATCGCTTCTTCTTATACCAGGCTCGCTGGCGCCCTGATTTGGTAATTGCAATCCCATTCCTATTTGAAGTCTTGTCAATCGCTAACTAATTGGCAGTATGTAAACCAATCTCGTTGCAATTTTCTACTAGGCCTATCTTTTCACCGGCCAAGGCTTGAACGCTCAGCAAAGACATGATGAGCCTCTTGGAGTAATGTACTTAGCCCCGTTGAATAGTTACTAACATATAAATAGGCCTACTGCGCATATCCTGCCCCACTGGACCTGGCCCGACCGTGTCGGCGAGGTCACTCCCGTTCACGTGTTCTCATCCGCCGACGAGGCCGAACTCTTCATCAACGGAAAGTCGGCTGGTAAGCTGCAAAGGGAGCCATCCAACTACCGCTTCCGCTGGGACGATGTGACCTACTCGCCAGGCGAGCTTCACGTCGTCACATACAAGAACGGCAGTCAATGGGCGGAAGAGACCGTGAAAACGGCTGGCGACCCCGCGAAGCTAACACTGGAGGCGGATCGTACCACTATCCAAGGCGACGGGCGCGACCTATCTTTCGTCACTGTCTCTGTCGTCGACGAAACCGGCAACAGGGCCCCCGATGCGAGCAACGCAATTACCTTCTCTATCTCTGGCCCCGCTGAGATTGTGTCGACTGATAACGGCAACCCAGCTGATTTTACTGCTTTCCCGAGTTTGACGCGGGATGCGTTCAGCGGTCTCGCTCTTGCTGTCGTTCGCGCGAAGCCGGGCGCTTCGGGGGAGATTACTGTTCGTGCACAGGCAGAGGGGATTGAGGGTGCGGAGGTAATCATCAAGGCACAGTAATATGAATAGGGTATTTTGTCGTAAGCTCAATGAATACCTACCTATGCTATTATCGTTCATCCTAGTTTTATGAGCTTACTTTTGCGCGACAAAATAAACATCATTGAAAGGTGAGAGGAGGACTAGGTAAGCTACGTCCACTCTAGATTTTTGTTAGTTAGATAAAGGTTTCGTAAGACTCGATTTGACATATTACAGAAGTCGAAGTTACCTATATATATTTCTTGATTCATTTGACATGTCCAACGCCTTAGATTATGATCCAAGGTGACGGCATGAGACGCGATGGTTCTAGTTAATTAAGCTGGTGTTAATGTAGGCCATTCCAATGTTGTACTAGGTAGGTACTTTAGGGGCATTTAGCGGTCAAGACCGCTATATTTATAGTAAGCTAGGTGCAACGCCCGCTCAACCTCCATAGGAACCTACCTAGTACTACACTAACCGGTCTAACCAAAACATCGTAAACTTTCTCACTACTAATATAAAACGTATAGTAATATATTCATTAGGTTTACCTACTTCCTCAAGCTTTACATAATTGCAGAGAATAGGAATGTACGGTTTAATCAGTTTAGTTAGTGCCTTCATGTCAGCCCTACAGTCAATTGGTCACTATAATTACGACAGGGGGAGCGCTGTGTCACCTAGAATACAGCGGGATCGCTAAATATCTCCTATTCTAGGCACGACCGACATAATACGCCGCGAAGATCCATAGCTGTGTCGACGACCCTAACTAGAAATAAAAGAACGACGAATATGAAACAGTTTCAAGTAAACTTTTTATAGTAGATACCTAATATTCGTTCGCGATTCTACTCCAAGAGCTGATTTGCTTCCCGACTTTTCCCGAAATCTTCCTGTAGTCCCAGTCTTGTCTGGCTCTATAATATTTTACATAGGATCATGTAGGTATTACTTGACTTTTGATTCTAGTTATAAGCAGGTCAGAGTATTAGGTCGAAGGATCCAATAGCTAACTGTTTCGCACCAGGTATCATATTTAGTTCAAAGTAGCATTGAAACGGCCATGTTGTAAAAAACGCCATGAATTATGTTTCAAGTTTATTCATGGCTTGGGTAGGTGCTTTAGTAGATACTAATGTATCATTAATAAGATTTGGGCCATCCCCAGGGGCAACAGGCGAGCGTCTCAATTAAGTGTTTTTAGAACCAGGGAGGGCTTACCATCCACGAGAAGCCATGGAAATTTTATCCAACACGTCGACGACTATCGTACCAACAAACGTTGGACCCTCTGAGTATGACATTGAGATACAGCCATGGAAGTATATCGGTTATAGGGGATACGCACAATTCCTCTCATCTGATAGCGACCTTCTCATATTTCGACCGTTCCGGGAACTAAGCGCGCGTATTGCCCTTCGGCTTCAAGATAAGATCTCTGCACTTGAGATGAAACTTATGAAACTGGATGAGTCCCATAGCCAGAAGGGATCAGTACCCGTCAATAATGGAACATTCAGAAATAAAAAAGATGATCGCGAGGCTATTCTAGACCAGATCAACATTGCCCTGGACCGTTACCGTACGTGCATCTAAACATAATATGTGTTGAAATATATTCAAACGCTCATCTTTGCAGACAAGTTCCTTATTCGTCAATCCAACATAAAACGACTTCCGCCAGCGCAGCGCCACGATGTGAGAAACATCGTAAGATGGCACCAGCACTACGACCGTCGCGCGATCAATGAAGCCGAGCAGGATTACTTAAATCAAGATGATCTGATATGCCTGAGTCAAAAAGAGGTCCCTCCTCTGCGTCGATTGATCAACAAATCACTCCGTTTGAGAACGTTGCCGATATGGCGCGATAAATCTCATATCTCAGCACCAGGCTCAGAACATGTTAGCTATTACTCCGACACAAGGCTAAATGCATTTGTCTCGGGAATGATTACGGCCATCGGTACATTCCTGTTGATCGTGCCGATCTGGATACTGCAAATGTTGGAGAGTGTGAGGCTTAAGTTGAGCGTAATAACGGTTTTTATCTTCGTGTTCCTCGTGGTACTTTCATCCGCTATGGCCATGAAGCCGTTCGAGGCTTTGGGTGCGACGGCTGCGTAAGAAGCCCTTCCTTGCCGCTTACTAGCCCTCTAAGACGACCCAAGTGTTCGCTAATTTCATATTCTTTAGGTATGCGACTGTTATGATGGTATTCCTCCAAGTAGGACATAATTGATTTTTATAGCAACTCATCGTGTAATCTCGACTGCTCGGAGTACAGCCGTAGAAGACACGTCCTTTCATTTTGATATAATAGAATGTAAGCTTGTTTGTTGAGGTTCTTACTCATGTCAATTTGTTCAGATGTCGATCTCTCTCTTTAAGCTACCTACCTACTGCAGCTACATGCAGGTTAGCGAAGGTGGGGGTGAAAGTGGCGGTACATATAGGTACCTTTACGAACTCCGGCGCTAGGGATCTGCCCTGAGTACATCTTCGTAGCCTTAGTACTCGGTGAATGTAAGGATATAATCTGTCATGAGTAGAGGGGACGAATAG
This sequence comes from Annulohypoxylon moriforme, assembly GCA_022695765.1. Taxonomy (NCBI): domain Eukaryota; kingdom Fungi; phylum Ascomycota; class Sordariomycetes; order Xylariales; family Hypoxylaceae; genus Annulohypoxylon; species Annulohypoxylon moriforme. Next base: position 622,616 of record MU403094.1, on the reverse strand, counting down.
GAGAGCATTCATACGTGGTGCAAATGTATGCATAAAGCTTGGAGAAGAACGGGTATGAATAAGCTAACCGTTAAGCTAATGGAAACCACTATTCTATTAGCGTCCCCGAAGCAGGGGTGTTTAACAAATCTTCGGGGATGACGGACCCGTTCTACGGGATATTCGAATTTTTAGGGTAGCATCTGAAGACCGGCGAGAACCGGTATGCCGGGTTGCTTAGTGATCATCTCGGGCTTTTAAAAGCTTAGTCGCCGTTAGCTTCTTTCCTCAGTAATTGTAACTATGGCAGGTACTATGTACCTAATTGATTTGTTCAGGTGTCCCGCCTTCCAATTTGTCTTCGCCTTCGTCTTCACCTTCTTCTTCCCGAGCCGCGTACCGCATACCGTATACCGCATCCGTAATCGTCATTTGTAAGCTGCGTATGTGACTACCAGGTTTTGTACCTAACTTCCCAAACTTTATCTGATCCCGGTTCCTGTACAATTATTATTTGTATTCGCTAATCCTTCCATATAAGACGTCATCCCCTCCACCCCACCAGCAATTCCTTTCGTCTCTTTTTTTCAGAAACCAAACAAGTCAATGCGAGCATTTGGGCTATTTAGTCGAATATCGGCTGCTTCTACCGCTACTGTGACCTCGAATTCTTCTCTCGCTTCCAAGAGAGCGACGTACCGAATAATTTCCCTCTCCAGACACTTCTCGACTACCCCTCGCATCATGGCTCCCATCTCGAAGGAAACCGATCTCCTCGTCATCGGCGGTGGCAGTGGAGGCCTAGGAGCCGCACGTATGGCTAGTGCTAAGTTCGGCGCAAAAGCTATGGTTGTTGAGGCTTCACGACTTGGTGGCACATGTGTTAATGTTGGGTACGACTCTGTTCTGCTACTACCTTCCTATTCTCACTACCTATAACTGCAAAAAAACGGCAAATAGCAAACAGAGCTAATATCAAGTCTCCCCTCATAGCTGCGTACCGAAGAAGGTCACCTTCAACGCCGCCGCCCTCGCCGAAGCCATCCACGACTCCAAGGCCTACGGGTTCTCGGTACAAGAGACGAAACCGTTCGACTTCACTACCTTCAAGCACAAGCGAGACGCATACATCAAGCGGCTAAACGGGATATACGAGCGTAATCTAGCAAACGACAAGGTCGAATACGTGCACGGGTGGGCGCGGCTCTTAAATAGGAACGAGGTCGAGATCACGCTTGACGATGGCACCAAGACCGTCGTGCGTGCGGGTAAGATTTTGCTTGCTGTCGGCGGCGAGCCAACCAAGCCACCTTCCAATATCCCCGGCGCCGAGCTCGGCACGAACAGTGATGGCTTCTTCGACATCGACACCCTACCAAAGAAGGTTGCGCTAGTGGGCGCTGGTTATATCGCCGTTGAATTCGCCGGCATGTTCAACGCTCTCGGCACCGAGACGCATCTGTTCATCCGACACAAGACCTTTCTACGAGCCTTCGACCCCATGATCCAAGACGGCGTCACCGCCGAGTACGAGCGTCTAGGCGTGCACGTGCATAAAGGGTCCGTCCAAACCAAGGTCGAGAAGGACGCCAGCACCGGCAAGCTCGCGATCTCCTACAAGGATAGCAACGGCGAGGGCAAGCTCGAGGGCGTAGACCACCTAATCTGGGCCATCGGCCGCACGCCCATGACGAAGAACATCGGACTAGAGGAAGCGGGCGTAAAGCTCGACGATAAAGGCTACGTCGTGACCGACGAGTACCAGAACTCATCCGTCGACAACATCTACGCCCTCGGCGACGTATCCGGGCGCGTAGAACTAACGCCCGTAGCCATAGCAGCGGGCCGACGTCTCGCAGAGCGACTCTACGGCGGCGCGCAATTCAGCACCACACGCATCGACTACACGAACATCCCATCCGTAGTCTTCGCGCACCCGGAAGTCGGTAGCATCGGGCTAACGGAGCCGCAAGCCGAGGCGCAGTACGGCAAGGAGAACCTGACGGTCTACAAGACGAGCTTCACGGCGATGTACTACGCGATGATGGAGCCCGAGGACAAGGCCCCGACCAAGTACAAGGTCATCTGCGCCGGCCCCGAGCAGAAGGTCGTCGGCCTGCATATCATGGGCCAGGGCTCCGGCGAGATGCTGCAGGGTTTCGGCGTCGCTATCAAGATGGGCGCGACTAAGAAGGATTTGGATTCTTGTATTGCGATCCATCCTACGAGTGCTGAGGAATTGGTCACGTTAAAATAAGGAGATGTTTAGTAAAAATATCAAATATATAAGAAGAAAAGAAAGAAATTATATCAACGAAGAAAATAGGGGAAAGGAAAACAAACCGTTTGATACCATGTTGATAGATCGCATGATGATAGAATATGTGATAGAAAATTCAATTGCATAACATTTTGAAAGTACGTGATGAAGGAAGCTTAGGAATGAAGGACAACTTAATATCTTGACCCCCCTTTGCCATATATACCTGAATATTGCTGTATGATACTATCACCATCCGCACATATTAGTTAAATACATCTGAAAGATAATCATCCCAGTTCCTTACTTTACTTCATGATCAATATATTTACCTAAATAAATTCCTACTCCTACTAATCTCTACCTAGTATCTTTTCTCTTCTCCAGCGCCCCGAGGTCATCCACCAGAACACACACACGTACGTCGCCAGGCGAAGACCAAACCCATACCGTAATTAGCAAACAGCAATTAGATTTTTGTTTGGTATTCAGACATTATAATTGACACATTGATTCGATCCACACATTACTTGAACAACGCCGATTCCATGCCGTTGCTCGAGAAAAAGCTTTTTTCCGATGTAAAAGACGACCAAAAAAAGAAAAAAAAGATAAACCACGTGTAAATGACAGACTCCGCGCCCAATAGACTGACTCCTTTTTTTCGCCGTTCCGTTGTATTCGGGGATGTGGTACCATTTATGCAACGTATTCAGGTAGGTTAGGTAACAAGACAAAAAATAGAACGATATTCTTTCCGAGCGGAACCAGCGCGAAATTCAGAGGGTTTCCTACCAGCCTCTTCATCGAACATGTATGTTGATGGGACACTACATCCGGCGATATTCATGTACTAGACCGCCGATACGCGGACTGAGGCTTTTGCTTGGTACTGATATAACGCAGGGATGCGTAACGTATACATTAACTAAGGGATGAGGCCGACTTTCCCTAGAACGCCGGCTTATTCCCGCCGTTAAGTCGATAAGAGGCCGCGAGCCCCGTACTGCCGTTAGGACTTACTATATTTGGTATGCCTTGGCGTTCATCTTGGGACGAGGTGGTGGAGGAGAACGATGAGTTCAGGGACGTTGAGACACTATTCATAGTTCCGGAACGAGACATCGACAATCCTCCCATAGAGATCAGCGCATCGGCACGCTCGAAAACGTTTCCATTAAAAGCGTTAGCAAAAGACGCACTTTGCGGCGTCGAAGGTACGGTAGCCTGTACGGCCGGTCCGAGGGCAGCGCTCTGGGGAGTCATAGGTAGCTGCATTTGAGGGCTTGACGAATAATGACTGGGTGAATAGTGATTGGGTGTGTTGCTGAAATTGTCGGCGTGACGAAGAAGATACCCCCAGGGAGAACTCATGATAGTTTGATTAGTCTCTTTCACGCTGGTCTGGATTGGTCGTAATCGAGTCCGAATATCCACCGGGAAAGATATCTGGTCCATGGAGGACTTCAGCCTACCTCCAAACTCGGCCCAAGAGTCGATAAAGCTTTTACAGAGACCCCAGAAGAGGGGATCATTCCTCACGCCGGGCTCCTTCAATTTGATAAGTGATAGTCGGTCTTTAAGGCGCTCTGTATCAGCGATCGCAATAGAACATTTGGCAACTAGGCCCTTCCAACAATGTACAATGTGCTCTGGCGCTCGTTGGAATTCGGCATTACGCCTTAGGGCCATGAGTTGTTGATTGACACTTGGAAGAATACGCATGACAAGATCCGATGATTTCTGTAGTGCTAAGAATACCTTTTCGAACAAACGCTCGTCTGCATTGAAATTGGCGGGAAATCTTATGTCTCCATTTGAAGATGCGAATGATTCCCCGGATCGAGGTGTCGCAGAGGTAACTTGAGCCATTCGCCCGGTACCGTTGATGTAGGGACCCGACACGTCTGTTGATACTCGAAGGTTGCTAGGGTTATGGACGAAAGCACCAGGTCGCGGCCGGACGTTCGTACCAGGCCGCTGTATCGTAGGTGTCATCGAGCTTTCTCGTGAGTGAGCTCGAATTGTATCCTCAATTCCGGGCCGGGGATGTTCCTGGCTGAATACGAGCCCATCTGAGGTCCCGGAAATTTCATTAAAGGTAATCCGGAGCTCCATAATGCTGTGATACAAAAGCATCATCATCGTACGAATATAGCGCGGATCTGCATTGTCTACAATGGTATCCATGTTATTCATTAGAAGTTGACATATATGACTGTAGGCGTTAATCAAGGTCAAGACAGCCCGCTGAACATTCTCGTTTTCACGTGGCATGTATGGGCTGTTTTCTGCGGCGTATTCATGCTTCTGAAGCTCCTGCTCGAGCTGTTCAATGTGGAAGTTAGTGTTGTAAAAGACAATTTCAAGGCTTGATCGCTTGGTTGTGCCGTCATTGGTCAGCCTGGTAAGAAGTTGAATCATGGGATGAACCTGGAAGATTGCATAGAGAACACCCTTCGCGGATTCGATTATGGGATCGAAAACTTTTGATTCCCTTCTTTGCTCTGGTAGAACGGAAAGGCGTCGCACATAATTCGGTCGGTTGAGCAGGGGCTCGGCCGGACTATTCGGGCTGATGGCGGAGGTTGCATTCGGATCCAAATTACCCGTCATGGACGAGCCGTGGCTCAATCCTCGGTAGTGACTGAACCTGTTGTTCGCCTGACCTTCTTCCAAAGTCCCAAGCTCGGTCGCTTTTCTGGACACGATTCCCATTCGTCTGTGTCGTTCTGTGGGCCGACCTGGTCCGGATGCTTGTAACAAGGTTTCGCTGTTGGATCGCACCCTTTCGTTAGGGTTACCTATGGTGAGGGGCATAACACCGGGCCTGCGGACAGCTGTGCTCTGTTGGGAGAGACCCCGAGCGTGCGATCGAGATGGTATAGGCGGCGCTCGCAGTACGGCCGGGGATCGGAGATCCGACACATCGCTACCATTCACTCGGATAGGAAACCGACCACTAACAACTCTCTTTATAGGCATCCGAGGCGTTTCGGTCCCATCACTAAGTTCATCTCCCCCATTCTCACCATCTTTCTCCTTTCCATTTATAGCTAGAGCCTTCTGCTTTAAAAATTTCTTGATGTGTGCCGTAACGGCAAGTTCCGTTATCTCGCTCTTCTCCAAGAAACCTTCGTTAGGGGGGCTGCTGGCTTGGACTCGGAGGACCTCTTTGGGAGGAAAGGTTATATCGTTTCCATCTAGTCTTAGCATTTGTAGCGAGACCATATCAGCTAAACAAAGCGGAAGTTCCTGTATTCGATTCTTCTGCAAGGCAAGTACTTTAAGCGAAGTTAATTTGGCAATGTCCTTAGGAAGGGAACGGATTCTATTCCTGCCCATATCTAATATCTCAAGCGATTTGATGTCGCAGAGCTAGAACACGAGTGAGACACGATTCCTTATAACCGGAGGGAGGAGGATGTAATTACCGATAGGGGAAACTCCTTAATTAGATTTGCCCTCAAGTTGAGATAGCGCAGGTGAGTACATTCGGAGAAGCGAGATGGCAAAGAAGACAACTTGTTATGCGAAAGTGCTAACCTATATAGAACCGGAATTGTTAGCCCTTCACCAGGAAGGGATCTCACCAAGGGAATACTCACCGTTCCAATTCATTCTTAATTATATCCACCACCTCATCAGGTAGAGCTTGTATATTCTTTCTACTAAGATCGATAGTGACGCCAGGCTTGAGCTCGGTACTGACACCGCTAGCGCCAGCTGCCTGAGTCTCATTTTCCCGTAAAGCACTATCCATCGCCTGTCTAGCGAGATTGATAACTTGACCAGTAGATAGGGGGCCGGACGCGGAGAGCATGGAGCCCGAGCTACCGCTATTAACTGTATTGAACTGCTCGGGTATCGGGGGCGGTGGCGGAGGCATTGCGAAGGCAGGAGGTATTCGTCTCATTCCTTGAGGTAGACCCGTAGATAAATTTCTCGATGCCGAGGATTGAGGTGGTATGATTGTTGCAGCCATGCCGCCAAAGGCAACATCCATGACACACACAAATTCGATCTGCCGAAAGGCGCAAAAAAGCCTTACGCGGCGTACGAAACCAGGTTGGAGGGGATCAAGTCTACAATGTAGGATCGACGCTGTGCTGTCCTGGGGAAACCCTTAAACGAATATCCGCACCAAATTGACCTATTGAAAAGATGTCGGTGAATGATATGAAACAATCGAGTTCATCGTAGGATAAGTAGGCACTTTCGAAAAAGTCGGAGGAACTGAGAAGGAGGCTCAGAAGATTGGGTATACGTGATCGAGCAAGAAACGAAAGTTTGGAAACATCGACAATTCAACTTTCTATTCTTAATTTTCTATCTCAAGGATAAATTGGAGAAAGCAAGAGCGATAGAATCGAGGATAGGAGATAAGACGTTTCAAAAGTTTCGAAAGGTACTCTTGGGGATCGATTCGAGTCGTTGTGTCGATGTGTCGATTCGAGAAAGATTGGAGAGTTGAAACACGTCTAGGCGAAAGGGTGAAGCATTGATGTAGTCGAAGTGTCGAAATGTGTAGAAGTCCACTAGGCGTATGCAAACCCGTATGCAAACCCCTGTTTGTTGGAGCTCTTTGAAGTGCTCCTTAGGGGATGGGGGGCTAGGCGCGACCTAATGAAGACACAAGGGATCGAGCCTTGGGCACCACGACACCACCTGGGCAATTAGTGGGAAAGAAGGGGAGAAGGGGGGGTTCAGCGTCGGCCTTTGTCGAGTACATACATCTAGTACCTAGGTACTAGTGTACTTGAAGACATGGAAGCTGAAGTCCAGAGAAAGGGGGGGTCTGATAGCTGCACGATGGTGTGTGTTTTGTGTAGAATTTTGAGACAGCCATCTCAAAAAGTGCAAAAGTGTAAAAGGGTGGGTTGCTTGCGCTGATTACCTAATAAGGGCGTCTTTAAAAAAGGAAAGTCGGTGTGTATCAATCAGACTAAAAAGGAAAAAGGTCAAAAGAAAAAAAACATAAAAAAAAGTAAGGTGGGGGCCGCACTGGGGTTTCCCCCTGTTCGTGTTTTCAGTGCGCTGACAATCCTGACTCGTGCGAGAGGCTCGAGAGGCTTGAGACGAAGCCTGCCAGTCTGCCAACTCGCTAGCTGCCATTTATTTATTTTTTCCTGTTTGCTCAATGGATAGTGACAGGATAGTAAATGGGGATTGATAAGTGAGGATCTCCAAGATAGGATTCTCTACGCGCAGTTTCGTCCAATCGTATCCTATGCGTATTATAAACCCATTAGGAATAATATTGTTGACATCGTATTTTCTGTAAATCGTATCGCATAAGAACTTAATTGGAAGACGGAATATCCAATCCAACTACACAATTGGGAATAGTGTAACTTGAAAATGAGTCGTGGTACTTGGTACCTTACAGTTGTGGCGTCAATTAGTGAGTGTTAGCTGGTTTAGCTGGTTTAGTCGGCGAGAACGGGCGCTAGCGGCGTATCACTAAATCTCAAAATGCGCACAGACCAAATGCTGTCTTCAGATCCAATTAGTTTACCAGTCTACCACCAAAACTGCAAGGAACGTTCCATTTTTCCCACGCGACAAGTGGAGATTTAACACGATTAGGCAAGCTAGCCTGCCTACAGCGCGGAAGTCGCGACGGAGATAGATACTATGAAGGATCACCGAATCGTCAACTTCGAGAAGGAAAGAACAAAGTGTATCCTAGTTTCATACTTTACCTCCTACTTGTGGAAGGTACGTCTGATATGTTTGTTAGGTTTGTTAACGTCAGATCAAAAAGACCCTATCCATTTTATCATCCCTCTTATCTAAATCCGACTCTAAATAAGTTCGAAGGGGGTGTTATAGCCCCCCCTTAGTTATGGCCACCCCCACAAATAATAAAAGTTTTAACCAATCATTACGATTCATTTTTGAAAAGACCCATATAAACTCAATGTATATATTTAAGCTTTTAATCCAAGCTTTTTAAACCAATGAAAATATTAAACCAATCAATGCTCAAGAAAGAGATCGAACTAGTACAAGAAAATCCATAGTTAGTAAGCTAATGCCGATTAAGTTATCCCAATACCGAGGTCATGTGACTTTTTCCATAGAAAAAACTTTTTAAACCAATCGAAATAATTGTTTAATATTTTAGCTAAAACTTACTAAACAAACTAATATTACTCCGAAGTTTTATAAGTTATACTCAATTAGGAAATTAAAGCTTAAATAAGATAAACTATACCTTAAAAGGTAGTTCAAAGCTTTTAAACCAATCAATCAATTATATACCACACCATACTTAAAACAACTAATAGGTATGGGGGTGGCCATAACCAAGGGGGGGCTATAACACCCCCTTCGAACTTATCTAACTGACAATTTAGGCACACTTTCTTTAAAACGACTCAACATTTTTCGATGATCTTGATAACACAAAGTCGGCTTGGCCGTGTCTTGCAATAACACACCTCCATCGCAATTATCCAGGACCACATCCAATTGTAATGCATGATCCGGTCGCAAATTCATGTACCCACTCTGCCGCTTCAGGTGCTCAGTGCCTCATCTCGATTCTGCAAACTGGGGAAAAGCGAACCCCGTTCAGCACCTAAAGAAGAAAGGCTCAATTTTGACCCACAAGGACATACGGAAGTCTACGATTCTGTGCCATCCATTCATTAACCATTATCCATAGGGGCTTTGTATAGGGGTTCTTCTGTAAGGACCTGGATTCCGAGCAACCTAGGTGTTTGATATTTTGATGGCCATTCAACAAATGCAAAATGCCTGCTCTTGTCAGGTCCAACTCCTTCATTTTCCCAGATCTGGACTTTACCCTACGCCGCCAATTTAATAAAATTGGTTTCCGTCCGTTTCAAAGAGAGATCATACAAGCCGCACTGGATGGAAACGATGTTTTCGTTCAAGCAGCCACCTCCTTTGGGAAGAGTTTATGCTTTCAACTCCCGGCTGTAGTGGATCAGGGCAGTACGTCTCCAGTGTCTTCCCCCTTTATTATAGTATCTTTCTTACTTACATAGTAATACAGTCACCATTGTTGTGTCGCCGCTGTTGAGTCTTATGATGAATCAGGTGGAAGCTCTCCGGGCCGCCGATATCAACGCTAGTTCGCTGAACAGCAATACACCTTTGCCAGAAAAAGACCGTATCATGAATGACCTCAAAACCGGCCATCCACGTATTCGGTTGCTCTATGTCACCCCGGAACTTTGTGCCCAAGACCGTTTTCGAGACAGATTGAGGGTAGTTCACGAACAGCGGGAGCTTGCACGCATCGTAATTGATGAGGCCCACTGCATCTCAGAATGGGGTCATGACTTTCGTAAAGACTTCAAGAGACTAGCATGGTTTCGTGAATCGTTTCCCGACGTGCCGATTATGTGCCTAACGGCCACAGCCAATAGTCAAGTACGCAAGGACGTACTTGGCACTCTTGGATTAGATACCAATCAAGAGAGGCTGAAAACATTCACGATGACAGCTCATCGGCCAAATCTTCATTTCGAGATTCGATTTACACGCGACGAGGATGATCGACGACTGGATGACTTTCTCAAGTGGATACGAGGCGTTTATCAGCGTAGGGCCAAGGATGAGCGGAGAGGCGAGCTTGACGCCATTGGTGAGCGTCCTGACAACGTGCCGGGGATTATTTACACTATCTCGCGGGATGAATGCGAAAGCCTCGCCTCACAGCTTAGACAGGAGGGCATTGGAGCTCAGCCATTCCATGCCAAGCTATCCAAGGAAACCAAAGAGCGAGTTCTCTCAAAATGGGTTTCTAACGAACCCGGATACGACATAATCGTGGCCACAACTGCATTTGGCATGGGCATCGACAAAAACAATGTCCGTTTCGTTGTACACTGGCGGCTTCCGAAATCCTTCGAAGGGTATTACCAAGAAGCTGGACGGGCTGGGCGCGACGGAAATGCAGCTTACTGTTTCCTATATTACAGCCGCGAAGACCGGGACCGAGTCAGCAGTTTAATCATTCGAGACCGATCGACCTCAACCACAATTTCATGCTCTAACTTTGAGGCACGCGCTAAGAGTTTACAAGCGTTAGCCGAGTATTGCGAGAGTACAAATGCTTGCCGCCATAAGCTTATCTGCAACTATTTCGGGGAGAATCACACCCCACCATGTGATTATGCGTGCGACTGGCACAAGGATAGCGTCGATCTCCAGCGGCGCTTCCTCAAAGGCCTGGCCAGCGAAGAGTGGGTCAGCACGCAAAGAGAGGAAGGCATGTATGATGTAGATTGGGACGAGTAATTTACGATGATTATCGGTTGGTAAAATAGGTCAGACTCACCGTGTAACATCTGTGTCAACGTCTGACAGGAGTGAATGAGAGGGCGACCCAATATACAGACGATGTTGGCTCTTACGCATGACATACTGCATCCCTCCAATCGGCTCAATTCTCAATCAGGACCCCGCATACGTCCGCCCTCAACAACAGCCCACAGCTCCAAAGCAAGCTCCTTCTCGCCTTGAAAATACCAACGTCTAATTTCTCTGCGCGACTTTTAAGAGGGTTACAATTCTGCACTCTCCCGTTGCCAAGACGTAACCAGATTTCCGAAGAGTATTGCCTTAAGATGTCAGCTCCAGCGGTATCCCACCCGAGTACTTCGGCGAATCATGCACCACCTAACCCTCCCGTACCCGAAACCCTAGGTACCACCCCGTCAGCTCTGCCGAACAATACGACAGCCTCGTCCAACACTTTAACCTCTCCAAACCTCTCGCCGTCGTTACAGTCGAGCTCCTCACGTCCCCAGCCGTCTAACTCCGGCTCGACATCTCGTAGTGCTACTTCCCCTCCCACAACTACAACTGCGACCGCATCCGCCGCCACTGGATCACAACCCCGCGTAACCATGGATCTAAATCCAACTCTGCCCTCCCGGGCAACGCAACTACATATCGACGAGGCCCGCGCCGCTCTCGTAGCCTCAATGTCGAACATGCTAGACTCAGAGCTACAATCGCGAGCCTCGCTGCTCCACTCCAACGCCGCGGTGCTGACTAAGCAAGAGAAAGATGTAGCGAAGGGAACCGAGGCATTACGGAAGGAGAATGACAAGCTCGAGAAATTGGCCCGCGACACAGAGCGCAAGATAAAGGAGTTAGGCAATGTGCAGAACTGGGCTGAGGTCCTAGAAAGGGACTTCTTAGTTCTCGAGGAGACTATGCGCTTAGTGAGGGAGGGAAGCGGAAGCGGCGATGATACCTGTAGTGAATGTAGTGGAAGTAGTTGGACTGGGAGCTACAGTGCTGATGATAGCAGGGCAGGGAGTCGTCGGGGAAGCGTGGGGGGCGATGCCGATGGTAACGTTAAGAAAACCGAAGAGCGAGGGTTGAATGGGCACCCCGCCATAAATGGTGCCGTTGACGGTGGAAAGCTGAAGGAGAGGAATGATATAAATGTTACGGTAGACAAGGCTGTCGCGGACAGTATACTCGAAGCAATGGCTACGGATTTGCACGAACCACTAGGCTCCTTGTCGCTAAACCCAGTTTCGTCGGAGTCGCAGGGGAGTTCACTTAAGGGTAAGGAACCTGCTGTCAATGATAGCGGAATAGAAGTCGATAACACTCACGAAACCCGCGAAACACATGAACCGAACCAGCCGCTGAATACTCCTCGAGCAGACGTTGTGGAAGACGTCGCTGCAAATAACGAACTTACTCATCCTACAACAACGGGATGATGGAAAGCTAATTTGGTTAGTGCAACGGCTATGTCAATATGATATAAGGTTTGGAGTTATATATGGTTTAACGGGATTGGGTGGTTGATATGCTTATACAGACTACCGGTTTGTTCAAAGGGCTCAACTGTTTATTATTCAATGTTCGATACTAGGTATATTTCACGCCCCCATAACGATGGATGAGGTCTATATCATTATGAATAATGTATTGTGTCATCTACATACAATAGTATGCTACCTAAGTGACTACATAGGTCTCATTAGATTAGCCCAATAGAGCTCCGTTTCTAGATCTTCTTCCGAACTCCTTTCACGTCTAATGGACTCCGTTCCGCCGACCTTGCATTTCCTCTCGCCTAATATGTATAAGAATACAGCTAAAGGCATGCAGGGCATCCCGCCATCAATCGTGTCAAGTACTGTAAGCCAGAGAAGCTTATAGCAGACCCGGCAGCATGACGTGGCGCTTCTTCTTGTACTTATTACCAAACTGCTTGCGGTACGTCTTCTCCTTGCCCCAGCCCCAGGTATACATATAGTACGAGCCGACGCAAATAAACGCAAACAGCGACGGACTGCGCGTAACGATAATAATACCAATCCACGCGATAATCTCAAACATATAATTCGGGCACGTAACAATGCTAAACCCATGGCCCCGCGGGATCTTGCGATCCGTCTCGCCCGGCTTCCGCAGGTGCGCGAGGTACCAATGGACATCGAAATTCATCAGCTCGCCAAACGCAAACAGGAAGAAGCCGAAATACGTCAACGGCGAGGGAGCATCGGGGGCGACGGCGGCGGGGGAAAAGGGCGCGTAGATCTCCAGGGCGCCGAGGAACCCGGCCATGGCCCAGTAGAAGACGGAGTTGCGGAAGATGTAGGCGAAAGGCATGGTCGCCGCGGAGAACTTGTGCAGGAACATGGTTTCGAGCTCGCGCTTGAGGAAGTGCGCCATGACCATTGCGAAGGCGGCTTGTTGCGCGAAGGAGAGGGTTGGGTCGGCGCGGGCCGCGTAGGGGAGGTAGGTTTTTAGGTATGGGTAGACGGCTGGATAGAGCGTGTGCCGGACGCTGAGGAAGAGGGGGTGGAAGAGGAGGGGCCCGAGGTACTCGATTACGTAGACGAAGCGCCAGCCGATTTGGGTGCCTGTTGTTTTTTGGTTATTAGTTGTAATTTTATATGGTTATATATAGTAAAATATCGGGTGGTAGCGTACCAAGATCTTTGACAAGCAGCTCTCCGCGCTTCACGACTTCCTCATGGCTCTTAAGCAAAGAGTTCCTGTCCTTAATGGTCTTCTTGGATACGGGGTCGAAGATGCCAATGCGGTAGTGGTCGGATACATTGGCTGCGCGCGCGACGATCTTCTTCGCGTCGTCGACTGTAGCATTTTCGGGCACCTCAATGGTTGACGGAAGGCCTTTAAGGCCCTTCCGGGACCTATTGGTGACTTTTAAGGTTAAGCCTGCCATTTTCCCCTGAAGCAGGTTCTCTTCGTCTCAATCAAAGTGATAGACACGAAAACCTGCCTTCTAGATGTAAGAGAAGGTGAATTGGGCGCCTCCGTGATGTGGTGAGGGAGGTGAAGTGTTATTTAGACTTTTTTGTGGGAATTTGTTGAGTTGTCTTTCCTTTTAGCTGCATCGGAGCTGAACCAGCCTATAGCCCGTCACTAGTAGATCTGATGGCGTACTTTTTTACTTTTTCGAGACGTCGATAAGATTACAATATTTGCCTAGGTTGGGGTAGTGTACATTATCATACTAAACGAGTCGCCAGAAAACTCCTTCAATGCTACATAATTCTCTCCAAAAGCAAGCATATAGCATTATATAGCAACAAAAAACCTATTGATTTTCTAAATGGAGCTATAGAAGTAAAGATTGCGTGTTGGTGTTACAGATTCCATCTATCCGTTCAGGTACAAGCAACCCTGATCCCGAGGGAGTGGGTCTCGGGATCCAATATTTTGACAGCAATTGCCATTTTAAGCTTCGGCGATATGTCGACTAATGCGATTATATGTGATAAATGCATGGCTATCAAACCATATAGATTTATCCAGCTTACATGTAACCCCTCCATATGTCATAAGGTATTAACCTTAACCTCGAATTTCCAACGATTCCGACTGATAACATTCAACTTCCAACCTTCACTCCGATCTTGACAATATCGATGGTCAAAGTCCTTAGGACTTAATACTTCATGAGCCCTATGAAATTACACCGTCTCAGAATATGCCGCCGCCCAACACTCCGGAGGAAGGAATAGTAGCAACTACCGCCACCCTAGCCCTCCGACCTTTTATGGGCGGCGAGGCTCCAGCTACAGCCCTAGATCTGAGAGCTCTCGACTACGAAGGCGACCTTGACGAGAATCTTATATGTCCCATATGCCGAGTCCCTTTCATTACTCCTGTAATTACCGCTTGCGACCACGTCTTTTGTCAGAAGTGCATCATCCAAGCTCATGCATTAAACCCCGTCTGTCCGGTCGACCGACTTCCCTTGAAGCTCGTATCCGATACAAGACCCGCACCCAAGATTATTCACAATCAACTAGACAACCTCTCCGTTAGATGCCCGAACAGCATACGCGGATGCGGTCTTATCGTGTCTCGATCACTAGTCGAAAACCATGTCGCGCGATATTGTGACAAGACGCTCGTACCATGTCCTCATCCCTCTTGTGATAAGACCGTGGTTAGGAAGGACATTGGCAAGGGATGTCTCCACTACGATGTAAAATGCGAGTATTGCGACCAGGTAAAACAGAAGGCCGACCTAGAAGAACATCAGGACACCGAATGTCCTAATCGAAAGACGGAATGTATACTATGCAAGGCTGAGTATGTGAGACATAAACACGAGGAACACTCCAAAGAGTGCCCCGAGGCTCAGACCTCTTGCAAATTCGCCCCCTTTGGCTGTGCGCATCAAATCAGACGCAAGAACTTAGACGAACACGCCCTAGTATGCGCATACCGAGTCGTCGGACCCGTAGGAGAGCAATTAGCGGAACTCCGAGCCGAAATTGGCGCATTACAAGAGAAGGACCGGCTGAAAGATCGGCGGATCAAGTTCCTTGAGACTCGCGGGTTTCCCTTGCCCACGACCAGCTCTCCTGATCCTATTTCAGATATTGGTTTACCCGACGGCACGTCATCTCACGAAGAAAATGCACCCTACGAGTCTAAAGACCAGTATTTCTTATCCCTATTCGAAACCATGGAGTCCAAAGTCGAGCGCCTCTCTTCAGCGCTCAACGAAGTTGAAGGCCGCCATTCGATGATGCTCTTCAACGAGAGCTCCCAGATCAAAGATCAGCTTACCGAAATCCGAAGCACTATGGGTGTACTCGGGATGCATGTAAGATGGCTTATGAACTTCCGGCTACAGGAACGAGGCCGGGTAGGGACCGCATCCCCGGGCATATCCGGGTCGCTATCCGGTGCCCATGACGGCCATAATGACCCGAACTTACCCCGTCGCATGAGTGATGCTTTACGGGAGCATCCCCCACGACTATGATCCAATTCTCGAGTAATTGTCTTTATTAATACCACGACACAAACCTATACCAGGTTATCACGTGAAAATGGCGTCTTGTACACTATCCACCTTCCATGGGTAAAAGTACATATGGCGCATAATCTTACTCCCTTCGCCACCACAACCTCCAGATTTGACCCTTTTCAGTATGACAGCGCCAAAGCCTTCACACTACGCCTAAAAATGCGATTGTCGCGTAAGCGGATGATATCAAGAAATCTTCGAGGCTCAGATAGCTCTAATTGTCCCTTGCCGACGTTTTTTATGCTGTCTTAGTACACTAGGATTAAGTAATTCCAGACTATTCCGAGATTGACAGTAAATCCATGGCGTATCAAGAAGAAAGTGGTGATGAATGAGAGAGGGGACGCTCACTCAAAGGTACTTGATTCGATGACAATATCGGAAGAGTTCAAACGAGAATTGAGGACGCGGAAGCGGGCAGTGGAGATGGTTTCGTGTTTTCTAGCATGATAAGAGAACCTAGGGCTCACCCAGAGACATGGTGGATAACGTGATCTGGAAATCTCAAGACTGTTCTGGGGAAGGAGTGGTGGCGTTATGAGTGGGTCCCCAGCTATGTAACTATATAAAAATGTGAAAGGGCTGGTGTTGCGGGAGCATAAGGTGGGAAAATAAGATTGAGCTTGGTGAGATAAATATATAATAATTATGTTCACGAATATTGTCATATCATTAGATTGTGATTAATTACACTATGCTAAGTGAGTTCTCTATGTCGTTATTCCGCAAGCCAAGTAATGTGCTGTGAAAATTTGTACTGTATTCCTCCCTAGCATTTCTCCATAGTGCCTCTTGCTGATACTTTTCTATACCGATTCATTATGAAATACTTCGTAACGATTTACTATTATTAATACTTTGAAAGTAAGTGCCTAGCCAGGTATATGCATATAATGAAAGTAAAAGAGATTCAAAGAACCAAAAAAATAAATAAAAAGTGCCGTCGTATGAATCGAACTCGTCGAGCTTGACAAAAAAAATCGAGACTCGTTACCGTTCACGATGTATACGTAATCCTTCAGTACTGCAGAACTTATCCACAGCACACGAGTTTCCAGAACACACCATTCCCAGTTATCTCGATCAGATGCTCTTACAGAAGAATGTTTAAACATTCTTATAAGCCTTGTGCAGTTGGTCCTTGCTTGGACGTGCTGGAAGTCAGGTGTTTGCGGTCTCCAGTCAACCAGTGTGACTAATCATATGATGGATCCTTTGATATGTACATATCGGTCCTTTCGACATAAAGTTGAGCATCGATGTTAATGATCTATTCACGATGTTTCTTTTGATCGTCCTGCCACGTCGGTGCCATCTTGTGATAAGGCAGGGGTGGTAGTATATCATTACCTATGTTAATGATCCTACGATAAATACACTACTCCAACGAGAAAACCTGACGATGCTTGAAAGTGTTTATTCACTCAGATACTTTTCGTGTTCATCTTCCCCATATCAACCATCTCAACACAACCATATACTTCCTGTTACGTCGAGCATATCTAAAGCTCCATTCCACTCGATATTTACGTAGATAACCTACCTAGTACTTACCTAACGCCCAGTCCCTGAAACGCCCACATCCTTACTCGCCGTTTCCGGTCCCTCCACACACCGCCTAATCCTCGAAAACCTCGTCTTCGGTATAAGAAAGACAGCACGCCTCGTATAAGTATTCCTCCGCGGATTAAGCAACATCTTCTCGGCATACACCGGGAAGCGAAGCTGCGGATGCTGACGGGTATGCATGACGAAGTTCGGGTGATCCGGGTCGAAGAAGGGGCGAAGCGCAGCGCCGAACCGTTCCTGCAGTTCCTTGCGGTGGTGTGCTTGGACGGGGCCGCCGAGAGCCAGGATCCAGTCTATGACTTCCAGGAGCAAGGCGGCCTGGTCCGGGAACCAGGTTGAGACCAGCGTCTTTAAGTCGATGACATGGCCGTGTTTCTTGATGGTATCGAGCAGGGCGGGGGACACTTCGATGGCGTAGTGACGTCCGCGCCGTCTAAGTATGCGTATAGTCCGCAACTCGTGTCCCGGGCCCGGTGAGAACTGTTCGGAAGTAAAGTATGCCTTGAAGATAGTGCATTCGACGTCCCGCAGGAATGTGTACTTCGTCTTGCTCGTGGCGATGGCAAACCTCGGGTTCGCGCCGTGGTATAGCATGAATGCGAGGGCTACTAAGCTCGGACTGCTGAAGTAACACCACTCATGGAGCATCATGTGGAACGCAGATTCCCTGCCAGGAACTATGCTAGAGTCGGGAGATGCTCCGTGGTCGAAGAGGGCCTCGAGAGTTTTGAAGGCTGGGTTCCATGCCTCCGGTCTTCGATGCTTAACGCCTCTATAGCCGAGTAAGGCAACGGATGCACAGCAGGATATCAACTCGGGGCTGATGTCCTGTTTTAGAATGAGGTATTCATAGAGGCCCATCTGCGCACAAGCTATCATAATAAGGTCCTTGGGGTCGCAGCGGACAGCCACATCCCAGTCGTGCATCCTTAGTGTCCACCTACTAACCTCGAAATTCGCTTTTAAGCCGACGAGTGTTTTATGGGCGACGTCCAGAAGTCCGTGAAAGCGCGCGGAATCTCGTCGATTAGAAATAATATGCCGCAGAATCATTGCCTCTATATCGTGTCTGAGCGATGGGTCGGCAGAATGATGAAATACCTCCCTGTCTCCTAATGGGTCATGATCAACAGTGTGAGGTCGCGTGTACCTCATCCGCGTTTGAGATACGTAATAAGACGCCGGAAGGCGAACACGCTGTAGCAGACCAAGGTATGTATGGCAGTAGGCGTCGAAAGGGTCAAAGCCCGGTAATTCCAGGTCCACTTTCTGCTTGAAATATTGGCTTTCCAAGAACTCTGAGATCGATCGATGTATAAGGCGAACCGCACTTCCAAGTGCTTTTGCAAGATTACGTGGGGCTTCGTTAGGGCGTAGTTCAAGGAGTCCCTTGCATAGACCGTATATTCGCCTCTTCGACCTTAATAGGCGTTCATCTCTCTCCTTTGTCGTCAGTAAGCTAATGCCTGAATCTAACGCGAAGTTTCTGTCTTCAGTGTATTCTTCCAGGAACGAGAACTGCATGAGTGGAGTATGGTATAGGAGCGGTCGACAAAAATGAACTAAAGATAGCATGCTGTATGCTAATCTCTGGTTATTGCGGGGGATTGATTCGAAGAGTTGTTGAAACACTGTGGTAATCAAGGTTAACCATTGTCGTAATGAGATAGCAGCAACTATCAGATTGTCCTAGAGAATGTCCCCTTGTATTGGATAGGTAGAAATAAATAGAGAGTGAGCTGAAAAAAAGATAAATGCTTACTGGGCTCGAGATCGGTTGGAAGAGACTTGACCAGTCTCACCAGATCTTTTAGTTGATCACCGTTTGCCAGTCCGTCCTCAACGTGTCGAAGAACAATTGCTACCCATAAGAACACTCCATCAGATTCATTAACAATTGTTTCTTCTAAGTCGTTGGTATTGAAGATACCTGGGGCAACTTCATAACCGTCGCTATTTACCAAGGTGCTGACACGCATTTCGCGAAACCGGTCTCTAACAAACATTCGGATGTCAGAGCTCGTGAGATCATGTAGTTGAAACTTGGGATAATTCCCAAAAGCATCTCTAAATATGGACCATTCCCGACTAGAGAGACAAATCTTCACGTTCGAGCTCTCATTAGACCATGCAAGTAGCTGTCGGATGAGGACTGCGTGATTTCCTTCGAATTCATCCAGACCATCTATAAAGAGGGCAATCTTGTACTCTCCGTGACTCTCGCTTGCAGTGATAAGTCTCTCAAAAGCTTGTTGGCATTCATGATTCTCGATATGAATAGCTTCCTTATTAGCCGATGACTCCCACTGTGTAGGAAACGCGAGGGGAATCAAGTCGTGACATTCCGAAAGGAAGCAGTACAACAATCCCCGAATGAGACCTTTTGTACTCTTCTGAAGAGGCGAACCAGGCTTCCAGAAGAAGAATTTCCCTAAAACAAGTTTCTTCTCGCCTGCCCAGGTATTCAGGTAGTCTTTTGTTTTACGATGCTGGGTGATATATTTCATCAAAGTCGATTTGCCTGACCCTGGCTTGCCCGAGATATAAAAAATGCCGGAATCCTGTTGGAGCCAACCAATAAAGCTATCACGAGCTTTACTAAAGTTTTCCCTTACTGAATGAGGTACATCTATGTCTGAGTAAGCCAAGGAGGTTTCCCGCTGCTGCCGTTGCGGAGAAATCTCAGAGTGGGAGGATTCGCCATCTGATACAATTGAATTCCTATCATTTTCGATTAATGGCAGATCATTCAGGACCCACTCAAAACTTGAGTTATCGTCTAATTCGGATTCAGGGAGATGATTGGAATTACTAGCGCGAATTCTATCGTCGATTGTTGAGCATGAAGTGGTATAGACAAGACTCGATTCGACGGAGCTTGACGCAACGGACGCGACGGAATTAGCCTCGCTACCTTCATCTGGCGATTGTGGATAAAAATGTATCCGGTTTTCACCATACTCATATACGCTGTCGAGGCTGCGTCTTGTTTCGGCTGTATCCGCTTCACTAGCAAAAATCCAGCTAAAAGTCTTCCGGTAAGCATCTTCAATATCTTCAAATCTCTCATTCATATGCTCGAACCGCAATGCATCCAAAATGCGAGACCGACGAACATTTATGATAGCGTCGTCAGTTAGCTGTAGCAACGATCTGATCTGATCTAGAGCCTCGGAACTGAGACATGAAACATTGACACCCAGCCGTAGAGATTCCACGCTTTTTATAAGCGATCGTAACTCATATTCACTAGCTTGACCGTGTGTAATGAGCTTGTTAAGTCGTTCCAATGACTCGGATCTATATTAATTTTAGGATCAAAATAGGCAGGATATATACATCAATGGCGCCTTACCTCGATAGACTCGTAAGCTCCAAGTTCAGCTGCTGTCTACAGCGATCTAGCTTTGAAACTAACTCGACCTTCTCCTCTTTCTTACGCCAGTTCCGTATTACAGCTCGAAAGGCTCCTCGCATAGATTTTGGGTTGCGAGCCTTTAGTTTATCGAGTAAATTTGCCAACTCCAGTGACACACACCGGCAATCAATAGCAACCTGAAGAAGAGATAATTCCTGTTCGGAGCAGGAACCGAGCGGTTTAGCCACCTTCAAGTTGGCGACGAGTTGCTGAAGTTGTTGCGCCGAATGAGATAGATCGTCATCGTGTGCGCTTAAACCGGAAGCTGATGCATGAATGTCTTTGGTGGCGGAAATTAGCTTGTATCCGAAATCTAAGAAAGCAATGATGTTGCCTGCGAGCCCAATCGCTGTGAAGGGGTCCATATCGCCAACGGTTACATTATATTAGCTGCGTATATAGCATCAAGTTGCTTCTGTATTGAACATCCCGAGTACAACCTCGTTATTCCTGTTGACTGCCTAATACAGCTTATAAGATGATCACGTGCTATACGCAGACTTATGCAGCTAGTCGCCCCCCAACTCTCCTCTCGCACGGCTAATCGTCCAATCAGTTGCAAGGCCTCGTAAAACAGCATTAGCTGAACAGTAGGTACTTTTAAAAGAGGTCACGGGAAAGAGCTGAATCATCTCTGCAATATCCTTAAATCTCCTTCTCGATCTTATACCAATCATGATACACTGTATATTATGAGAGGATCGTTGGTGAAGATTCGAATATTACTTAAAGGATGAATAAGTGTTGTTTGTTGTACGGATTTAGGCTAACTCGATTACCCTATCTTTTTATGACCTTTAAGAGCGATGCTATCCTTGTTCGTTTGCTGAGTCCGACGCGATATGGCACTTTGGGCTGAGAGACCGTGGGCGTAGGTTTGGGTGTTGCCAGTGCTTTCTCCTGAGGCTTGGGGGTTAAATTTGGACTAGCTGGTGATTCGGCGACAGATTTCGTAGGCACGGCTTCCGATGGATTGGACTTTTGGGATGGTGTCCTAGTATTGCTACTGATTTCTTTCAGGGGAGACATATCTCTGCCCCTATTCTCGTCTGTGGTCGATTCACTCATTACTGAGTCATCTTCCTCCTGCTTCTGAGCCTTCCTTTTCTTTTTAGGCCTCTTGATCGCTTCAATTCTCGATTCCTCGCTCTCAGCATCATCTCCGGAAGCTTTAGATGAAATGATGGATTCAGGCTCTGGAGCAACTGGAGCGACTGGAGTTTCAGTCTTCGGTGGATCTGATTTTCGAGGTCGGCCTCTTCTCTTCTTAGATTTCTCTGGCTCGACCGGAGCTTCGGAATTCTTCGTTGTAGTATTTGGAGCTTGGGCAGTAGCTTCATTTTCAACAGGAACCTCATCCTGAATAGTCTGCTCACTTGCAGGTTGCTTTTTCTTGCGTCCACGTTTCTTTGGCAGTGGAGCTGGTTCAATTTCTAGCTGGATGGGTTCGGCAGCAATAGCAGGAACAGGCGGCTCTGTCGCTGGTATTTCGGGGACAGGCTCATTAATCCTTTCTATACTTTCTCCTTGATTTTCTTTTTGCTCCATTTCTTGGGGTGGGTCCTCGTGTGGATGTATAATGAGTTCGATATCCCCATCATCCTCATTAAGACTAGGCGAATCTATCTTATGTTCATTATGACGCTGACGTTTGTGACTGTCTTGCCTGTTATTGGGCGTATCGAGGTCCCTTGATTGGTCATGTACAAGTTCGTCTTCATCCACTATATCCCTTGACCTTTTCTTCCTTTTGTCCGGTGAGTCTTCCTTGGTGGAGTCACCAATAGGGGCTTCGACTTCATTAAGCACTGAACGTGTAGAGATATACGGTGGTCCCATATCTGCTACAGGAGCGTTCCTATGATAATCAGCGGCAATTATATCCGGAGAAGATGGTATCTATTCACTAAATCAGTAGAGCTTCAAAATTCAACTTATTGAGTAAACTTACGTTTATGGCATCAGGAGTTTCATCAGACTGTATATTAGCTATAGGACTTCTTTCCCATGGGAGTGGTGGTCCGGAAGACGTGTATCGGCTTGGCGTTGAGTAGGCAACTGTCGACATGCCACTTGATTTTGGA